>KV751330.1:3022385-3033348 GCA_001698575.1 Mola mola | reverse complement strand
TGCACTCTGAATGGAGACTAAGTCAGGAAACAAGATTGAAAACAATGTAACATGGCCGCATCCTCATCAGCTGATTTGGCTTTAGTCCATATTTGCTCGTGGGTAGAAATTCAAGCCGTACCTACAGAAATAGAGTATGAGGCCTTTGTGAAATCAGGATTAGCTAGAGCTAGGATAAGATAACATAGTAGAGGAAGCAGGTGTCTGAGCGGACACTTGCAGGCAAACATTTCTTTTCACCTGCTGCTCAGATGCAGGATAATGAGGCCCAGGTAAAAAGAAAAAAGTCAATCAGCAGTGACACATTGTTCTGGAGCTGGCAGTTCTGTGTATTTAATGATAATATTCCCTTTGCTGTACACAGTCTGTCATCACTTCCCACAGTGTACGGACCTTCCAACAGTGGCTCCCTTTATTCCTGTTGGTAGCAGAGTGACAACTTACTTCAGATGCTCCATGCTCCTCCTGAAGCCTATTTAATAAGCTGGATCCTCCTATATCATCCTAGCCCTCTGGCCTATCCCTTTGATTGCCTGCTCCTCTGGGCTGGCCTTGGTGTCCTCTCCATGTGGATGATGTTGAAGGCTTAAGTCACAGGGTACATCGATCACAGTCCCACCCCCACCTTCTGGCCTGCTTTGGCCTGGACATCCTATCGTGAGGGCTGAATTTTTCATACCGCGGTCCCTGCCCTGCCTCCTCCATCTAATGTCCTCTCCAATGCACCCATCTGTCTCCCTGCCTTCACAGACAGTAAAAGCATGCAAGGGACACATGCCTCCTCTCCATGTGCCAGTTTGCCTCTCTCCCTTCCTCCGTCTCTTTGGTTTTTGCTCCGTAATCTGGAGCCTGTGTGCTGGGCTGCTATTAATAAGATGGCTGTCTTGTCTGCTATGTGATGCGCAATCTAGCCGCACATCTGAGAGTTTGGAAGCAGAATGGTCATTAAAAGCGTACTCTCTCTTGGTGGTAGTGTGTTTTTGACCAGCTTATTAAATGTAGCTCAACAGCTGTGTTCCCACAGAGGGAAATCTCTGTCCCCATCATCAAAAAAAAAAAAACAAGTTCAGAAGCAAGGACATTAGCCAGCCCTGTGTATTATCTGTCTGGCAGTGCACAGGCTCTAATTGAACATGCAGATTTGGCTTTTTCCTTATCTCCTAATAATCATTATGGTATAAAAGATTAAATGGCTCCTCCACACATGACCAGAATACCAAGTAGCCAGTGACTCACACATGTGTGTTAGCACATATATATCTCTCTGACCAAAGAGTTCCTGTATCTGAGCAAGAATAGAAAATACGCTGCATGGCATGTCTGAACGTGCTCACACACTGTCTATTCACAAAGCACACATGAGGGAAGGACTGGTTGTATAGCTGCTGAAGGTCATTTGGTTTCTTTTTTTCCCACCCCCTCTCTTCCTGTAAGCAATCAGGATAAAAGCTTGGCTTCTGAGGAAGTGCTCCCCTTTTAATGGAACGTCTTGGACATTAAAGACAGCTAGTGTGGGGGATCCTTCATGCCAATGTCAGCTTTCATTTTTATTAAGACTTCTGGGTTATTGAGGACCATAAATGTGTATGTTAAATGCTTTGGTTTTATTGCAGCAGTCCGATGACTACTAAGGTTTTTAATGTAAGCACCTCCAAGCAAACACTGAAACCTTTTAGACTGTGATATTAAGAGTGCAGTGTGACAGGTTCTCAGTTTTCAGCAGAGGGTATCAAGTGTTGAATCCTTTTAGTGTGAAGAATAGCAGAAGGTGACTGTGTGAAGCATTGTATGACTGGATAGAAATCAAGGATCACAAAAGTATGGCAGCACATTCTTTTCAATCAAATCTGATATATTAGATTTATCATTTGCTGTTCTTTATCCTGTAAATACATGCATTCTTCGAAAGGATGTGACTATTAGGAATTGATGCACTGCTACAGTTTTTCTCAGCTGATTGAGTGAGAGAGTGTCACCTCCGCTCGAGTGACTTGTGACGATTACAGTGAGATACAAGCAGCTATGACCTATGTGCTCGAGTATGTGGAGTCACTGAATCGTGTAACAGCAAACTGGCTGTCAAAAGAAAGGGTTTGATAACCCAAACTTAAATTACACACACGTCTTAGTGAATATTACAGTTCCCTGGTTACACTGCCCTTACTGACCACCAATATGTAAAAGAATAAAAATGAAAAGATGAACATATTCACATGATATATTTGCGTATTTTAATAAAGGCAAAAGACCATTTTTGGTCTTATGCCTTTTGTCCCTAAGGACAAAACTCCCAGACACAAACTTAACAATGTTGTTTATGCAGTCCAGTGCAGTGAGGAGTGCACAGATTTTTATATCGGGGAGACCAAACAACCACTCCACAAACACATGGCTCAACACCGGAGAGCCAGCTCCTCTGGCCAGGACTCAGCAGTCCACTTACACTTAAAGGAGAAGGGACTCTCCTTTGAGGATGAGAATGCACATGTGCTGGACAGGAGGATTGATGGTTTGAGGGAGGCGTAAAGGAGGCCATCTATGTCAAGCCATCACTTAACAGAGGAGGTGGCCTCAAACATCAACTGTCTGCCACATACAATACAGTTTTGAAATCCCTCCCCAGGAAACTTAGTCACCATTCACACCTTGGCTCATGTGAAACCAGTGACTCACATGATGACCGGGGGGAGTGACAACCCAACTGATGGGTGGGTGGATCTGGGACACACAGATTGGGGATGGAGCTTTGTACCCTTTGCCCACTACCCTGAGTAAGAAGGATCCTCCACAAGGTTAAATACTGGGGACTCCCTGCCAAAAAAGTTAGAACTGAAGAAACCTCTTGTATGAGAGGTGAAACGCCTTCAGCTGAAACATCAAGACTACCATGACCTGGATGACTGAGAACCTCCACAGACACAAGACCATTTTTGCTATGAAATATATCAGCATCTGTTGCTAGATTTATGCTGGTCTTCTTTTAAACATCTGTTATGGTTTCTGTTTATACCAAGCAGCACTCATCATTTTGTTCATGAAACTCTTCTGTGAAGGTGACAAGATTGCAATGTCTGTCCACCCTCTGATATTGATATTGATATTGAGACAAATAACGAACAGTATTGTTACCCTAGTTTTAGGTTGAGCGATTCTATGTCGTAATCAAATAATAAGAAGAATAAGGTGTAGAGATAACTTTTTTGTGAATTGGCGCTATATAAATAAAACTGACTTGGCTTGAGCTCTATAAGTGCTGACTGACTGTATGGATAATGTTCACCACTGTCAGGATTGTGTATTTGTCCACTGATAATCCTCATGTAGCTGGGTAATCAGGACAAGCCTACCGGAATACTTGGCAACACCCCATTGTGGTGTTGCCAGGAAGGTGTGTTCTCCAGACCAGTTCCTCTGCAAAGCATTGCTCCGTAACGAGATGATCATCATTCAATTTATGTGTTTTAATGTTGTGGCTGATTAGCATGCAGTCTGGTAAAGGGTGAAGCCTTTGTCAGAAAGAACAAACAATAAGTAGCACACAAAATACATAATGAAAAAAACTTTTTTATTATGAGTTTGCACTGAATATTTCGTAATTGTAATTATTCGCATTTGTTTTAATATTATGGGGTTTAATTGTGGGGTTAGGAACAGTATCTTGTCTGAGCCCTCTTGTGATTTCACTGCTCAGATGATGACAAGTGTTGTTCTTCGCATGTATTTAACTCATGAACCTATAAGGAAAAAAGGAAACAAGACTGACAACACTGTTTACTGGACCTGCTATCAATCTGCCTCGGTCAATCAACAGCAGTGCCACCGTGAGACTGAAAGCCTGCATTCCCAAGAGTGTTTCAACTCTGCCCTGACAATCACTTCTTATGTACAGGCTTGTAGTTGTCCGTAGAGAACTCTGCTGGGACCAGAACTGGATGCAGTGAGCCAAGAGAACTTGGGATCTCTTTCCGCGCTGAATCTTGGGGTATGAACATGTTACTATAAATTATACGGAGTAAAGATGGAGACCAACAGGTCATATTGATGAAAAGTGGATTACAGTACATCAATTTATCTGTATGTTTAATTGTAATCGGTCACATTTGAAAATAACATGGTTATCCTCACTGAAACGAGACCCTTGGATGTTTAGTTAAATGGCCGTCGGGCCTGCATACCTTCACTCCACAGTGTCCCTGTACTGAGCTTTCAGATCAGTATAGGGATCCGGAGGTGCAATCTGTCCGCATTCTGTGTCCTTTTCATTCTACAGGCTGAGGGATCCTATAGCAGACAACAATCGCATGTGTAGTGTAAGCATCAAAAAAAGGCACCTTGCAAAAGCTGCAATGTGAATTTGAATCACCGGGAAAGATAGCTGCATAACCATATCCCTGAGATGTTATTCATACACATTGCAGCTGCCATTGTTGTGCAAATGCCCGGTGCTTGAGAAAACCAGGGACAATTGTCGAAGTTGAATAGACTCTATTTCTAAAGTGTCGAAGGCATTCAGTAACCCGACACTGTAAAGTTACTGCAGTGTTGGGGACAACAGAATACCTCAATCTCGGGGTTTGATTTAACTGTTCGCTGAAGGGTGTCTGCGCAACTCAGGGTGTGAAAAAGGCCTATGTGAGATGAAAGAATGGGGGCGCGCCTTGTCAGGTGCCGTATTCTTCCACCTCGTTTGACAAGAGCAATAATTAAACCAAGGGGATACCATCTCTGCGGAGCAAGAATGCTTGTATTTATTTACACTGACTGCTGTGCTTAGTAAGAATGTCATATGCTGTGGCTGCCATTGTGTAGAGAAAGCAAACCACTTTTAACAAATGGCCTATGTGGCAATGTGCAGCCACTCATTGAATAGCAATGGCTTTGACTTTGTAAAGAAGAGCAAAAAATGCTTTATATCCACATAACAACGATGGTCACCAGTCATTTCAGTTCAGTACGGTATGCATTTTTCCATCGTCAAAAGCTGTGAATGGTACCCTTAAAATCAAATTGTACCTTGCGAGTTCTGTCACCTTTCGCCCAGGGTACCAACCAGAACTAAACCATACCGTACCATAAATGTTGGGCTAGACACACTGAAGTGCCCTGAATGGGCAACATAATTGTCACTTCCCTGCAATAGATAGGTGATCTTTCTCCTCACAGCATGCAGCATCCTCTCAAAAAGAGCCTGTCTACTCTGTGTGATGAACAGCCCTATGCTGACAACAAAACAACAGGAAATGCCAGGCTTCCTCCATTGTTTCCTTTTTTTGTTTTTGTGGTTTCTTCATCGACTTTATTAAAAGGAAAACACTTTCACGTTTCTATGATGTCATGCTTCTTATGTAGCTCTCACAGTCAGCCTAACCACTTACTAGGTAATGGTTGCCAGTGTAATGGGCGTACCATTCCCAGGTGTGCCATACTGAGCTGAACTGAACCATACTGCTTGCTGGAAATGCAGCCCAAGTCACCATTGCAAAGCGAAAATTGAGTCAAAGTTGTTTTGAGCTGAAAAAAGAGGATTATGCTGGGTAATGGGAGGAGGGAGGGGTGTTATTAGGGTAAAGATGACTGCACTATGGTCAGATAGCCAAGTAATGTAACACCCTGTTAGGCTGTCCATCACACTGAGGCAGTTTTGCTTATCCCTGGCCAGAGGGGAGGGAGACGAATGAAGATTTGACAAATGGCCTGAAAACTGTGAAGGCAGTTCATTCAGGTAGCCCAGCCATCAGTCTGTTTCCACCTACAGGATGTAGCTGAGCCCATAAGGCATGAAGATGTTAGAGAGCTGAGCAGCAGGCCAGCGAAAGAAGCAGTGAATAATTAAAAACTTAAGTAAATCCATGCCTCAATCAGCCCAGGTAATAGCTCAGAGAATTATACATGTAGCCCCAGATCCACAACTGTAAAAATGGACTTGGGCAGCTTGAGCCCATGCGGGCTGTCTCAGCAATATTCTCCGAGACAATGTAATGAGACCCTTCTGTTGATGCATCACCGAGATTGCATTTGGAATCTAATCGCAGCTGATGAACGAGGCAACTACAGAATATGTTATCTGTTGATAACCTACAGTCCGGGTGGTGAAGATACTGGAAAGTCATTAGTTCAGGTAGACGCCATCTATGAATCATTCTTGATAAATTTTTGTCAAGCGCGCATTTATACACCTCTTAGTGGACAGTGACTGCGGAGGGGAGAATGGTAGCTGCAGCTCCCGGCTTCTTTGACCCTGTTAGGCTATAGATCAGTTAAACCAATAGCCCCAACATATTGCTCCCAGACTGTCTCGTCTGTTTCCTCTCTTGATTGGTTTAATGACTTAATGGAGCTTTCAGTCTGTCTGTCCGTCCATTTTGATACTATGCTTGCATTGACTCCACTGCCTGGATCTTTGAAGCATTTTCTTAAGCTCCCTTTTCCCTGTATCACATAGCAGTTTCTTTCTTTTTCTAATACCCACCCTCCCCCATGCCTCACTTTCGTCTTCTCACCATGTCTCCCTCTCTCTGTGTCAGCCTTACTCTCTCTGGCACCAGTGTAAAGCATCCATTATAGAGTGATGCATGGGTGTCTGTGTGAGTGGGAGAGAGCGACTTGGCACTCCTCCTGCCCCACCTGCAGAGGAAGCACCGACAGCTGAGCATCGGAGGGGGGGGCTCATTCCTCCCCCTCCTCCTCCGCCCGTCTCCACTGACCTCCCTCCTCCTATCACACCTTCTCCGTCTTTCACCCTCTCGTTATTCCCTGTTGTTCCACAGCCTCTCTTTTTCACACTGTCTTCACTGCACATTTGCATTTGTTGGTTTTTTTTTGTTGTTTTTTAACCCATATTGATTCATTAGGATTTCCACACAAGGCAACACAGCTAAGAGCCTTGAAGTGCTACCCAGTCTGTTGTTGTTTCCATGTTTTTCTGCCAGATGAACACCTAGCATAATTAGCTGAACTTTGCCCTTTAGCTATGGCCACAAGCACCCGGCGTTTGCTTGTTGTTGCTGACAGCTTACCTCTGCGCACACGCCATGTCAGACCTTTGGTGTCCTTGCATCCGTTTATCTCAGCTAAGAGACTAGCGCACGAGGAGCTCTGTCAAACCAAGCCATGCTTGAGAGCGCCTCATCAATTTCACAGGTTTGCATAACATGTTGTTTATATAAAGCACCTGCAGCGGTGAAAGAGCATCAGTAGGTGTGTCAAACTGTTTCAGGTGATGTTTTTCAAACTTTCTAAATTATTTTTAAACCGAAAATGTCTGACTTTGTGCTCACCTCACTCCAGCATATGCAAAGACTTGTTTACACCTTGATTATAGGCATCCAAGAAGGAATCAGTCTGTTTACACAGAGACTGCTTGCTACAGCCTGTGCTTACAGATAGAAAGATTTGAAAGGAAAATTGTTTTTTCAGTGTGTGATAATAAGTGTCTCATTGGAAAGACTTAAGTGCAATTACGTCTCTGTAGGACTAAGGCAGTAAAAGCCTTGGACAATGTGGTGTATAAGGAAGGGACACATGCATGACATCTGGATCACTATACCTGACAACTGGCTATGCTGTACAAGCAGTCCGCTGTGTGTGTGAACATTTGAAGTTGCAGTCTTGCCTACAAAAATGTTCAGTTCCAGGCAGCACAAATGCATTAGCCTTAGCTGAGAAATTTGCATAGTCTGAGCACAATGAATTCCCCAAAGAGACGAACTTCAGCAAACATGCTGACAAGCAGAAACCTCTACTATAAAGGGCCAACATTGTGCAACCTGACAAAGTGACTAAATCTTTTGCTCTCATGCCTGTGAGGCTGTAATAGATTTTTTGCTTAGAGAGGTAACATTAGCTATAGATCCTTTTCAGTGGTGAAACAGTGATTCACCCAATCTAAGGCAACTGTCCGAGAACAATGTTGCCAATATGCTATCTCACAACTGGAGTTGATTTTCTTCTTCCGGATTAGAATCTACAGGACGTCAAGTTATATTGTTTGGTATGTGGACTGAGTGCTTTTAGCAAAGTAGCTTGTACAGCACATCATTCAACCTCTTGTGATATTGAACCAGTTCTCAAACTGGGTAAATTGAAAGAGGGACTAAAAAGAAATGATGATCCGTCTGTGCAGGTACAGGGTTACTGCACTGTTTTTCATGTGTTTTAAAGATTTCACTGTGAATCGTACAAAGGCTGAATTTCACAGCATTAACAGTGGTACTAGATGAGCCCACACTGGCTAACCTTAGAGCCACAATTTAATGTTGGTGCAGTTGCTTCATAGAAAGAAAAAAAAAAGAAGTACCTTTAAAGGGCATCTTAAAGGCATCATAAATACGACTTGAACATTTCTAGCTAGTACAGAATCCAAAATACAGCAAAAGTTTATAGCAATCTATTGACAAAACTGAAGACTTTCAATGAATAAAAACCCTAAAACATAACATAAAGAAATATATTACGTAACATTATTTTTTTAAGTTGCGATTTGCATTTAGCACCTGAAAAAGGTGTATAATACATTTTGCAAAATTTCTTTAAGTTGAGTTAGTCCCTTAAGATTTCAGCAACAGAATGGTGGCTGCACACAGCAATCAAGCAACAAGCAAAATAGTTTTGCTCAAACCATTGATTTTGCTCCCTGAAGGCTTTTATTGTGAAGCAGCTGCAGGAAGTGCTGAGGATGCCTTTGCTGACAAAGCAGAGACACGAAGTGGATCAGAAGCCAGCAACGCTCTCATCTGTTGGATGAATGTGGGAGTAAGAAAAAGGTCCCAAAATGACTTCTTGCTAACACTATGAGCTAACACTTGCAGATTAAAGCAAACACTAAAGGCAAAGTTTTCCCTCAGAGATGTTCGTGGCGATCGATTTAGTATTCAGCCGAGTGGCATGCGCTTAAAAAATGAACAGAAAAGAAATTACAGAGCACTCGAAACTTTGCCTATTTTTACATCTAAGCTTCCACACCTGACTAATTGCTGCAAAATGTAAGTGGAGACTTTCGGAACCTCCAGCCAGAGATCTGATGCATTCTGAACAATTTTATGCAGCAGCCTTGAGTGCCAAAGTGACTGCTCAAAGAAAGAGTACCTAAAAAACAAACCCATGCCATCATTTAAAGGTGACCTGGTCCCTCAACAGACCATCAAGTCTTTGACAGACTCCAAATTTAACAAAAACAAATTCTGCTTTTTGCCAGGCGGATGTAATGCTGTTGTCGTAAAATGAAAAGCAGACTTTTTTTGTGGAGCATGCGTGATGTTGAAAAACCCATATGGCATGCCACTAATCTTGATCGATGCTAACTACTGTGAACGACAAGTAATGCAACATTTCTCTGAAAATAATCCTTGTTTTCTCTCTTTTTATTATCCATTATGGAAGGCATCATGGCTTCTGATGTATCTCACACAGAATGAAAAAATGCAGAGCAGCACAAAGCAATGATAAAAACATCCGAGCTTGCCCTCCCTTTAGAGCCACTATCTTATTGGAGCTGGCGTTGTCTAATCGGCATAACTATCCCGCACACACACTTTCTTATTTGGCCTGCAAGAGACTGAGTTCCCCATTTCTGGTTGTCTGTGCCCGTTCTCCGGCATGTCCCAGGACTCCTGCTTATCGGTGAGGGCTTCATTAGTCGGGGATGGGAGGTGGCAGCAGAGAGAGGGAACAGCTGTTTAGCAAACCGCTTGCATTGTTAGCCAGCCTTCTCCGTATGCCTAACTGCCTCAGTCCCTCCCTTAGCTGCTAATAGAATGCTCATTAGGAGAGGGAAGGGGGAAACGATGGGAAACAGCGCCACTGCACTGTAACCCGCAGCAGCCTCCACTGCTCCTCCTCTTCCTCTGGCCTCTATTAGAGCGCTGTAGAGAACACGCCGTCCCTCTGTGGAACAACGACACATCCAGCCCATGACCCCTTACCTTTAGCTCGGGAATCACGGGCTATAATAACATGCCTCAAGTCTGTAGAGACACTGAAAAATACAAGTTTTGAAAATCCCACAGGACTGATGATGCCTTTTTGCTTCAAGCCTTAAAGAGAGAAGGGTTAGTTTTTTGTTCGTTTTTTTGTTTGTTTGCTGGTTTGTTTTTTCTCCAAGTTTCCTGGACAACTCAAGTATTTTTCATCCTAAGACTTATTTCTCTGTCTCTGAGGCTATAAAATGTATTGATTGATTTTTTTTTAATTGAAAGTGACTCCAGTATCAAAATGCCAGGATGGGTTAGATCGACAATACTATACAATACAACAGTTGGGCAAGTTCAAAACTGCACATGGCACACTTGTATTTAGTCAAATGTTAGAGTCTAAAAGCCCAGGAAATAGGGCTCTGATTAAAGAATACCAGAGTTCTCCTTTAAATTATTCAAACGGGCTGCTGTAATTTGTTAGAAACCCAAAAGCACACGCCATTTTCTCTCTGTAAAATGAAGATGACTGATGAAGCTGGTGTGGAGAAGAGAAGGCTGCGACACCAGAGATGGCACGGTGAATATCGGATGGCTACAGATCAGAGCCAAAAAATTACACATCCTTGGCTGAAAAATGGGTGGTAGTGTTTGATTAAAATTCAAACAAGAAAACGTTTTAACATGGAAGTACTCATTTAATTTAAATTAACACGGGCCGGTTGCTCACGTTCCCCATGCAGAAACACCGACAGACAGCACAGCGGCGTGGGAGACAGCGTGCAGTAGAACTGATACACTCCGAGCTATTTACAATAAATGACAGCAACTGTAAATGCCACAGTTAGTGGGAATGTATGAGTGTAATAATAACATATCACCATGCTGGAAAAATCTAAGATGACCATCATAATAAGACAATTCTTCCCTTTCTAGAAGCACTCAGGAATAAACAAGCTTGGCAGATTTGTACATCTGAAATCCTTCAAATTAAGGTTGGGGAGCATAGATTTATGCTGTGAGACAAGCTGTCATACTGTTATTTGACTGTGGGC
>KV751330.1:2981484-3017419 GCA_001698575.1 Mola mola | reverse complement strand
CTCAAAAGCTTGCTAGCTAGTGATCTGCTGCACTGAAAGATTTTAAAAAGGGCCAGGGTGAGCAGTAAGCTTCCACCCACCTCCTGCTTTTAGCCAGCACGAGCGTATCCATCTCAGTTTCACCTCCCATACCCCTACAGCTCACAGCTAATTTCTTTCTTCAAGTCTTAGGTCTCTCTCTGCCGCCCTCTCTCTCTCTCCCTCTCTCTCTCTCTCTCTCTCTCTCTCTCTCTCTATCACTCTCTCTCGCCGTCTTTGCTCCGAATGCCTATAACTCGCCCCCAGGGGGATGTACACCCCTTGCGATAATTTGTCACAAATGCAACTGCGCCCTCTCCGTGGCTTTCCCTGGCCCTCCAAAAAATGAGTTTTAGCCATCCCATTTGGCTGTCACAGGCAAGATGTCGCCAAGAATAGAAGCTGCCCATCCTTCAACATTTCATGGCTGAATTGTCATATTCGTGTGTGACTGATGTCTTTGACCCTCCCATTGTAGACATATGGTGCATCTGATTTGTACTTATGGAGTGTCACTCCCTTCAAGTGAGAGACCTCTTCGTCTTTGCCTGTCTCTGCTTGATGCATACATAAAATTGAACCAGGCTTGGAGGGGTTGGCATACGAAGCAGATGGGGTGTAAAGTGTGGTGCATACGTTTAGAAACAAGTCCGATCTTTGCACTGTCATGACACACCAGACACTTGTGCAATCCTCCCAAGAAATCCATTTTCTGCAGGAGCTAAAGGCACTAATCATTTCCTCTCAGCACACTGATCCAAAATCTATTTGTGGACGCAGTAGGAGAAGATAGAGGAAATCAGAAAACATCTTTAACAACTTGTCCCATCTAATGAGATTAGCAGAGCAGCTTACACAGTCACAACATGGAGATTCACACAGATAACCCTGTAATAACTCATTATTCTTCCCATTTCCACATCAACAGCAAGTCAAGGCTCAATGACAGTCAACGTTGTTGTTGTAGTTGTGCACACACAACCGGCTATCAGGCCAATCTCGGCACTGCAGCAGTTTGGAGCGGGATCAGTGAAGACCGCCCCAAATGCCGGAGCACAAAGCGAGCAAGCAATAGGAGGGACAGGGAGATAATATTCTCTGGCTTTCAGAGGCTGCAGACACATGCATGAGTGCAAATGGAAAAATCCAGCATGCAGGCTCCTGGCCTGGCAGGTGCAATACAAAGGGAAAGGAGGAAAGAAATCAATGTGCGGTATACGACTGCATGCATGTGTAGCCAAGGGAATGCACTGATAACATCCTCAAAAGACTGCATCAAACAGCTGAGTGAATATAGGATGTAGATTAAAGAGTGTTTTTTCTTTACCATATTTGAAGTACGCATGAGATCAGTAATAGAAGATTGCAGAGTTATTTCTTCCTTCCTTTGTTGGGAACTTTTCTATCTTGGATAGGTTTTTTTACTTTTACATCTTTATTCAGAGGTATCGTGTGAACTCTTTCATTGCGGATAAAGAAAAGAAAGTGTCCTTGCACTCTCATGTCGCATTGATCAAACACACTGAAATAAGTACTGAACAGGTCCTCTAACCTTAAACTAGTATTTTCCTATTGCATTGTTATTTCTTAGAGCCTCTTCAAATGTTTTGTATCCCTAAAATCTGTGCCACCTAAGCTAAATGGTCATTGAAGACAATAAATCATAATACTTGAGGAAAAAAAATTGAAATTTTGTCATAATTTTTTTCTCAATTTACAAAAATCTAATATTATTAGTCAACTTTTACCCAAAAATACACACAAAACATACTTATTCAAAAGATTTCGACATGCCAAAAATATGAACGCAAACTTTCATAATTTATTTTCCCCATTACCTGGTCCTCTTTTAATAATGGCCACTCTCAACAACCCTCAGGCCTCACCATCTATTTTAAGAGTCACTTTAACCTCAGTTAATGTGCTGACATGATTGCAAGTAGGCAACGGGACAGGAAAGAAAGCCAAAAACCAAAAAGCTTTTAATTTTACATCGATTTGAAGGATCATGCAAGTATTGTCCATTTTCATAATAGGACTGATATGATGACTGATAAGTAGTAAACTGCTTAGACGACGCGCCAATAGCAAAATGACAGTTAAAGAGGGGTGTTTGGAACTTCTGTTTTCTTAATTACTAATGTCAGTGTGCACTAATTTGAATTATCCCAATGCAGTATTCCCAAGGCCAGTGCCTGAAATAAGTGGTGAATTAGTCTGTAGCTACACTTTGACTCAGGTGTGGTGTGTATGCCTGTGATTTGCAGCCCGGTAGATGATCTCGCTGAGGAGCGGTGGCCCTGTTGTGCTGTGCACACTGACAGAAGGAGGCTGGCGTGCATGCAATGATGTGCGGTATTGACTGGTGGATGTCACCTAGTGATTAGTAGGAGATATCACACTCGCCGGGCTCGGATGCACATCGATCCTGGAACCTGGGTACAGCCTGTCAATGGGGTCATTTTAATCCTCTCCTCTCCTTCAGCCTCCCACTGTTTTCCATTTTCTGTCCTCTCCTTCACTCACACCTTCGTCTTTTCAGCTCTCCCTTCCACTCCTCGCGCATCCGATTTTTGTTTCTCCTCTGATCTGCTTTCCCATCCCTGCTCTCTTCCATCCATCCACCCTCATGGATCAAACTCTTTATCTGGCCTAAGCTATGGCCTGCAGGCAAGCAGGCAGTCTCTACAGAGGCTGCTGCAGCAGAAGACACAAAGCTTCAAACAACATTATGTAGGGTTGGCATGCAGCATTTCTCACACTGATACATGGAAACGCCGGCCCCTCAGACACTGCCTCTGTATGGGCATGATGCAAACAGGAGCAGGGCAGTCCTTCTCTTTCCAAAGCTTGCGTTGGAAAAATTGCTCCCAATTTCAATATTGCTACAACACCTCCCGGGATGTAAGACAGAATTTAGTTTTTGTATGAATTAGGCAACCGTTCACTTTTGTGTCCAGATCCATGCAAAACAAAGCAGTCAGTTTCTGGGAGAGAAGATGCATTTTTTTGCTGTCCAGTAGGATCATCTGTTACAAAATCATTCCGGAACAAATCTCTTTGAGACGAAGCATGTGGAGCCAGGTAACAAAAATAGTTGTAGCCAAAACAGAGCAAGAACATGAATCATGTATGCAATTAATCACAAGTCCTATTTTTGTTGTTTCATTTGTAATGGTTAAGTAAACAAGTAATGGGAATAACAGTCTTGCTGGGATTAATCTCAGTCAGATACACACACACACACACACACACACTGCCTGGATGCTTTAGTGCTTTAACACATATCCCTCTAGCCTGAGGTATTTCAGGAGGTGCATTCAGTGACACTGTCTCAGAAAGCCTCACCACACCCTTCTCCTTACTGCATCAGCCCCTTGCGGAGGTGAGAAGTTCAACAAAGCCCAGAAAACAAATATAAAGTTGTTATTCCAAAGCTGCCAGACAAATGTGAAATTATCTTTGGACTAATGCATGAACAGACCAGAGGCACTTGAGTTTAAGTAGATGCAGCCGGAGGTACTGTAGCCTTGGAGACCATAGCCTTTACCCTTTGTTATGAAGTGGCCTTAGATGTACATTAGGCAAATTTTACAAGCATTCATCTCATTTGGTTAAAAAATATTTTTCGGATTGAAAACACTTCACAGATTACATTAGAAAAATTACGTTCTCGACCCTGAAAGAAATGAGAATAAAAATAAAAGCACTAACAAGAAGAAGAGGAGATTTTGAGCAGCAAGAGAAGTGGAGCAACATTTTTTAAGTGTGTCCAACTGTCTGTTAGCCTAGTTTTGTCTACAGTGGGAAGAGAAATGTTTCGGGCACTGTGCAGTCCTCAGGTCTATGGAGATTTGTTTACAGTGAAGAGATGGTGGAGGTAAGATGACTCAGAGGATTCTGGCTCCACTGAACGCAGGCTTATGTCTAATAGTCAGTGGGGAGGAACTCAGCACGGTCCCTCAGAAAAAATGAGACAGTGTGACAGAGAGAGACAGAAAAAAAGAGCAGAGGAAAGATTGAAGGCAAAGCAAAAAGAAAAAATTCAAGCAACTCAGCAGGAGTTATGGAAAAAGGAGGGAAAGGGATAGAAAGACTCGTCCCACGGGCCATTTTATTCCTCTCTTTTATGCGTATGAGAGGAAATGTGATAAGATTTTGCTGCTTTGCATATATTCGCACCAATTAGCTTAAAGTAAAATATAAGAAAATAAATCACCGACCTCTAAAATCATTTCAAACCAAACATTCAAGGTCAGCTAATCTTTTTTTTTTTTTTCCTTTTACCATGGGTGACATTGCAAGGGCTGTTTTGCAGATGCTCCTCACAGTCACATTTGTCTCAGAGCCAGACTGATAAAACTGATGATGCCTCAGTGATTTTTGCCAGCTGTTTCAAATTACAAAGTACAGTCATTTATGGCTCTTACTGGCATCATCGCCAACAGAACATCCTTGTCCATTAACACTGACTGAGCACTCACACATGGCCATGGTTGCCATGTAATACAGCAGCAGCAGTCCTAACACAGCCACATCACCCTCTCTCTCCCTCTCTCTCTCTCTCTCTCTCTCTCTCTCCTCTCTCTCTCTCTCTCTCTCTCTCTCTCTCTCTCTCTCCAATGATGCAGCATTGGAAATAACAGCAGCTTTTCATTCATATAGATGCTGTCAAAACATGGTCTAAAATTGTGAGTGTGTGTGTGGGAGCCTGTGGGTGTGTGTGTTGTAGCTCTGTAACCTTTGCGATAGCCATTATACAACCAATGTCATTCTTTTTTTTTTCCCTCAGTGGTGAATTATCTCTACATGCCACCACACCGATTCAGGGCCTGAACCGAATGCCCATTTACGGTTGTCTAGTGAGGGGGCAGCACGGGGTCGAGGTCACGAGGTCAGCAAACCGCAGCACAAAGGTGGCCACAGAGCGATGCAACAACGTTTTAGCAAGGGCCCGATGAGTGATTACCTCGGAGCGCCAGTCATAATTCAGCATGACCTCAATCTGCCAGCAACACTATGGTTTGATGGATCTGCTCACAGTTTGAGTGTCGGGCTCTCACATGTCAAACGTGAGCAGATCATTTCAGGGCTATCTGTTGCGTTTGCAAAGTAAAACATGCTAGATAGGAATGTGACACGCCTGCCGATGGTCTAAAAATCGGGATGCCGAGCTATATTTCATTGCCTGGCTGTCAGCATGGTAGGCAAAGCAATGTCACAAATGGTTAAGCTCCATCATGATGATACCTGGTCTGTTGGCCTGTTTATCATCGCTGTGCCTTTTCAATTAAAGTCAGGCCAAACACACTTGCGTGTGCACATTTCAACACATGTGCACTCAGACACCCTTTTCCACCTCCCAGTGTGGATAATTAGTGAATTCCTCAGTGGGTAACACTCTTTTCTCCTCTCTCTCTCACCTTCCCCAGCGAGCTTTCTGCCACAGTGGGGCTCATCACACACAGCTCTAATACATATTTATTGGTTCAGTGACAGCCTGTGCTCGATGGATTTATATGTTTCTCCACAAACAATAGTAAAAGCTCACTCATGCTTCTTCCTTTCCATCAACTGAAGAGATAAATCTGGTATCGTCGACCTGACAGCACTCCCCTCAGCTGTAGTCCATCCACAGGTTTGGATTGTTAAACAGGCAGGGGGGCGGGGTGGAACCCTACAGTTGCTTTTAAGTCTGCTCTCTTCAATTACAGCAAATGGATTTCATACGTTTGTATGTCTGTCAAATCGCCTTTGCAATCAAAGAAGCTGATCTGCCCGCATTCGTTTTTCTATGGCACCTTCTGATCAAAGGCACTTAGGAAACGACTGTGGCATGGCTGGCAGCACTGGGAGTCAGGACTGACTCCCTGCAACATGACTGCTTCTGTTTGCACAGTGCAATCCGAGTTGAGATGTGAGGAGAGGCAATGGCACTACAGAGAGAGGGGAGGGGAAGGGAGGGGATCGGAGGAGGAGAAGGGAAGGACGGCAGGATTAAGCCCCAGCCCCTCCTTTTTTGCCTCCGAGTGGCCATCTTTCATCTTGTGGCTGCCCCTCTATAATGCTTTCAAGTGGGTGAAACCCTCCACATTTGCTTCCGCTCCCGGCGACGCGGCACAGGCCGCCATCCTGACAGCTCCAGTGGTAGGGCAAGATGGCCCCTTCAAGAGATATATAAAAACATTTATTTAAAAAAAACTTCAATTCAGATATTTATTAAAGTTGCTCATCTTTGGGCCACACAAATTGAGACTTACACTCGGAAAAATACTCACCACAGAAATATTTTGCAGTTCACTCAACCAGACACATTCATTCTACTTACAACCTGAAAACAAATAAATTTAAATAGCTCTGTAAATAAATGCTTCATCTTCGCCGAGAAGAAATAAGCCCCCTGCTGCCTCTGATTAAGAATACCAAAGTGATATATTTGGCATTTAAGTCTGCTGTTTAGCTCATAAACACAAAGGCTTCAACAAAGCCACCCACACTGCTGCTGAAATATCACAAACCAAGTCTGCCTGTATACCTCTCTGCGAGACATTGTGGGTTTAACTCTAGAAAAATCTAATGACATTTATTTAGGTGAGCTATTTCAGAAGAGTTACAGCTACTATGTCTTTCAACACTGCAGGTTTTAGTCGTATTGCTCAATTCTAAAGAAATACAAATAAAGCAGCATGGTCAAGTGGTGGGGGTAAAAGCAGACTACAAAGAGAGCTTCTGTCAAGACGAGGACTTGTAGGCCATGGTGATGAAGCAATGGAGGCTTACATGAGATAGAGGGGATGTTATGCCACTTTCAATCTGCTCTCTGTAAGGATTTTTCAAAGGGAATGCAATTCAAATATTTTCCAGGTAATGATGTTTGTTACTTGGGTTCTGTCCTTTGGTGAGTAGTAATTTCGGATTCCCTTCATTTTGTAATGAATGGAATTTAATTTATGGCAAAACCCAATGAGGTTGTAAATTTGTTTGCCTTGGTTTCTGAACCACTCCACCCTATTTAAAGCCCACCCACACCCAAATTGCCCGCTTGTATGTAGATTCACATAACAGATGGTCTCTTGACTTTATATTCCTGTATGTTCCAGCTTGCTCTTCTTTCATTTTGTGCCACCGTGTCACATTGTATTGCTGGGTGAATATGTGCCGCTCTAATCCTACTGCATAGGTAGGGAGTAGGAGTCTCGTTTTATTTATGGCAATACAGCAATTATAGACACAGATCACAGATGCTATATCTTACACACACACACTACAACTAGAGAATTGTGTGTGTGTGTGTGTGTGTGTGTGTGTGTGTGTGTGTAAGGACAGCGGGAAGATAGCATCTGTGATCTGTGTCTATAATTGCTGTATTTATGATTCAGTCCAATTAAGTCTACTGCAAAGTACATTAACATGCAGAAGAAATGCACAAGTATCTTACCACTGACATAATAAAAAGATGGACGACAGATCGCCACTTCATTTCCATCATGCAAAAAAAAATGAAGCTAAAGTATCTAGGATATGAGGTTGGCTATCTTACGATGGTGACATAATTTGGAACAAGAGTCTGAGCATTAGCAACCGGGCATTGGAGCCACAATATTTCGGTCCTGCCTATACACACCCACCTACACAATCATGAGCAGAGCTCGGCTGTCAATCTTGACGTTTCACATTTGTGTAGCATTTCCATTGTTATAATATCAAACAAATAACCAATACAAAATGATCAGGAAGAACCAAAAATGACTGAAAACATCCATCTATGGGGAAGAATAAAATTGGAGTAATTTGACCTTTTAGTTTGCCCCAAGTCAGTTTTTGAGTTTTAACAGGGAAAGGAATGTTTGGAATTGTCTAGATTCTGTCAGGGTGTACTCACACTTGGCTCTCCATAGACCATCCATCCGTTGGTCTTTTTCTCTCAACATGATGATGATACAAGCAGTAACTACGCTCAGGTAGGGTTGCACTAGGAGCAGCGTGAGTGCAGGCCAGAGGGGGAGTGAGGAGGGGGGGACAACTGTGCTTTGTCACAGTGCAAAACAACTACGCCAACTGGGCCTATAGAGCCATAGTTGCAGCCTCTGCTTCGGACAAATGTACAGAGATGATTACTGAGAGAGTGCATATAGAGATGGATGGAAGGAGAGAAGATGACTGTTGTTGATTCTCTCCTCTGTCTGCAAGCCATCTGTGAGACCAGACCATCTGCACATTCATTATCGCCGCCATGATTCCATTATTGTTCTGTGTGTCAACAAGGACTTGTTCTGTCTGGCCTTTGTTATTCTTATCAGCTGTGTAACTGACAGGCTCCTTTTGATCATGGCAGCAACAAAATTAAAACTCATCATGTGGTATAGCAAATTAGCGAATTATCCTCCGTCCTCATCTTTTCTCTTCTTCCTGTGTCCTTGTCCAGGTCTGTTTCACAGAGCCATCATTCAGAGCGGGTCAGCCCTCTCCAGCTGGGCAGTTAACTACCAGCCAGTCAAATATACGCGTCTCCTGGCGGAGAAGGTGGGCTGTAATGTCCTGGACACCTTGGATATGGTCGAATGTCTGAGAAAGAAGAGCTCCAGGGAGCTGGTGGAGCAGGATATACAACCAGCAAGGTACCATGTGGCCTTTGGACCTGTAATCGATGGTGATGTCATCCCAGACGACCCAGAGATTTTGATGGAGCAGGGCGAGTTCCTTAACTATGACATCATGCTGGGAGTCAACCAGGGCGAGGGGCTGCGGTTCGTGGAGAACGTGGTGGATTCAGAGGACGGCGTGTCCGGAAATGACTTTGACTTCTCTGTGTCAGACTTTGTGGACAGTCTGTACGGGTACCCGGAGGGAAAAGACACACTGAGGGAGACCATTAAGTTCATGTACACAGACTGGGCAGACAGAGACAATCCAGAGACCAGGCGCAAGACGCTGGTGGCTCTGTTCACCGACCACCAGTGGGTGGAGCCGTCGGTGGTGACAGCTGATCTCCATGCTCGCTATGGTTCACCTACCTACTTCTACGCCTTCTACCACCACTGCCAGAGCCTGATGAAGCCAGCCTGGTCAGACGCTGCCCACGGCGATGAAGTGCCCTATGTTTTTGGGATTCCTATGATTGGTCCGACTGACCTATTTCCCTGTAACTTCTCTAAAAATGACATCATGCTCAGTGCTGTGGTCATGACCTACTGGACCAATTTTGCCAAGACTGGGTGAGTAAAACAACTATCTTGTTTTTCAGTTGTTAGTTGTTGGGGTTTTTTTTTTTTTTATCCTTATATAAGTATTCTAAGCGCTGATTGTGTTCCTGTCTGACTGGAGTAGCATATGTAGCAGAGCTACGTGCCAGTGGGGAATGTCTTATCATATTACCTACCTACACGCCAAAAAATCCATCCTCAAATTTTTAATTGAGATCAAGGGGAAATGTTAATTGTTGTTAATCAACAGGGAGGGAAAATTAATATGTGAGAGGAGTGCATGAGATCTTGATCGATGGCAGGCTGTCTACCTCTCCTGTGACTGGTAAAAAAAACCTCTTAATAAATGCAGTTTGTTCGCTGCTTTAATTAATAACACACCAGATCAGAGAAAGCACTTGAAGATGCACAGCATACTCATGCATGATTTTTAACTCTGCTTTGCTAAAGTTACCATTGATTTTTACATTTTGTTTGAGCTGTCCTTGTTAATAAATGCGCAATTGTTTCACCCGAAAACCCCAAACAGTGTTTGACTGCGTACAGTGATAGCAGCTTCTTTAGTCAGAAAATGGATGTATGTAAATAATATGGAATTTCATCTTGTTGAATCATCCTGCATAGTCTGTGTTTTAGCAGTGAGCACACTTTGGAGGATTTGAATGAGTAATAGAATGTGAACCAATAAGGAACCATACAGTACCGATTTAACATCCATCCTCAGCATCCATCTCTCAGTCCCAGGATTCGGGTTAAGGTTAGAGTCGGATCAGACGTGTTTAATTATTTAGGGTTAGTGTTATATCATACATGTTTCATTAACAACGCATATCATTAACAAAATTCACACATGTTGCTCATCTTTCTTTAAATTGAGTTTTAACAGCAGAATTTGTAAATCTAGTGATCACATAGTTTTTTTCCTTTTTGTTGCTAGAAAGACACAGAGAGGAATCCTATCTGAGTCCCATTTAAAGACATCTGTGCAATAGAAAAGAAGCTGCAAGAAAAAGAAAGCTTTACAGAGGATAGTAAAGCACAAAAAAAGACATTTTTGTCAAAAAATACATTTTTTCAGATGTATGTGGGGGTTTTTTTAATCCTGAAATTCATGGGTCCCAGCCTAAAAACCTGAGACATATTGAATCTGAGGAAGATTAAATGTTCCCCCAGAATGGGTCCTGTGCTTTTTTTTGCTTGGCTGACTCTTTGGGTTGTGCATGCGTGCATGGCTGCCTGCGTTTCTGTATACCTGTGTGTGTGCGTGTGTGTGTGTGTTTGACTGGAAACACTATCTCTGCTCTATTATACAAAGACCCAAAAGACGCGGGGACTTATCAGGGAGACATTTCAAACTCTTGCCCTCGGCGATATCGATTCCCTCAGCGTAGACCGAGTCGATCAATCGTGCCCTGAGTGACTCCTGCTCCCAAAATGCTCAATTTTGCCCCCACCCACCTCTCAGCCTGACCATTTTGAATGACTACTAGTCATCATTTCTAACAACTGAAATTTAATTTGACGACCCCTGTCACCAGAGAGATATTGATCCTGTCTAAAAGTGGATGCAGTCTAAAATCTTGTTTGTTTTTTTATCTGCCACTATATCATCTGCTGTCCAATCACATGGCATATACATCTAGATCTGCCAGATCCTTGAACTGCTAACGGCAGACTGATCCAGATGGACTGATATCAGCTGTCTTAGCTCCTCAAGGAAGGCAATGAGGGCCGACGGTGATGCTCAGACTGCACAGCTGTGTCGTCTGACAGTAATCATGTGTCAACAAATACAAAGCTGCAATTTGAAGGTACAGATGCATTTCCAGACTTTCAAGAATACTATTTGCTGTTATGGGACAAGATAGTACATATGATTTTAATGAGAAAGGTTGAGACCTCAAGGAAGACGTGCTGAGACATAGTTTCAACTGGGATCTTTCTATGTCAGTGAATTAATACTGACGACGACAGCCCTATCTCACCTACAGTCGCCAGGATTTAACAAAGTGCCATGGGGAGTCAACAAGCCATAACCCTAACCTGGCCTTCACCCCGGTGAGAAACGACAAATAGCACTTTCCTCCTCACCCCCGTGTCAGCTTTATAGATTTCCACATTACTGATTGATTTACAGCTGGAGCAGAACGGTGGGAAATTGATACACATTTCCCATATTATTGGTAGTATCTACTCTACTGTTGACTCCATCCTCTGGGACTATAGTCAGTCAGCAATTAGGCACTCAGAAAGCAAAGGATTAGACAGGAGGATCATGTAAATCTCAGTGTGCTGTTAGAAAGGTTATTTTAACCCCGCAAAAGAAAAACCTGCTACCAATAACTTCTCAGGGGGCATTGAGAATGCAAAATATTTCCTATGGATTCTCAAGTTCATCCTCCTCATTTAGACCGCACTAGGGGATATACGTAGATCTCTCCACCGAGCACCTCCCATTCCAATCTGGCTCCGGCGGACATCAGTTTAATTAAGGCATAGTTGAATTCCCTTTGCCTTCGTGGACCATCCAGCAGCCGTCTTCTCTATCTGTAAAGCAGCTCACGCTCCCCGTCCAGATGTTTAGAATGAACTGACCCAGATTGCATTTCCTGCCCCCTCTCTAAATCGGCTGTAGAAACATGTCTGACATGATGTTGAGACACTTGGGCAGCGTGTCTACAGTGTATCATAGCAGCGTTGCCCCCAAAGCTCTTCCTGACCCCAGCTCTCATGTGTCATCTTTACAGGGCAAATCCTCTGCCCATGCACATTTTTTTCTCACCCTCCATCAGTGTCAGTGAAGCATAAAAGCACACAGACAGTGCACGCTGTCAAATCTTCTTAGTTTGCACGTGCGTGTGTGTGCACATGTGTGTGATGTGATTGTGAAAGTGTGTGTTTACACCATAGGGCTGTTCTTTCCTGAGAGTTAGGGATGTTTTCAGAAGCTGAGGATTTACTCAGCTCAGAGGTTCTTTTTTTTTTTTTTTTAAATGGCTGTGACACATTTTTTTTTACTATTGCAAATTATTGTTACGCACAAAGTTGTCCTGACCTTTATTACCACAATAACTGCTGTATTTCTGGACAGTTTCCTTTAAACTTTTACTCTAAGTCCATGCACAGCAACTTTGGCACCATCTCAAACAAAAAAGAGCGTTGACGCGGCTGTCCACAAAAAACCCTGGCAGATACTTCAGAAAACAGAAAAAGCCTAGCAAAGATCAATCATTATGTATCATTAGTGCTATAAATATGTCGGCCCGTCTTCCTCATTGCTGTATCTTTTTTCTTCTTTTTTTTTACTGTTACTGTGGTAGCTATGCTGCATGCTGTGCAGGGCCTTGTTATGAATTTAAAGAGCAGAGCACGACTATGTGTTAAACTTTTATTCCTCATTCTAATGCTCCTCCACACACAGACACAAACTCTATACCAAAATAAGTAAAAATATCTCACATTCATAACACAAGCAGAAATATACAGCACTGATTGCTCTGTGTTTAGAGACAATGGCTGCCAACCAAACAAATATAGACAGAGCTAACTACAGCAGCAGTTTAACAGCCAGCATTCTGATTTACAAGCCCGTTTGTTGATTTTTTTTGCCCTCCTCTTGTCAATCGAACGGCGCTCTTCTACGGGTCTGACAGCACGTATTCATCAATTGTTTGTCTTGTCTGATCGCATACAAGCACTGCTTCAGCCTGCTTTTTAACCCAGCTGTCTAGTAGTTATATCATTCATCCCTTACTAACCCCACTTCTTTGTCTTTTCCCTAGATTATTCCCCCTTTCCCTTCAGTTTCCTTCATTAAAGCTATTCCAACCTGGGTCTGCAACCTTCTTAGTCCATTAAATAGGCACTGACTTCATAGGAGATTGGTAGCCAATATCCTGATTTGCCTTAGAGAAGGAAATGGTGTGGCTTGTTTAGGGGCCTGTTTGCAATTGATCAGGGTCCATGCTGTGTGTTGAACGTAATGAGAAGAGAGTGACAGGGGAGGAAGAACTAAATCTGCATGTGTGCATCTGTGAATAAGTGGTTGTTAGATTTAAACAGGGATGTGCACTAGTAAAAAATATTGCAGTTTAAAATTGGTGCCAGTTGGTTAAAAGGGGGAGTCAGGGAATCAGCCAGAGGAGGTGTTTTGTCTCCTGTCACTCATCAAATCAAACAAATCAATAGCATCCATGATAAGGAGTGGTCTGAGAGCAATGTCCAACACTTCTGCACGCTCCAACGTCGCGCTGCATCACTTAGCCACTCAACCGAAGTCTGCCATTACATATGAACCGCGCATCATTCAGCCCTCTGCCCCACCATGAGTCAGCGTGAAGGGTAAAAGAGCACAGCCTGATAATTTGCCCGCTCAGCGTAGACGTTGCCCATCCCCTCCTCTTTCGCTGTGCTAAGACAAAGTCTATAAACATGTAGCGCCCCCATGCCGTGGCTATGGGCATGACAATGTAATTAACTAAATTGTTAACTGGGACGCTCCCTAAGTTCTTTTAACTGACCACACAATATATGTGGTAATCTATACGATTTTATGTTAAGTTTTGTAATGTAGTGGTTTAACCCTTATTTTAAGCTAATTTAAGTAATCCTCAAAGAACATTAATTACTCTTATAGTAACAGCAATGAAATCACAAATATTCCCTTTTTTATAAAAAGTAGAAAATGTTTACTGTGTAAAGTACGAAATTAAATTACAAACAAATAAAATATTTAAAATAAAATGTTTCTTGGTATTAATCGTTAAAGATAAATTAATTCCTTGTGTCACTCAATACCAATGAATTCTAATGAAATCCAGTACCTAATTCATCTTTTGCATTAAATGACACACTCCTCCTTTAAATTAGCAACCTCTGCTATGCCACCTTTACAGTTAGCAAGCTAGGCTACTTCACCTATAAAGTTAGCTCAAACGGCTACCTCAGGCTAACTCACCCTCAACATGAGCCTAGAGATGTGCTACCTCACATAGCTTACCATAAGCGTAAATCAGGTAAATCACTTAGCACATTCAATGCAGTTCAAACACAAATAACCATTGAATATGCATTCAATTCAAACACTTCAGATATCCAAATGCAATGTATAGTAAATGTCCTATGCCGGCATTAAACTCAATTACCCCGACGTTGCAGGCCTGTTTCGGTGCTTGGGTTCGTTGAGACTGTGAACTGAACAGCCGCTTCACTCGCGTGAGCAAACAGAAAATGGCAAAGCTTTTACCTTGTGGAAGAGAGAGTTCTGTGTGTGTGTGTGTGGAAGCGAGTGGGAAGACGCGGTCCTCGTGTCGTCAGGTTCGCGCTGGCGTCAATCTTTTCAGTGCATCCGCCTTGTCCAGACAAAAGTTAAAAAATTACAATTAACGGCTCATTTTTGTGTTACCTGATAAATAAATGCAAGTGATGAATAGGTTACACAACAGTAACAACAATGAGTGGGGGAAAAAAACAGGCTTCAACTTTGCATTTTAGCAGCGTGGCAAAACGAGTATCAGTGCCACTAAATTAATGCGTGCTCCTTGCTTAATATTGAGAAGCTGTAGTCAGCTCAGGATTCACAGACCTTGAGTTTAGTGAAAATAGATTCTTGTCTTCTGCCTTAGGGCTCCTAAATGTGTCTTTTCAGATTTGGTGATGGCAAGGTCTATGATCATTCAAGCGCTTCAAATTACATCAAGAAGAAGGGAAGAAGGTACATGGGGAAAGAAAGAAAGAAAGAAAGAGAATGATATTCACACTACCCCCCTTATCTACCTTTTACATCAGCGATTCCAGATAGGGCTTGGAATCGGCAATGAGCTCGAGTTCTGCTCCGCAACATGTGCCGACAGAGCTGCGAGTCGCATCTGTCATCCAGGTGGCTCCACATCGTGCAGAAGAGCGGCTTAAAACTTACTGAAGCCTTTGCCTTCTGCCCGCCCGGAGAGCTTCATCGGAGCCACGAAAAAGCTTGCACCGCCCCGCGGCACCAAGTGTGCTCAAGGGTTGCACTCATGAGGTCGTCATGTAGGAGCACAAGCTGACAGGGGATGGAGACAACAAAAAAACCTCTATCACAGACTCAAACATAGATAAACATGCATGGCAGGACAAGGTTAGCAGGGTCGGCAGGTCATCGTGATTGGGGGACGGGGTGAGGTGGGGATGGAAGCGATGGTTTATAGTACCGCGGCCATATGAACACGTCAAAGGGACTCCATTAAAACGCCTGCTTTTATGGGTGTAATAATCCCTCTGTTCTGCCTCCAAGTCCAGCCACAGCTCCAGTGAGCATCCAGATTAAGTGGAGGTTTGACACGAGGCGGCAGGCTATCAGCTAATACAGGGGAGCCTAGTAGGACCACATCACGGTATGCCTGAGCTCTTCTCACAAATCACGCTGAGGCGTGTGCTATAGAGCTGAACACATGCAGAGATCTCGGAAGTGTTCGGTCATTGGCACTCTGCTTACCTTTTATAGTTGATCACAGGAATATTTGAAACGATACGATGCCCCAAGGGCTTCAATGTGAGGCTATTCAGCCACATTAAATGCGCAGACAATTAAGACTCCTTACTGTGATTGAGATCAGAAATGTATCAGTTCTGTTTGTCCACATCTCAGCTGTGGCTGGTCCCAGCTGGCTTCATAGTCATTACATTGCCTCACATGCAAAACCAATAAGAGCCCAAACAACACATCTCTAATCACAGACTCAAGGAGCTCACTGTGGAGATTAAGACAAGTTGCACAGCATAGGTGGAAGAGCTTCAAACAAGGGCAAGAGAAAACAATACTTACACATATATACACAATAGTGTATATCATCAGCTTCACTCTAGCTTCATCATAAGACTTGTGCAGGTGTTTTGAATTGACAGCTCCCTGCTTCTCATGCTAATAAGGAGAATAAATTGCGCATGGACAGCCTTGCAGGAGGCTGGCCATGAGTAGTGCGCCGTGATATCGTGATACGGCTCACAACAAAGTCTGTGGATTATCTCGACTAAGCGGGTTTTGATTCCTGGAATGAGAAATCGCTGTTAAGTTGGGTTTTTTTGTTTTTGTTTTTTTCTGAAAACTAAGCAGCACATTACTCAGGAAACATTGTATAGTGGATGTAGCATCGCACAGTGCCAATGAAATCAGTAGAAATAGGGCAAGGTAACCTGGTAGTTGTCACACGCTGATCTCAAATCAGCCCCACTGACTCTGCAGCCCAGGGCAGGACTTCAAAGTCAGCACGCGGTGCAAAGTTCTCCAACCATGCACTGCAGTGGTAGACATTTTGCAAAGAAATGTTTACTATTGACTTAGCAACAATTACCCAAGCATGTGTGTGTGTAATTACATAAGGCAGCCAGTTGTTCTCTAATGTGGCAGATGAAATTAACTAAAGATGGCACATTGATTTCTTTGTGTTCCCTAAATTATTCATCTTCACTTGCGCTTAACCAGCCAACCAGCCAGCCACCAGAGAACTCCCCTACACTCCAGCGCCATTGCTCCCTGCCCACGCTAATTATTTTGTGAGCTTTACCCAAGCATCTTTTCAATATTTTTGCCATCACAATATAGCAATTCGACGCTCCTGGAATAAAAGCGGGGTTGTGGAGAAGCCTGGAATTCCCATAAACTGACACTACACTGAGCTCATTTGTTGTTGTTGTTGTTGTGTGTGTGTACATGTGTGTACTTGTAATAAAGAGAGAGGGAGGAAATTTTGCTTGCACGAGTGTACGACAGCACACACAAGACTGTGCTGTGAGAATTCGCCAAGCATGCAGGCTGCAGACAGCCACGTCTCCAGTTGCTCCACTGACATCTTGTTCTTTGGCATGTTGTGTGAGGGGAGATCAATATGACCTTACCTCCACCATCCATTCCTTTGAAACTTAATTACTGATATTCAGCTACAAAGTCATCATAGTCTGGCTGTCAATATTCATTGGGGATCATTACGGGCCTAATAAAAGAGGTTATTTACGGGCTGCTCTGCTGACACCGGCCCAGGTCCCGGGATTCAGCTCCAGCCATCTCAATTTGCTTCACCCATCGTTTTCTCTCTCTCTCTCTCCCAGAAGCACTGACCTGAAAAGGAAAAATTGGCAGCATAGAAACGAACAGGAGAGAGAATGGAGGGTGACTCCTTCTGGCATGGCTCTTAATTCTCTTGGCTGTGTTTAGAGGACTTTCAGCCCATGCCAAAAAAAAAACAAAACAAACACTGTAGCTTCCATATCCCTCAATTTGAACTTTACTTGCCACCGACACGCACAGGGAAATTTCATGACATTTAGAGAAATGTTGCGCCTCTGTGCAACAGCGCAGTTTGAGCTCCACTGCTTTGACAGCTATTGTTGTGTGTTCGAGGCTGCAGGGGTGCTCCCCGGGTTATTCATCAGCACCAAAAGCAAAAGCCTGAACTCCTGACTCTGTACAACAACACAGAGGTGTGATTTTAGAAGATTGTTATATAATAATTTACTCAATAAATCAATAGCTTCCCTGTAAATGGTTGGACATCTATGTTGAGGCTGATACTGAAAAGTGAAACAGTGAACTCTGTAGGTCAGAAGAGGTACTGCGCTCAGAATACGCCTCTCAGTCCTGCGCACTCTTACATGTCCCTTTAGTTTCTCGCTTTTCCTCACACACACACACACACACAAAAACATCCTTATAAACACACACACGCGAGGCTCTGCAGTTTCCTCTTAGTGTCTTCACTAATATAGTCCACTGTGCATCAGTACACTGGATGCCAATGCACACCATGCTACCTTCCCAGAGCAATTAGCAGAGGGGCTCCACCAGCGCAGGATTATCAACAACAAGATGCCTCCTGACGCGAGGCCTGAAGCCTGCTGATTTATTCATATGTGTTTACTTTAAAAGACTCTGCCCTGGTTTTTGTGGGTGGGCTGCATCACAACTGAATTAAGAACAACATCTGGGGCAACAGGAGATAGTGTGGGGGGCGGTGAGACTGACAGGCTCATAATGCCCACAGAGATGTGGCTGGAAGAGCAGTGTAATGAGGTTGTGCTGCATGAAAACCTTGTAAAAAAAAAAAAAAAAAATGCACTAGCAAAATTAAATCTAAAGGCAGGAAAAATCAAATGTCAGTCAATGCATTTTTGTGAAATAAACACTACATCATGAACACCTGGAACACTTGTGACTGCTGCGGTGAATTTATGCTCACGGTGATTATAATGAATGAGTTTTCCAGGAGAGGTTGAGGCCCTCTTTATGCCAAAATATATCTACAACTGTTGAGTTCTTTTTTCAATATTTTTTCGGTTTCACAACCCCACATGAAGGTAAGTGCATAAATTATTAAATGTACCCATTTAACCACCCGTTTGTCTCTTCTCTGTCTGCAGCGATCCAAACAAACCGGTTCCCCAAGACACCAAGTTCATCCACACCAAGGCCAACCGCTTTGAAGAGGTAGCCTGGTCCAAGTACAACCCCCAGGACCAGCTATACCTGCATATCGGCCTGAAGCCACGTGTGCGCGACCACTATCGCGCCACCAAAGTGGCCTTCTGGAAACACCTAGTGCCCCACCTGTATAACCTCCATGACATGTTCCACTACACCTCCACCACCACCAAAGTGCCCCCACCAGAGGCCACCCAGAACACCTTGTCCACCAAGAGGCCCCCCGGGAAAACATCCTGGCCACTCAACACCAAGCGGCCTCCCATGTCCCCAGCCTACAACAGCGAGGACAAAGACTCGTGGAGCGGAGACGAGACGGGGCCGCTGGTGGTGGAGAACCCTCGGGATTACTCCACGGAGCTCAGCGTCACTATCGCTGTGGGAGCCTCGCTGCTGTTCCTCAACGTGCTGGCTTTTGCGGCCCTCTACTACCGCAAGGACAAGCGGCGGCAAGACTCCGGCCACGGGCAGCCCAGCCCGCAACACCAGACCACCTCCAACGACATTGGCCACCATGCGCCGGAGGAGGAGATCATGTCACTGCAGATGAACCAGACGCATCACGAGTGCGAGGCGGGGAACAGCAACGAGGGGGCACTGCGCCTGGCCTCGCTGCCCGACTACACACTCACTTTGCGGCGCTCCCCGGACGACATCCCCCTCATGACCCCCAACACTATCACGATGATCCCCAATTCTCTGGTGGGCATGCCCAGCCTGCACCCCTACAACACTTTCACCACCGGTTTCAACTCCACCGGCCTGCCACACTCCCACTCCACCACGCGCGTATAGCTTTAAGTAGGCCGGGGGCAGCCAGCACAGACGGGGGAGGAAGAGGCGGCTGTGGTTGTGGAGGAGGAGAAGCGGGAGGATGAACAAGCGGAGGAGAGGATTGTGTTTTATAAATATCACAGTGAGGGGGAGGGGAGGAGAAGGCCATGAGTGGGATTAAAACATGAAGAGATTTAAAACTAGACTTTTACTACGAGGAGAGTTGCTGAGAGCTCTCTGTGGATGTCAAGTTGTGCAGAGCTGCCAAAATCAAACTGCTTTCCATCTCCTGATCAGGGGAGGGGTCTTTCTGCAGTGTTTTTTCTAAAATAATCATTTTAAAAGCCTTTTTAAGCAGACTGAGGAGATATCAACACTTTTTTTCTCAAATTCATAACAAAAACAAAGAGAAGTGCTTTTTATTTCCCATGTCGGCCTCCTGCGGGATAAACATCTCGAACGATGGCCTCTTTGTCAATATTCGTGAAATGTTTTTAATTGCTTTTCTGTTTTGTTTTACGTTTCAATGCCTTACAAAGCTTGTTTTTTTTGTCATTATTTCTATTCCCTGAGACTATTCCAACTGGAGTGTGTTACAAGCTGATGAGACTCAAAGATGAAAGACTGATTCCAGGATGGAAACCCTTAGAGGACGTGCAGATGTAGAAATTTCAAACACATTTTTTTTTTCTTTTGCATACCAACAACACAGCCACAGAAGTGATTTTTTTTTTTATTTGATCTCATGTAGAAATAATTTGTCCGGGACAGCTCTTGCGGAGAGATGAGAAGGCAGAGATAAATACTATGTTACTGTGATTGTTTTGTTAAGAAAAAAAAAAAAGTGCATCTTTTTCAGCCAATTTATCTGTTAAGCTATCTGATATTATCTCCATAAAGTGTGCACGTACACATGCTGCTTAGAGCACCTGTGTTTGTGTGCATGGGAAAATGAGTTGTTGTTGCGAGTGTGGTTGAGAGGCTGAGGTACAGGAAGAGACGCACTGTCAGAACTTGCAAAAGCAAGAATGTAAGAGTGGTGAGTGAGAGAGTGTGTGTATGTGTGTATGTGTGCGTGTCTGTGCACCTGTTTTTTTTTTTGGGGGGGGGGGTTGGTTTGTTTGTTTGTTTTAGGTCGTATAATGTGGATTTTTGGGGCTGCTGAGTACTTTCTCTTGTTGATTTTGGTTCATCACCAGTAGTGTTTCTGCTGCGTCTCTGGGTGTCTGTCTTTGCTAAATAGCACTTTTGTTATTTTCAAAGTTATGAAGTTAAATGTCTAATTTTGCTTAAAGATTACAAAATAAATCTATTATTTTATGTGTAAAAGAAAAAAAAATAGCTAAAGATTCAACTGAACTAACTGACATGATTCCATTGACTTTGTAAGAGTTCCTCTTCAAAAGCAGATAGTGGCCTGTTAGCACTGAATAAACCTACGTCAGTGCACACTTGTATTTCTTTGAATATACATAAATATGGGCATACATACATATATGTATAGGGCTTCTATGGAGATATCGCTCACACTTAAAAAACAATTCAACTTTTACTGAGACTACAAAAGGCATAATTTCTATGTATTGTTGTTGTCATCTGAAACATCCAAGACCACTCCAGGTGTCTTTGTAAGAGCTCTATATGTATATTTATGTATAAAATATTTAATATTTATTTGTGTAAACCAGATGCATACATGCTGATTGTGCCATGTGCCAAATTAAAACTGTAAAAAATAACGAATATAAAGTTTCACAAATTTTTTTTCCCCCCAGACTTGATTAAGGTTCTTTTCCTTTCTTTTATGACTTCCATTTTGAATGGGATAAAAAAAGAAATATTCTCCCCCCTTTAGGACTTCCTCTCTGCATTCCTTTTCCTTTATCCCCTCCTCTTGCCTCCCTCCTTTTCTTGCGCTGAAACCTTTGAGAAAAAAAAGGCTAACAGCTTGGGGCCTATCTGCGTGCATAACTCCAGATTTTACTGTAATTCATGCAAAGTAGTGCTGAAGCAATGGGAGAATGTGAAAAGATTGCCTTGATGTACTCAGATTGCATCCTATTATATCTCATTCTGGGAATGGAAAAAGGAGTTATTAATTCTCTGAGTAAACTGACAATTTTCATTAAGCACCTCGGCGCACACAGATTCGCCGTCTCACATCGCAGCAAAGTGAGGTAGCGCGACTTGACCGGTGATCCTAGATCAGTGTTGCAATTCTGAGATACCTCATGCACGTAGACCTAAACATTTTTATTAAATGTTCATTTGGAGCTTCTCCTTGGTATTTAGTGATTGGAGGGGCAGCAGACCGAGAAGCACAGTCGGGTCAGCTCATCACCAATGCTGCTAGTAGCAGAAAGAAAGAAGGGGTTATTTGAGGGAAAGTGCGTGAAGATTGATTTCTATGAGTCATCTTCTTTTTCACTCATCCTGCCTCGAATGGGCCTCACCTCCAAGTCAGCCACCATCTTCAGTCGAGCTGCAGGCAGTATGAAACAAACAGTTGGTTTCTACCTGCTGCCTTCTCATAGAAGCTTTTAATGTCTCTCTTTATCTCTGCTAATGTTTATCTTAGAGGTAGACACTTCGTACACTTCCCTGATCGCAAAATTGATGTGAACTGTTAGAATATGCCCTTAGCATATTTGATTCGCCAAAATCATGTCTGCAAAAGGTTTTCTTTTTGTTTGTCAAGGTGTTTTTTTAAAAAGAAAATTGCTTTCTGCAGTCTCTCGAGTACAATGAAAGTGAAATGAGTTACAATCTTGGTGCTCATAGCATTGAAATATGACCTGTAGAAACAAAAAAAAGCAAAATAAAACAAAAAAAAACAAAAACGGTTGAATTCCAAAAATTGCACATCTGTTTTCAGTAAATCGAGAAGTTGCTTTTTTCTCTGATTACATCCTTGTTTCCAGATAATCCACATATAATGGGATTTTCTTTTTGGTAGCTGTCACTCCAGTAAAATCAGTGTATAACGAGTTTGACATTCTTTGAGAAGTATTAGTTGCTACTAAATTCTTTAAGGCTGTTTTAATTCTACAAACATTAGTCCACATAAAAAAAACCATCAGACAATTTTCATTTTTCTGTTTCTCTAACCCTACACGTAGATATTGCGACACAGTCACAGATTATGCGTGTTAGTATTAAAGCCAAAGAGTGCCATTGTTCCGAGATGCCCTCACTGCTGGGATAACACTGGTTTAGGGGAGACTATGAAAACTTGAAAACATTTTCAATCAAAAGTGTGAAATAACAGTGGGAGAGAGTGTGTGTGTGTGGAACGTATTCCTGAATTGTGACATTATGGTTCAATAACTTATACTGTTGTTGAAAATATACTGACAATTCTCAGGGACTCATCTGTTGGCCTTCAGCCTGCAATGTGTACCATAAAGACGGCACAGAAATTCACATCCTAAGAGGTACACTATGTTTCCATCGTGGGTCTTTCCTTTGTTACATTGCTTTACCCAATTTGCCTCTTTTCAGAGAATAAAATTAAAACTTTAACCTATTTAAGATGGAAGTATCCACACCCCAACCAACCATTGTACAGCTAACTGTTTGAGTGTGTGGCTTGAAGTTAGCACAAATGCTAAGCATCAATTCAAACTGTTGAAACTGTTATTTAAAGTTAATCAGACCCCTGCAAAAAATAGTCTGGATGGAAATATTTACTTCTTAATACAAGTTTGTCTTTTTGGTCATAAAATACACAATTTCATCCTCCTCAATGATGTCAGATAGGGCTTGAGCCAAATTAAAAGACCCCAAAACTCTTCAAATAAATTTTCCTCAAAATGGTTTCTGTTGTTTTATGTTGTTCTGATCCCTCCGGAGTGTGTCCAGTGTTCATTTTTCTAATACGTTTGGTTTTAACTAGTTATTTGATGATGTAAAAATGGACAGGTGCAGACTCTAGCCTGAAATTATCTCACCAGCACAAGATGGCAGCACTCACATGCAAGACTTCATTTGTTGTACAGTGAGAGAAAGTTGAGAAGCATTATCCATTTCTGTATATGTCAATGGTTACAACTAACCCAATTAAAGCAGCCCCCATTCCCTTCAGTTCGCCTATCAGCTGGACCTACTGTACACATGGACCAGCGATGTACAAGCAGCTCCTCCTCTTCTTCCTGGGAATCTAACATGTATGCCTTATTACTCCAATGTTAACTTGACACTGTGCAGCATTTAGTGGACTAGATTAAAATTCGGAACATGACAGAGCAGCTAAACTCCGGCTGGCAGAATTACATCCAAGCCATTTTAGATCATTTTTCTTTATTATATGTATTTAATTTTACAAAACTGAATTTTTTATGGGTTTAATCAACGGCTAGTGCAGGACTTTGACCCTATTGGAGAAAATCTGGAAATGAGTGCAGGTCTTCAGAATGATGGTGAGCTAATTCGTTGATGTTTTTCACAAGAGAAAGATTTCTATTTGCGCCACAAATATTCTATCCACCATTTATTAATGATTCAGTGTATATTACAAGTAAAGACCATCCCGTGATGAGGGCCGTGAAATGTGGCCGAAAGAAAATGTTACGATAAGTGCACAATGTACACCTTCTGTATGTTTATTCACTTGGGGGGGGGGGGTTGTTGTTGATGTTTGTTTTGTTTTGTTTTTTTTAACTTGGGTGAGGTGAAACTTTCAGACAAGATTTGAATCAAGGTAGACTGTCCACTAATGTGGTCCTCCTGCAGTGGGGGTAGGTCGGCTTCCACTGGCTTCAGCACACACATACAGCGGCACTGAGCTAAAATTGAGTGCCGAAGTGGAGAGCGAACTATCAAAGAAGAAATGTCAGGGGAGGGCAACATGTTTTTCGCTGTGTAATTTTCCCATATGTTGTTAAAGCAGAGTGTATGATGCTGAGTATTGGCAGGGGCGGACCTGGTGGCCTCAGTTGGGATCCGCTGCCCTGTGAAAAGCTACATGATTGAGGGAAAGTGCGTGGAAAGTGCAGCGATGTCACGCATCAAGAGAAAAAGAGGGTCAATCGGGCACCTGAAGGCTTAATGAAATCAGTCCAAGCTTCCAGTGAGAAGAATTGCCACCAGTAGAGAAATGCGACAGTTACGAGGCGGACACTCCACCAGTGACAATTTGTTTGCACTTCAGTGAGTGCGTTCCTGAAAGTGACATCATCAAAGATTGGCTGAATAACCCCATGGTGGTCTGCGACTTCCTCAACAGCGCCGAAGAGAAGCCCAGAGTAGAAAATGGTTGTGGTACATTACACAATGCCACCCGCTGGGAGAGGAATGTGTGTGTGTGTGTGTGTGTGTGTGTGTGTGTGGAGTATAGGCGGTTGAGAATTTTATTTCTACCACAGCAAAAGTGTTGTTATCTTTCATTTCTTCTCTCCCTCTCCCTCACCCCATCTCTCTCTCTCTCTCTCTCTCTCTCCCTGCGTCTCATTCGTCTTTGCTCTCTTCTTCTTCTTTCATGCTGGAGGCTTGTTTTTTTTTATCCTCGCTCGCACAAAAATGCAACCTGAGAAGCTCTGCCTCTGTCACACACAGAAATGACTCGTCCAATTTGATCTTTATTCTGCTATGCAGATGCCATAATCTGGCCAACTCACACGTTTCCAATTACTTAAGTCTAAGTCTAATTTACCTGAGTTACCACACTGGATTGAGGAGCTAATTAACATGACTTCTTGGGAAGCAGAGTCGGTGAAACAAAACTGTTGCAATTTTGAATTAAATATCCTGTTTCTCTCCAAAGGGAATTAGTCTGCATCTTGTCAAGAAATCAATAGTCAATTTTTTTTTTCTATGTGAAAAAACTCACTCTTGACAATTTTCCTATGTACCCACAGAGCGCAAACAAATCATATGTTTTCAGGTTTTCCTAACATGGAGCCTCATGCAACCCTTAGTGGCATGTCAGCCCAAATACATCATGATAAATCTCTACTTTAAGTCTCACGGTGCAGTTGAGGATGCGAAGCCCCCCTGTTTTGTGTTTATGTCCATAGAGTGTATTTATATAGGCACAAACTGCATTAATGAAATAAAACATCTATTCTCTCTGTATTGTCTGCATTGTGGTTCTCATGAATATAGAACATCACATCCATCTTCAGGCGATGTAAGACCAAGACGTTTGGTGCTGATAATAGTGTTTTGTGTATTTTTCTTCCAACCAAATTATTATGGAGAGGGAACATTGCAATCCAAGAGTATCTGTAAAAGCTGCATTTGAATGTTCCTCCAAAGAAAACACTTTTTTTTTACCTTTGTAATTATTATAGTTATCAGCAAATCCCACAGACAGATCAAAACCATCAATGAATTCATCCTTCTAATAGGTGTGGTAACAACATGACTATGAAGCCAAAGCCAGATATATCGCACGGCTCTGCGCTAATAAATATGTCAAAAAACAACAATCTCCACAGACATAACGTCAAAAAACATTAAAGGAAAAACAGGAGAAAAGAGCCTCTCTGGTGCACTGGGTGACATGTCTTTCAATTAAAACAAACACCCGCGCCATGGCTGGTTACTTATAGCTCATCACAGCTAGAAAAGGAGGCAGCCACATCACCCAGCATGCTCAGCGACGTGTGCCCAACATGGAGCATCTGTCCAGAGTAAAAATGCAGCTTCAGTATGCATGAATGGATGACACAGCCATTTGATGTGTTTTTAATGGTCCGGGATGGCAACGGAGTCCACATGGCACAGAGGCATGATTTACGAACTGTGGCTATCCAGGAGAAATCCATCGTTGCTTTTCTGAGCTTTAGTGGGCTTTGGTTGTAGTGATTGTCTAATCGCAGCTTTGGGCGCAAAAAAACTGAAAGGAACATGCTCGTCTAAGGTACTATCCAGCAGTAAAAAGGCTTGTTTGGTTGCCGTGGAGGCCGTGTAAAAGGAAAAAAAAAACAACAACAACACAGTAGCGGCCTTTAGTTGTAGTACAAGCAGTCCCATCTGCCCTCAGCCTAAAGCTGCCTGTCGACTGCATAATGATGTGCCCTGTGTAAGATGGATGGCCTGGAGATACCACTGAGGCTGCTCAGACTAAAGCATGTATGCTTCCAGTATGTGTGAGGGAAGTAACACCGGCACGAAACGAGCACATCATAAGCCTCGACAAAAATATCTATCCTGTTCCCTGTCCACAAAACCCTGTTACCAAGAGATGCTGCTCGACTGCTTTTTTTTTTTTTTTGTTCCTGCTAGCCAGCTCATCTGGGGAGTTTCATTCCTTCCCCAACTGCTCCCATCATTCACAGCATCATCTTGCTGGTTCAGGGCTATTTTGCAAAGCCGTTCCTCGTCAGCTGAGGCTGGGCCCCGGCCCGCTATCTCTGGATTGCATCAGGTGGAGTTTACCGCAGGATGGTCCACTAATGCCTCTCTCAGATGTGGGCCACTGGTGGCTGGGGAAGGTTGCGCCATTGTGCCTTTGGTGTCGGAGCGGTGCAGACTACAGAGGACTCCCACGGGACTTCCCAAATCTTATCAATCAAATCACACTACAATGCCTTTCAGTGGCGCCAGTTTGATCTTAAGCACTAATCCAGACTACCAGGCTTTGCACAGATCTGTCTGATGAGATACAATGTGAATCTGACTTCCGTATCTGAATTTCAAATCTGCCCCCTTCTTCTCTGTTTAATACATGAAACATCCTTTGAAGTTAAGCCTATTTATACCCTAGGAGGTGGAGCTATTCACTCGTCAATGACGCCCTAATGTTGCTCCAAGAACAATTTTTTTTTAGGATATTGTTAAAACTTAATGTGATAAAGATCTGACCTCATTAACCCTTTACATATCCTTCCTAAAGATGCAGTACTGAGAGAAATCAAACTCCCCCATATCTCAAATTGCAGGCTCATTTGCCTCCAGTGTTTAACCTAAATAAACGCATGTTTACACACCCAGACCTTTATGATAAATTTCAAGCCTGCAATCTACTGTCACCTATCAGTGGTTGTAGCATAGACATGTCAGCGGAAAGCAGCGATAGAAATGTTTCACACCCATGAAATAGGTTTCATCAGGAAGGCAAGTCCACAGGTAGCACCGGCTCTCTACTCTCGAGTCTGCTCTTGGGTGTCAAATATTGTACACATATGTGTAAAAATGAAACTAATGAAACTACTGAAACTAATAAAGCACTGGGCGCACCTTGACAGGTGTAAAGATGCACTGAGACAACAAGCTGCTATCTTTTGGTGCTTTACAATAAAGAAAATTGATTTCCTGCACACCACCATGCTAAAACAGTCTCAGCGCCTTATGTCTTGTTTTCTCTTACTTTACTCACCAATACGCAATGGTGCCTAAATTGGACATATTCTTTTTTTAAAAAAGGCTCTCCATAATGGAGCCAAATTGAATCAAGAATGCATTTGTGCTCTTTGATATGTGTTATGCTGTTTGCTGGAGCTCAGGGATGAATTCTAATAAAAGGGCCTATCTGAGCTGGAAAAAGAAAGCAGAAGCGGTGTTGAGAAAATCCCTAGTCAAAAGTGATGTAATGACTAATTTTAAAGTCTAGGGGAAGTCCAGATGAGTCACATTCTTTGTGTATGAACTCTGCAAAATAATTACACTGGGTTTCTGTGTCCATACAATGAGGGAGGTCTGGGAAGCCAGAGGGCAAAACAGGAAATGGCATGGCCCCAGATAGAGACTTGGATTTATGTAATAGCAACCTCAAAAATCCAAGTAAGCCAAAAATATGTTTCCATCATACTAATGTCTAAAATAAGGGAGTGATTTGTTTTTCCTAACCGAGCCGAGCAATTTACTGAAGCTCTAATGTAGCATTTACTTTTCATTTTAGCGATGCTGCATGATGTTTCTGTTCATCATCTTGTTGCCTCTCTCAAGGACGTACTGTTTTCACTGCGGTTTGTTTGGCCCTGAGCAGCCGGCTGGCCACAGTTTTAGACCAATAGTCCAGTATTGGTTCTTTGTTTGTTTTGTGAGTATCTGTTGGCCTAGGCCACAGCTTATTACATTTTTAAGTATATAGGTCAAAAGTCAGGAAAAATTTCAAAAATTCCAAAAATTCCCATTTGCTAACAATTGGAAAAAAGATTTAAAACAACCATATCTCCACGAAAACTCAGCCAACTTTACTTATACCACATACGTGTGGTGTCAAGATTTAATCAAAGGTTAGGGTCATAACAGACAAAAAAGAAAACTCACAATGTTATATGTTAAGCCCTCATTCTTCTCGATTAAGGTATCTTTTTAGTACGGAGCCTTGGAGGTCACATTAGTGAAAAACAAATAAAAAGTGGCCACGAGTGATTCCAGTCTGCCGATTCATCATTAATAGCTCTGCACTCTGGAAAAATGGACAGCTTTCTTCTGATTTTGTTTATTGTTTATCATAATTCATTACAAGGTTAAAATCAAACAAAATCAGATTAAACCTTTCCATCTTTGGAGAATGCAAAGCTATTAATGATGACTCAATCAACTGGAATAATCTCGTAAAGATCTTGCGTTGCGTGTCCACAATTCTCCACTCCACTATTTATTTCTTTTACCAACGTCAACTTCCTCATTTGAGCTAGTGTCATCAAACTGTGTAAAGTATAACTTGTTCAATACATATATATATATGAGAGAGCTACATTTAATGATTAAACAGTAGTGAAATAAAAAAGGGTTACAGTACTTGTAATTAGCAGAGATTTTTTTTTTATTTTAAATTTTTCTATTGTTTCCTCTGTAAGTGAATGTTGGGCCTTTTTGAAATTTTGTCGCAGACAAGAGAGGGGTAGTTGGGCCCTGGGCGAAGTTTAAACGTTGGCGTGCTATTGCTTGATCATCAGCAATGATGACAATACATTCTGGTATTTGTTCGAAAACGAGCTGAATTTTTGACCTCCGGGTGGCGCTAGGTAAGAAAAAAAACGAGGTCATTGCAATTGATTCATGAAGAACACACATGCCCGTAGCTACCTCCGTGCAATCCATCCAAGAACTGTTGGGACGTTTCAGTCAAAACCCTAAATGTCAACGTTGGTGGCGCTGGAGAAAATGTCACCAGAGAAGTCGCTGGGAATGGATGAAAGGAAGAAAGCCCAACCCACGGACGTTTCAGTCTGAAGCTGAAGTGCACGGCAGGAAAAAAAAAAAAACCCCGCGAGGCCTGGAGATACACGGTGAGCACAGCTGAAGAAATAAGCTACGGCCTGTTGTGGTCTATAGCAGAGCTCTGCTGCAGATCACTGTTTACTGTCCTGTTATAAACCCAACATAAAAATGAATGGAAAATGATTTTACTGTGTTTATGGCTCTCATGACATTGGACGGGTCCTATATAAGAGGTTTTATTTTGCAGCCCACCACCGGCTCCTTTTATGGCTCAAGCTGCTCGTTCGGCAAGAATGACAAAGCAGTGATGTGAGTCCTTGATCCGGGCTCGGGGAGCGGGCTCGGTTATGTAAGGGAGACCTAGTCAGAATCTGACAATCCCGTACGGTGCGCGTGTTTGTGTGTGCGTGCGTGTTCGGCAGTTCAGCCGACTAATTCCTTGGGAGAGCGCTGTTAGACTGGGCCATGTGGGGAGCTCTCAAGGGAAAAGTGTTGCCGGCGTCTCTCATCAGGCAGATGACAGAGGACTGCGTGCTCTGCATGCTGCGCCTGTCTCGGCCATGATAGCCTCACTGGGCCCGGCCATATCTTTGCTCCATTTGCTCATTGGCTGATAACAACAAGTGTCTCCTTTCTGCTACACTCAATTAGGTCTTCATTAGCTTGCTAACCAGCATTGTGTGTAGAGATTTTAAGTCTATGTGACATTTATTACCCAGAAGCCTGAGTCTGTGTGGGCGAGGGGCCGAAAGGGGGTACAACATATTTATTATGTCTTCATCCCTCAAACCTATTCACTATCTCATCATAACATCAATTTATCTTAAATTGCCAGCTAACGAACTCGGTTCGTTTATCATTTACCCTGTCTGTTATCAAAACAAGGCGACCGGCGCACGAGTTGGCCTCCTGCTTCAGTTGTGCTAATCAAATGCTGGTCACATAGTAATTAGCGAAATAATGGGGAGGTGTTCCCATAAGACACAATGATATATTACATCAGATCCCCTTTGAACAGCAATCTAATGACAATCCCACAACATAATTAGCTGCTGTGACTTTCTGCGTGCACTGAAATGACAGCGTGGATTAGAGCAGGTAAGTGAGGCAGCAGAGCTCAGTAGCAGGATATCAGAGCTGCAGATCTGAAGATGCCAAACAGAATCAGTTTTAGAATCATGCTTCCTGCATTGTTAAAATTCCTCGCCTGACGGCCTATGAACACAGGATGCGCCCTTTGTTTGGGAGGGAAGTTCCATCGTGTCAAAGGCGACTCTGTTTGTGACGATCCTGAACAGCTGTGGCCGCCATCAGTAAGTGGAACGGACAACACAGGAGGAGCAGGTTACCCCATACATCCCATGTGTGCTCTCAGTTCCCCCCAGGTCACTTTCTGCTCTCTGCTCATTGCTTTACAGTAATGTATCAAATCTTAAACTCATTCCATCTCACCCCAAACGCTCTTTTTTACCTTCCCTTTCTCCCCGCAGCAGTGCTAACTGTTGTCCCATTCAGAAGGGTTAAATAGTTGGCTGGAGCTCAGAACAGTGAACTCTCCGAACAAAGTGTCCTTTAATGAGACATAAACAGGCAACGGACTGTATCTGAAATGTCCAGCCTTCCTTCCTTTAGCCACGACTGCTGACACCGTGTCAAAGAGCGTTTCCATCAAGGTGTTCTATCTGTAATATATCGCCATGGGTGGAACGGCGTTCATGACAGATCACATCAAGTAGCTGTCTGGGGATTTTTTTTTTTTTTTTAAGGAGAAAACAAAAAAAGTACAATGAACTCCTGGGCCTTAACATCTGCTTCCAAGTTTCCCTTTTCACTTCCCATTAGTCTGAATGCAGTCATGTGCCATGACGCTGAGAGCTAATCCTTCGGATTGATTGTTGTTCCTCATTGGCAACTCCAATCTGGCACTTGTGCAACTGACCAAGAATAATTTTGCAAACTTCAACTGAATTTGTGACAACACTGATGTCACTCAGTGTAAATGAATGGCAGCAGGACACGACCGTAACAGAAAATATACAGCCAGAAAAATGGCCAGGATCATCTTTTAACGGCCAACACAAACAAAGCAAAATGATTTCCTGCTTTCTGTCAGGAGCTCGGGGGAATGTGGGAATAAGTTACAGCAGCGGCTTAAATGAGCATTGTTTCTATTTGACGCACTTCCCGTCTGAGCTAAATTTGTGCGCTTCCTGAGTCACTGTCAGAAGTGAAACTCGACGCCCAGTGAGAACAAACAGGAAGTGAAGACAGCACATTTAAGGACGGTGAGAATGTACTTAAATATTACTTATCGTCAGAAGTCATTTTTAGATATTACATGTGTGTAGAATCAGCTGTGACCAGCACTTTATCTGCCCTCTAATCTAGAAAAAGATTAAATTTAGCTTTATTTATCACCAGTAGAAAGAAAGAGGACATTCAAAAAAAAAAAAAAAAAAACCATTCAAAATCAAAACAATTTTATTTATATATGTGCTCATCTGTACATCGTTTCATATTAAAAAAGCATATCAACAAGAACTGTACACTGGAAATTTTGGTGCATAAATGACAATTGAGACTACGTCCGCAGATCTAACCCAGTCTGATTAAAATTAGAAGTGAAGTGTCATTTGTAATTTTTAGGTAAAGAGAGATTGAAAAGGAGAGATGACACATGAGATGGCCCTCGGCTGTAATAAGATTTTACAATGTGGCATGAAATATGTTTTCAGTGTTTTCTTTCAATCCCCATCCAGACAGACGTTTTGTCTGGTTTCGAGGACATGTCAGATTTTGAATGCAGCGCTGCAGGGATGTCTCGCCGTCTGGCCTACACGTCCCTGGAGATTTTTGAGGGTCTTCTTGCGTTTTGGACTGAATGCCTTCCTAATTTCTGATATTAACCTTTTCCCCTGGAGCAGCCTGTAGATTTGTTATTTTTTTGTGCCCTCATAAATGCTCAGGTGTAGCTCGGTCGACCCGCTCGGCAGTAGTCTGCCACGTCGCTCCTGGCTCGCTTCTGTCTTTCTGTTCACATTTCTGCAACACAGAGAGGAAGAGAAAACTACAGCAGCCAGAAGCAGAGAAGAAAAAACACAGGCAAACATGCTCTGACTAAGAAGTGAAAAAGTGAGCTGTGCACGTGTGTGTGTGTGTGTGGTTGTGTTTCTCTGAAACACAAAGCTCATGTGGTCAGGTATGGTTTTATCAGTAAAGGTTCTGACATGCCATTAACACTGAAGATAAACTGCAGTGGTGCTGGTACAGGGTAGAAACAAAGTGGCTACTGTACATGCTGTTTTTCAATGTCAAGTACCCACTCAGCGGCTCTGCAGCCTGCCGCCTCGTGATCTTAAGTACAAGAGGAGTAAACACAGTGATTCTCTTAAATACAGACCTGCAAGTTCCTTGTCCAACATGCTGATAAAATTCTCCAGTTCCTTTGTGTCTCCCAGCTTAGCTGCAGTGAGAGGAGGGAAACAAAAAGTTTAATCAAACTATAGAAGAAAGAAAAAAACTGCTGCAGTGGAATATTTCTGTGGAGAAATGCAGCTCAGTTCGATGGTATTTCCTATGGTCCAAAACCTGAAGAACAAACCTAAGTCCCAGGTCTACTGCACATATGAACCAAAGCCTCCAATTCTTTATGAAAAGCTGATCTTTGGAGTTATAAAACCTTGTTAAAAGAATACTCCAGTTTTTTTTTTTTTCTACCTAAGCCCTATTTCCTGATATTTAGTGCTAGAAATGTTCACGAATGACTTTTTAAAAAATAAAAAAAAATTCTGAAAACAACTCCAGTATGGAGCTCAGTCACGTAGTAGGTTTATCTGGAAAAGGCCATACAATGCAACAGCACAGAGTAAGCCAAAACATCCGAAATAAATCACCTTTTTCCCCCAAAACTGCCTATGCAGTTTGCTTGAAATGTCAATGCAAGTGAATGCTAACGAGAACAGATACCTACAGTGAAACGCCAAGGTTTTGTACTCAACAACAAATACCGCATTAACAAGAACATTTGTACGGACCGTGTTTCTCCTACTTTTCTCCACTTCCTGTTCCTCTGGCACAACAAGACAATTGCTGAAGAGGCACTGTTTTCCAACACAGGCGTTTCACTGTAGGTATCTACTCCATGGTACCGAGCGCTCGCAGTAGCATTTGAGTGTAGTTATTGGCAAAAATGTTGACTCGCCTCTCATCGTTAATTTGTACAGTATATCAAGCTAATTAGTCCTTGCAACTAAACTCCATACTGGAGTCATTGTCAAAAAAGATGTATTTTATGAAATTTTAGAGCCTAAGAGACTGGGAAACAGGCCTTGGCTTAAAATAATACCACAGTTCTCCTTTAAGGTATTCTGTGTGAACACAGACTGGCAAAATGACACATTGTTTTTTCTCATTCATTGACAAGTAACAGTGGGCTGTGTCATTTCAGCACCCCAGTGTCTCGCGTCTCCATATCAGTACAAATAACCCCTGCAGGAGATTTGGAAAGGGTGGGGAGCTGAGACGTCACAGCGGCAGTGGCTTTTGTTGTGCTAAAACAAAAGAGCTCCAAGCCTAAGGTGGAGGGGGTTTTGTGTGGCTATGATAGCGATCGAAAATGTGATAGTGATCACTGCGCGAAGGAGGGCTATCTGGATGGAGATGAGCTGATGGGAGTTCTCGAGTACCTTTTGGTGCCAGCATTATGCCTGCTGTGTGGAGCTCCTCCTCGCTGGTGTTCAAACTGTTTCCCAAAGAAGCTTCACTGCCTGGGGGGGACAAGGAGAGGGTGAGCAGAGACAATAAACGGAAGAAAAGGCGAGTTTATGCAGTTGCACATAATGACAACTTGCAGCGAGATGAAGGTAAACACTCGTTGTGCTGGTGGTGACTCCCGATTGTTGGCTTTCCGAAAGCCTGATGAGACATTAGGGGGCCAAAATGCTTACAATAATGGCAGCACATGGGAACACGCAAACCTTCTTTCATCTCTTAACTGTCGACAAACAGCTATAGCAACAAAAGAAAAACTCAATTACAGAAGATGGGTTATCTGTAATTGCGGTTCATTCCTGTGCACGGTGACAGTATTGTCATGAGCCAAGTGTGCAGGGATGTGTCTTCCTGTGGCACTAATTCCATGCAAATGAAAAGTGTCATGCTGCAGTTGTTTGGGCTGACAAAGGGCCTCAAAACGGCATTCTTGGAGACTCAGTACAACCTCACACGCCAGCAAAAGGATGCACTGGAATGACTCTCCTGCTCCCTGCACTCTGAACAATAAGCAAGCATCATCTTGATCATTGTAACGCTGTTCTCTGTGGCGACGACTCTGTCACTCACCATAATCCGAGTCCTCCACCCCGCTTTCGTCCCCCAGCCCCGTGCGGCTTTTGGGATCCTGGAGGATGTGCTTGTACGCGTGAGGTCTGCTCTGAGAGGGGGCCTTCAGCTCCTCCACAATGTCCTGGAACTCCTGCAGCAGCTCGCCCAGCTCCAAGTCTGCGGAAAAAGTGACAGCGGTAGGAGAGAAGGCCCATTACTGCACTGAAAGAAAATGTCAAGCTCATCTCGAGTTGTTCCAGAAAGCATGAAAAAGACGGCGTGCTCAGCAGCACTGTACAAAACAGAGATATCATGTTAGAAATGTTACTTTGGTAAAGTGAAATTCACTTCAATGAAAAGTACATCAGTAAAAGTCTTTAAGTATCTGATGTTAACTTTAAGTATCAAAAGTGCAAGTGAATTATACATTTACTTTCCTGAATGTATACTCAGTATTTTACATCCAACAATTTTCTGACTGTTACAGTGTTTCTTGATTCAACAGATCATAGAGAAATTTTTAAAAATGCACAACTTTGCCTCTATGCAATAACGACCAACTAAAGTTATCAAATCAAATCGAAGTAGAAAGAAATTAGAAAATTAACATACTCAAATACAAGAACAGCACTTAAGTAAATGTACTTAGTTATATTACATCGCTGGTGCTGAGAAATAACATTTTAATGCACAGAAATGGCATCATAATATCTATTTTAAAAAAAAACTCTCCAATTAAGCAACACTTTTGGCCCCTTCTTCAATAAATAACAGGCGTCAAGTACGAACACACACATTTTTCATTATTTGATTTGGCTTTGACAGAGCGTTAACAGTTTCCTGGAAGACAGAAAAAAAAAAAAAAAAAAAAAAAAAACCAACATACTGATGTACTTAGTAAGTAAATGGAATAAGTTATGGGGGGACATGAAAACTGCAAAGATATGCGTCAAAGTCACTGCAAAGCGAGTAGAAGGCGAGGTGGAAACGCGTGAAACGAGTGGACGGACTCACCTGTGCGGACATCTGAGGACATGATGCAGCCGTGACACTG
>KV751330.1:2954982-2976462 GCA_001698575.1 Mola mola | reverse complement strand
ATCAAAGTCTTTCGAGGACTCGATCTGGGATGGCGGAGCTGTGGACAGGTGAGAGGCGACAGAGACAGGAGGCCAACCGCCATCCCAAGTCTCCACCTTACACCTGTTACCCGATAGTGCCACTTCTCACCCACGGTGCTGGATCACATCCAAAAGGCAGACAGCCTTCTGTACTGCATCCAGTAATTCAAGGCTTGTTGCTTTGATGGCAGATAATTGGAGCGAATTCGCACTGTGTTCAAAGAAAATCTTTACAAAGGCCAGTTTCTCTCGTGTTACTGATATGCGTCGATGCTGAAGAACAACTGAGATATCAAAACAGCGATGCCTTAAAGTCACAAAATCTGTGAACATCCAAGTACACAAAGAGGACGAGGTAATTGTTTTGCATTTACGAAAGACATCATTTATTTGCCTTTACATGTTCGTGCCTGAGCGATCCTTTCCAGAAGCACCTGTGTCAAAGGAGAGGAGGAACGGCACAAGTCAGAACGTGTAAAACACAATGTACAGTGACCGGGTTAATGGAGTACAAGGCTTGTACAACACGACTGGTGCTTCTCTGAGGATTTCTGAGGTTGTGGCTCAAAAATAAATAATCTAATAGGGTTGTACTGTGAGACTAACTACATTAGCTGAGAGGAAATAAGAGCCCCATAACAAAATTACAAATTAAAGGAGCATCTTTATATTAGGGTAATTCCTCGTGTAAAGAAATTATAAGGATAATTACTAATACAAAGATGCTTCTCTAATTTGTAATTGTCAGATCAGAGCAGATTAAAATATGTACAAACTTAATGTTAAAACTGGCCCACAGTGCTTCAAAAGAGATGTGTTTGGAGCTTGGTGTGCATGGCCCCCGTGTGTCTGCTGCAGTGCAAAACTCAGTGCCAAAGGAAATCCTGCCATCTACTGGTCACAAACAAAGCCAAAGAGCTGGCCCCTCATTTCTGGTATTTGGCCAGAGGCTGGAGATGAATCAGAGGACAGCCTCTCACTCTGCCACAGTCAGATCGTCTGAGATCAGTGATGTTTGCCTGCTGCATGCTGCTCTACTCCACTCGCAGCACATCTCGTGTTCATCTGTTTTCTTTCTCCCCCAAGTTGAACATTTGATTGCAAGTTACGGGGTTGCGTGAGCTGACTTGGACAAAGAAAGTGGCTGGCACTGACCCAGATACTCTGTGGATTATTCTTGAGATACACATCAGGGGTTTTATGACCACAAGTGGCAGAACAAGTCAAGTCCAATTACAACGCTGCTTTTTTCTGGCTGCAGTGATGCTGAGAAACACCTCTCATTAGCCCTCAACTGTCCAGTTTAAACATCCCACTTTGTCAAAGCTTATTGTTTTTGATCAAATTCACCTGCATGGGCTATTCATGGAATGATACGGCCGCATTAAATTTAGATTAAAGATTAAGCCCATGTCGGTTTTACCAGCTGGGATATCAGCTCTTTCATGTTCAGACACTGAAATGAGCACAACCAGACGGTCCACGCAGGCAGCAATATTGATGGCTCATCTTCAGACAAATCACGTGCACGTCGCCTCACATCACTCCCAAAGACCATCTGGGTGATTCGTGCGTCGCTTCTCATTTTGGGCTTTTAAAACACAAAAGGCCTTGGCCGACTAGGAACTGCATGGCCCTAAAGTTGTGAGAGCCAGCAGACGATGCAAGGTCAGGGTCGCTTTCATTTCCTCTCCCTCAGGGACAGGAGTCCCTCTGTATCTGCCTAACAAGTCGCAAGTCTCTCCATATATGCAAATATGCGTCAACAATGAACTTAAGACCTTGACCTCCTCATTGTTCTCCGCCCTGAAAGTCATTGAAAGGCGACATTGTGTCTTTAAGCTTCCCCTCGCAGTCTTCAGCGGCTCTGTCCATTGTTGGAGGAACAGAAAGCGAGTTGAGGATTGATATACGGGGGCCGCGGCCGAGTTGCGCATATGATCAGCGGCCCAGCTGCAGTGCAGCCAGTGAGTATCCGACGAGCCCTGAACGCATCCTTCCAGACATGGGTAAGAAGCCGCCGCAGCCTTGCAGCTTTTATCAGATATGAATGGCTACTTCACATTATGTCGTTTGCGTTGCGATTGTGCGTTAATATGAGCGATGGTGTGACGGGGCCTCAGAAGTTTGGGCTTTTCTGCCACCGCAGAAGTCTGCTGTACCCGCCGGCTGATGCTCCGCTGATATTATGACATTTATTTCATGCTTGAGGTGGCTGGACTGCTTTCAGAGGAGAACTTGTCGCATTTGCTTTCGGTCGCAATCTTTCTCAATTTTGAAGGAGCAGAACTTGGCCTTAGCTTTTTCTTTCTTTTCTTTTTTTTTAGTTTTAGCAGAACGTGGCCTGTGTGTTCACTGAGTCGGGGCAGAGAGACGGACAGGGTTGGTTCAGAGGGCCTCAGCTATTGGTTTAGGCTGGTGATGTCAGTGATTAGATAATTGGCACAAGGTGTAGCTGAACGCTGTGTGATCTTTGCGGTCCTGGATTTTCTCTTGTCTACCAGCGATTTTGACCAAACTTCTTTAAGCACATAAACTTGGGTCATTTACACCTTTCTTAATTTAATGCTGAAAATATTTGTTATTTTCTTTATCCTCCTTCAAGTCATGCTGCCTGCACCATAGTGATTACAATTTGACACATACAGCCCTCTAGGCAGTGAGACCTGTCTATTTGCCTCTCAGCCATCTGTATTTGCTGCAATGGTACCAGCCACAGTCTGTCTGCGTCCATTGTGCGTGTCTGTGTGGATGCGTACGAGCCCGCGTGCAATTGCCTGGATGCACACAGTTGCATTGTGCGTTCACAGGCTTGTTTCTGCATCCTCCTCCAGCAGGGACAGCTCCTTACTGTCACTTCATTTTCCTGCACCCTGTCCCCACCAAAAGGAAGTGCACGAGCGTGCGCGCATCTGCGCACAGAGCTGCCTCTGGTCTTTGTTTGCTTGACATTGGTGGCCCTTATACCCCCATGATGCTGCGAGACAAAGACTGCTGTCTCTGCAGTCACAAAAGCTGCCTCTCGGGCTCGCTCTCTCACTTTGTCTCTCCTCTCCGCCCCTCCCCATGCTGGGTAGTGGATGGATTCAGGGTGCTAGCAGGGGTGAGAGCAGGCCAATCCCTGTGCCCTTGGCAACGTGTTAAACAATGCATGACTAATAGGGAGGATGCACATCTTTTAATGAGAGACTGTTGTGAAAGTTGTTTACAACATTTAATCTGGTAGTTATGTGGATATTTTTTTGCTTTTATGTGAAATATACATCTCTAGGGTTTATGACTCCAACTTCCAACCTATGACTAAAACCTTAGTTACTGTTAAACTGGATGAACCATCAACCTCACCTGAACCCCTTTTTTTTCCTCAATAGAACTACTTTCAAACAAGGATTTAGTAAAAAGTGACAGCTTGTTCTGTGAAATATTCAGCCCCTGGCTTGAGAAGTTTAATGTTTATGCAGCACTGGATCACTTGACTGATTGGTTTGTGGATGCGCAGGACAATGGCCGTCCATTTGTTATTTCATAATATTTAGAGTTAACAATCAAGCAGATTGCAGCTTAGCCATTGTGAGGATTTGCTACTTTTATCCAGCTGCATTTTATGATCATCTCTCTGATTGTTTGGATTATGTTGGAGAAAACAAGACTTTGAAGGTTTCAGCTTTGGCTCCAAGAAGTTGTGGCAGAACTTTAATCGCTATTTTTGATTTGTTTGTTTATTTCTTATACTAAAGTTGAATTTTCTTCACCTTAAAGGAGTTGAGTCTTGTGTTTTTGTTATAATTTGGCTTGCGCTCATCACAGGTTAGAGCACATATCTTGGTTTAAAAAAGTTAAATTCCTCCTGTACATGAAGGCACATTGGGCACATTTCTATGCTGTCTGTCATATTGTGTGTGTTAATTTTGGGCTTTCATAGCACTGTGTTCGATTACCAGGTTGCTATGACTGCTGTATGCGTTGCTTGGGCGGGGTGCCGTACTGCTCCCTGGTTGCCACCCTGCTGTGTTTCTCTGGCATTGCCCTCTTCTGCGGTTGTGGACACCAGGCCCTCACGGAGACGGAGAGACTCATCGAGACTTACTTTGCCCGTAACCTTCAGGACTACATCACCCTCGCCTACATGTGAGTGGTAACTTTAGGCACTTCCATCACTATAGTGAAATCTATTCAAACCAAGTTTTTTTTTTTTTTAGCTCTTGTCTCTGTTTTCAATACTTCTTTGAATCCCCAAGTTTTCCATTTTCTCATTCTCTTCAGCATTCAATATTTCCAGTATGTCATCTATGGCTTGGCCTCCTTTTTCTTCCTCTATTGCATTGTGCTGCTGGCTGAGGGCTTCTACACCACGAACGCTGCCAAGCCAACCTTTGGAGAGTTCAGGAGCACCATGTGTGGCCGCTGCCTCAGCTCCTCGGTGAGAGGGGGCCCAGAATGGGACAAGTAGGGGGGATTGGAGAGATTGAATGGGATTAATACACATATCACTCCCCGGTGGTGCTGAGCTGAAAATCTTAAAGCTGGTAAAAAAAAGAAAAAAAAAAGAAGTCTTTTGGGACATGCAAAGATAAGCATACAGCGCGTGTTTGAGCAGTTGGAGAGGAGGGGGGAAAAAAAGCCGTGTGGTTTGAAGATGAGGAGGAGAACGTGGGAGATAATACGTAAAGCTTATCAGGAGAAGCGAGTCACACTCGGAAGAGTGCTCCCGCAGATTGCTTATGTGCATCAGTTGATTGCAACGATGCACCGTAATGTACATTCTGCTCCCTCCTTATACAGTTCATAGTGGTGACATATGTGCTGGCTGTCCTGTGGATGCTGGTGTTCGCACTGTCAGCCCTGCCGGTCTACTTCCTGTACAACATGGACGCCACCTGCCACACCATTGACGTTCTGACTGAGACCCCAGCAAGCATCAACCAGCTCTGTGTTGACGCAAGGCAATTTGGTAAAGGTTCATCTATTAACGGCAACACGCGAGACTTATTTGTCTTCAGTCAGGGGATAAATATTATATTTTTATTACTGTCAACAACTCCCAAAGACCAAACCATGTGTAACCAAAGCTTTTTAATGTCAATTTCTATCATTTAGAAGAACTAACAAGGACAATACTAATGTTTAGCGACTATAATGGTGACGATTACGCTTTGTTTTAGAGTGTTAGCACATTAGCATTTAGTAATATTTAGCACAGAACACAAAGCACAGCTGAAGGTGTCCATAGTTTTACAGGTAAGAGGTCAAAACTTGAATCGAACTTTGGTTTAAATTAGGACTTTGTGCATCATTTGAATGTCTTGAGAGAAAAAGAAAGGGTTGTATCAAATTCTGTTGCAGTCCAGTGGTTGACTGACCCACAGACCAACATATTTGTCACACAATAGCCCCACTGTTGCACTGGTTGATGATTGCCTTCATTGCTATGAACATGGGCACTGTATTTTTTTATTTAGTCAAACCCACATACACTGTCCTGATGATGAAAATACTCTGTGACTCATCAAATTTGTATCATTCCTTAGCTGAAAATTGTCCCAAACAAAAGCTCATTTCATGCATATTTTGGTCATTTTTGCTAAAAATTACATGGCTGGGATGTTTGATTAATAATTTACAAAAATGAACATACATATTGGTGACCTGTTTTTAAACATTTTCACTAGTAATCTGTGGGATTTTGAGTGCAACAAACAAGGTTAGGAAGTGACAAAATTCAAAATCAACCTGTTTTTATGTAGACAATAACACAAATATAGAATGACATTTCTTCATGTTTTGTCTCTATAATAATGAGATTGACCTGAATAGACACTTTGACGTTTCCCAGGGCTCCTGCCATGGAACGCAGTGCCTGGGAAAGCTTGCGGCATGACTCTTTCCACCATCTGCAAGACCAGAGAGGTAAGAACCAGGAAATGTGTTCACCTTCTACAATTTGCTCGACAAAGAAATAAAGATTACATCATTTCAACATTATGCAAATCTCCACCTATCAGTACCGAGTGACCCATGACCTCTACATCACCGCCTTCGCCGGTGCGGGCATCACTCTGTTGGCTCTGGTGAGTGATTATGCTTCAGTTTGGCTGCAGTTCCACAGTGGGACACAACAACAGTGTTAAGGCTCATGTGACTCGATGACGCTCCAAGCGTAGGCGATGAGGCATCTCAGGCCTTCGTGACTGATGACCTGTGTACTGTTGCTCTGTGTTCCACTGTCTCAGCTGAAACAAACATCATAATAATGCAGTAATGTCTGAAGCTCTTCGCTTATTACACCCGCCTGCTCCATGAAAGGATGTGTTTCATACAATATCCCATAAAAAAAAAAATGTCATTAGCAGTGATCTTCTTTTTCTTTCTTATTTGCATGAATGTTCCTCCTTGTTGTTTCTGTTCTGACACTCACTGTCTCTGCTTGCTCCCATAGCTGAGCTATACTGTGTCGACCACCTATAACTTTGCGGTTCTTCGGTATCTGGGGAGAAAGGGCTTGGGTGCACGCTGTTAGGCTCACCAGTTTCCTGGCTGCTCTATCTCTGCTTCACCAACAACATGGGGATCTTAAGGGATGGCAACAAATGACCCCCTTTCACATCATCTGCACAGAACCACCTGTGGTCATGGACTTTTAGAACGTCTGTATTTTTACTTTTATTGTTGAAAAGATTTTCCATGTTTTTACGTTTTATACAAGTCTGAGGTTTTTTTTGCTGCTTTTCAATTAGCAAATACATATTCAGTATTTTCGATGTCACAAAAATATTCTGAAATTGTCACTGTTGTTGCTTGCTGAGAGTGAAAAAAAATCATTTCTGCTTCTTCTCACGCTTACAATGCAAATAACACACAACCCTTATAAATTTACATATGTAAGATATCACTAATGTGCAACATGTGCCGCTGGAACACAGCTGTGACAGGGAATAGGGATTAAAGATCCCCATGGTTACCACCCCTCACATCTGGTTGCCATGGTGGCACACAAGGACGCCTTTGCAGTCTCACAGTGACCTCAGGACTTTTCTCACGGGCCGGAGAAAAAGCCTCAACAATGGAGTCGTGCCCATTGGAGAAGTTAGCCAATAAGAGGGCAGTTGCGTGGGCCACCTGTCTACAAGTCTCTGCCAAGGGTTATATTACATGTCAAGGGAGGGGGGGTCCTCGGGATAAAGGGAGGGTTAGACCTCTCCACAGCCTCAATGCAGCTCTCCTGGGGCCCCCCACCTCCCACCAAATAATGGCCACGATGGATTCAGTGAGGGGACTGCAGGAATTTTAGATGATTTTCAATATCTTTCTAACAAAGGGACATGCTTGTTTAGTTGGGATCTAGAAAGGTCTGAAATTGTTTCTCAGCATTTTTGAGATTGGGAGAAAAAGCACTAGGTGCTAACCTAATAAGTGACCTCATTTGATTTGACCTAAAACGCACGTGAGCTGCTGTTAATGCATGAGGTACTTTTACAGAGAGGACAGCTCTGTTTTGGCTAATTCTTTGTTGCAGTTATCGTATAACTCTGACATTTTTTTTACTAAAAACTTGTAGTTACTTTTACACTTAAAAAAAAAACCTTTTGCAACATAAGTAGTTTATTCTTTTTGGAAGTTTTACCCAGCTGTGAGTAGTGGACTTGTCTAGTGGCTGTTGGCTTTTTCATCATTTTGTGTGTGTGTGTGTGTGTGTGTGTGTGTGTTAAACTAAAAAGAACATTCTTTGAAGTATATGTACAAAAGTGCCTCTGGAAATATTTCTTTGTACTCTGTGAAAGTGCATTGTCTGGTTATCGCCCTGGCATTGTAGCGGGTTGCAGAGTAACCAGCGCTCCATCCTTGGCTTCCTTCCACACTGACGGGGGCACAGTGTTTTGTAAGGTGTTATGTGTTCTCCCCTCTCGTGTCCACAGGTGCACTGTTCTCTGCACTTGGCTGTGACTCAGGTGTACCAGAGGAAGCTGAGGCATAGGGTGAAAGAGGAGAATCGAAGCTATGACCTTTATGGGAGGCTGCAGAGAGACAGGGGAGGGACGCTGTGCTCGCCGTACCATGCAAACCCGTCTGACACCTCCTGACAGCGCCGCAAGCTTTGAGATGACCGTCACAGCCGAGCGTCTCTTAAAAAATGAAGCTCATTTATAAATTGCTCTATTTTATTGGCACTTGATCCTTTCATTTTTTGGGGGCATTTTGATTCAAATATACGTCATTGTTACATCTATAGTTGGTACAAATGCAGTTGGAATTTTTTCATTTTTAATTGAACCTTTGCAATTTCACTTATTTACCTTAATGTTCTTAATTTGACCAGTGTCTACAGAATCTCTACCTTCTGTATATTTAAAATGTGTATTTTCGTAAGGAGACATGGTGAAAAGTTTCATTTTTTCTGACTGCAGGTCTAATTTGACAGTGTGCAGTGTGCATACTTCAGGGGAAATAAACAGAATTGACTGTCTCTTGGGCTCCCACACATACTTTTGAACATTGAAGGACGAGGTCTTGTGTGATGAAATTAAATCAAGCTACATTTCAGGGTTAAAATTTCAACTGAGAAATGGAGTACTACTTTATTTTAACAAAATTTCTAACCTGACGGTGGAAATGGCAGCAAAAAGGTGCAGAGCTAAGAGACTGACCCATGTTGGTTTTAAAACTAGTTGAGCTCTTTTCAAACTTGAAAGTAGTTCATTATGCCACACATTTTTTAATGAATTTTACTCGGCATGTGCCAAAAGAACACAGATCTTAGTCTCCATTTGGTCTGCTGCATTTTTTTATTTGTAGCCAAGCACCAGACAGTATACATCACTTTTCCAGCACGTTGACACACCCAGTCTTATCCTCTGTAGTGCAAAACGAGGAGTACAGGAAGTTGTCCGTTGGATCAATGCGCACTCTTTTCACACAGCTTAAATCACACTCGAAGGTTTAGCACTGAAGGTGAAACAGACTTTCAGCTTCATTTAGTACATTTCTATTAAATTAATGCCCTTTGCAATTCACATAAACTATTAATATGAACAGCCCAAAGAAATTTGTTCACATTCAAGAATTTTATAGCAACATTAAAAAAACATACCGACATTGGTTTGCAGTGATGTAAGACAGCATCATGAGAGTGCCATACTTTAAGGTTATGCAAACACTTTATTATAATTATCCACTGGTTCTCAGGTTAACGCTTTGGTATCCTACATTATCTAAAAAGGATCGAACCTGAAACAGTAAAGTAAGGAGACAATTAAGAAAATCAATATTATTATCAGTATTAAAGAAAATATGGATGCTCACAAATGATAAAAAGCTCTCGATTTTGCTTTGAATCGATGTCGGCTTGTTTCTGGGCTCACAGTCAATAAAGCCTCTCTCCTACACAGTACCAATACTCAACACAGCTTATAAAAATGTGAACAGTACCCAAGTTATTTGTTATAAACTCACAATAAACTAAATATCTAGGTGATAAGTATGACTGTACCTGAATGGATTCAGTTGACTCTCGCAGTCCGGCTCATCAATAGTTAGCACACAAAATGAAATGTGATGCAATTTTTGACTTGAAAAGAAAACGGTGAGCTCAACATGCTGAAAGAAAACACGAGACCATCAACATAACAGAGAAAAGTATGGAACATAGAGGAACTTCATGCTTTCAGATGTTTTAACTTGTATTAAGTATGGTGGATTGAGTAGATTTAATCCAAAATAAACTCTTAGCAGCAGTTAAAATACTGATGAGGATGAAGGTGGAACACACTACACTCAGTTTGAGATGTTCAATGCCAGGTATGTTATTTCTAGACAGCCGTCTAGACAGTAGCAGAAAAACTTAAAGGATAAATACAGATGAAAGCCAGCCTGTATTAAAAGATTGGAATAAATGTAAAGTACTATCTGACTTAAAACATTTAACCTCATTAAGTCTGTACTCTGTTTTTCTGTTTGACTCAATACTGTTTGAATGGGATGATGCATGATGCACACATTTCTAGTCTTAATGGCCTTATCCTTCTGCTAAGGCTACTTCACATTCAGCTGAGAGCTACAATGATCAGACTGACAGTGCAAGGTCTATGTGATATATCAGTCAAGCAACGGAGACCTTCAGAGTGGGCAAAGCTAAAAAAAAAAAAAAAAACGAACAGTAAGGTCTGCCACACATTCTACAAGGCCAACACAAGATTAAAAACATGCCATAAATATTCAAAAAATAATACCATGAATTATGATTAGAAACTCCATTAATACATATGGGAAAACAGAGTTTAACCAGCCCTTGATCAAACTCAGAAGCCTAGTGTAAATATTACCTCTCTAAAGAAAAAATGATACACAGACAGCGGTTGGACGTGTGTTTGACAACATTGAAAATCCACTGAGCCTTCATTAGTAAGCAGCGTAAAGTAAGTAAATCACAGGAAATTAGAAGGACCTGAAAATGCCTAACTCGTCCACCTGGCACCTCTGGCTACACTGAAGTGCAATAGTAATAGATAAAATAGTGAAATGAAAAAGAATGCCACAACAGCTCGTACCGACACTTACAGACACACATGCAACCCTGAGGGTCACAATTCCCTTACAACTGAAGACAAACAATGCAATTTAACATTTGAAAGCAGCAAACTTTTTTAACTTTCCAGTACCTCAAATCATATTGGTCGTTACGAACTAAGAGTTCTGTCATATAATATTTTTCTGTTTCCAGAAAGTACTTTAGTTCTCCAGAACAATAAAAATGTAATGTTGTATTCAAAATTCATCTAAAACTCTGGGTAATCCCCTCATGGACGGACTGATAAGAAGTTAAAGACCAAAGTTGTGCCAAAATAGTGTGTGCTTTTCAAGAGAGGATCTCACACTGTCAATTAAAATTAAAATATACTGTATGCTCTGAAAGCACAAGTATATACAACTCCTGTACTCAGACAAAGCTCAAGTTGGGTGACGTTTTTGTGCAACACTCCTGAAAGCAGAGTACAAAGGATAAGTGTGCCTCTTACATTATACCTGTCCCATGCTCAATATTTCCACAATTGAGTGAATTACTGACTCCCTTACATGGCCCTCCTCAGAGCAGTGTCCTATCTGTATTATCATTCGGCTGTACTGAACTCATATCTATACTACAAGTACCATAAACAATATCCGACTCCCTCTCAAAACTGCCACAGGTAAATTTCAGCCAGCAAACTTTAGACAAGGTGGATCCACACCTGACCAATCAGCAGCAAGACGCACGAGGAGTTTTGCGGTTACCATGGAGATCAATAGTACTACTCAGTAGTGCATGGTCAATCTGGTCCTCAGCAGCCAGAACCTCCCTGACAGCTGCTTCAAATGCAGCTGTGACATTAGTATCATCCTTAGCACTGGTCTCAAAGTAAGGACAGCAGCCGTTCTCCTCGCACCAGGCCCGCGCTTCGCCCTCCCCCACCTCCCTGTGCTCCATGTCCACCTTATTGCCCAGCACCACAAAAGGAAACCGCACCGGATCTTTAACATCTGAGTAGTACATGAACTCCTTCTTCCAGCAGCCGAGGTTCTGGAAGCTCTGCAGGTCATTCACAGCGAACGTGAGCAGGCAGCAGTCGGCGCCCCTGTAGAAAGGCGTGCGCAGGGACTTAAAGCGCTCCTGGCCCGCGGTGTCCCAGATCTGAAGAGTGACCAGGCGCCCGTCCACCTCCAGATCCCGGTTTAGGAACTCCACGCCGATGGTGTGGAAAGACTGGGAGTCGAAGCGGTCCGTCACATAGCGGTTCATTAGGGAGGACTTGCCTACTCCGCCGTCCCCCAGCAGGATCACCTTCAGGAGCAGGCTCTTCCCACTCATTGTGTTTCCTCCCACCCAGCAAGTCCTCCACACCAGGTTACAGGCATCCACACCAGGCAGTAGGCCAGGGTTAAATTAACCTAGGAAGACGAAAAACACAAAAATAGATATGAGCTGCAAATAACGATTATTTTAATCATAGATTAATCTGCCGATTATTTTCTTGATTAATCCTTTGATCTATAAATTGTCCGAAAACAGTGAAAATGATAATATCATTTTTTTCCGCGCCCCAGATGACATCTTCAAACTGCTTCTTTAACCTCATCTAATAGTCAAAAACCAATGGATTCTTCACTTACGATCATAAATGACAAAGAAAGGCAACAAACCTGAATAAAATAGATAATAAAATAGATGGGAAATCAGGGAACTACAAAGCCTCACAGATGACTCGGAAATTTAAGTTATGGACATCTCAGAAATCATTAAACACTGTGAAGCTGCAGGTATGCTTTTGCATGATTGGTATTCAACCTAAAAGTAACATTTCCCACAGGTGTAATTATTTACTGGTTTAAGGGACAATATGCCAAGGGTGAAGGACCGAGAAGCCTGACAAAGGTCGCTGAATGACACTCTGTTCCATGATCACATGCAATAAAATACGTGTATTTTATTGCATGACACAGTGATAAACACTCGGGCAAAATCTGCCAGTGCAATATGCTCGGCAGCCTTATGGTAAGACCTATTTATCATTACCTACAATACAAAATGAGTCTGACCAACAGGTGAAGCTCAAGAGTCCTGCGCCACAACAGCGGAGGCCATTCAGGACCACAACCTGACGACCACTGCACATGCGCAGAACACAAACACGTACCAGCCTGTCAACTGTGGCCGCTGTGCTAAAAGTCATCTTTAAGCTGCTGCCAGTGCTCACGCGCAGAAGTTAACAAGGAACCGAAGCAGGTTAAACAGTTCAAACAAAGAGCTTGAGCGCGACAGACAACATGAGAGTTATGGACTAGAGGTTTAACCAGCCTGCCGACCGACGGCCAGCTAGCCGGCTACGATTGTTGACGTTCCCGCTGGTGTGGCCGACTCAAAATAGTTTTAAACGGCACTGAAAGGAGCTACACAGCGAACGTTGCACTAATGTAATATCCTTAGAATTAAACCCATTAGAGGTATAAGGATCAAACGTGTAATGGTACTCACCCTGTCCCAAAGAGTTTATTTTGCGTGGCCTACCCCCCCTCCCCACATATGACTGAGATTGAGCGTCTAGACGTGCGCGCTCCCGTCGAGGAGCTACCTCTGCACGTGCACGGCAGGCCGGTCCCAATGCCCGGATGTTAGTGGCCCTTCAATCTCTTCAGGTCGAAGTGCTTCACTTGACTGTTTTTAAAAGGCTTGTTACTACACTTTGCAGATTAGGATGGGAAGTATACAGTGCTGACTTAAAAAAATGTGTTTAGTGCATCAACATTGTTGTTATCCTCTTTCTCTTTCATCTGCTCCTCATTCCTTTGTTGGCACACCCGCCCTTCTACTTCTTTTACTTATTGAACCCATTAAACTTTCAAAATGTTCAGCTCCTTAATGAGATGACAGGCGTGTGTTTTACCTCATTTCTTGCTGTGGCTTTATGAAACTTGTTCTGGGATCTAGTAGTGTGGAGCCTTGTTTGCAATGTTTATAAGCCTATGAATTCCTGTGATGTCTTCAGTGTCTTTCATGTACACATAAAACATGAAAGACATTGAAGAAGAAAGAAATAATGTCAAGCTTGTATGACCTTTCTGGCTTTTTCGTTTCAACTATTGACCAAATGCAGTTAGTAGTTTTGTTTTAACGATCAGCATTCACACACTTGTTTTCTTGGAATTTGTTTTAGTTATAGAGCACATATACATAATAATAGTTCATAATTAGGGTCTGCATATAAAGACTCCTTTTGGCTATGGCAATGGTAATAACCCTCATAAGTATGTCTGTGTTTTAAAAGTGAGACAAGTTAGCCAAGAATGAAAAAACAAAAAAAGCTTTTATTCAACCTGCAAGAAAAAAAAAAACAGCAAAATGAAATATTTTAAGTAAATAAATATAGCAACTTTCCTTGATCTTGAAAAACAATATGATGGTGCATCATTAAAAACCATACTGTTATGATTATTATATATATTTAAGTTAACACTTAATACATTCTAGAATCATAGCACGTAAACTAGAATATTTCAAGCATTTTACCGTATAATAAGTTAATTTTAATAAGTGCGGCCTTCTGTTCAAAAAAATCCCCACACATCTCAAAATATTAGAAATAAAAAAGGCTTAAAATATTGTACTTTGTACAATAAATATACAATATATGAAAGTTTACCTTTTTGAATTAAATTCCAAAACTTGTTTTATTTAGTTAGGAGAAATTAGGAAAACCAAATGTAACAGATAGTAATACTGTTTAATTCTTTAATATTCGCATCTATGGGTATGTAACTACTAATATAACGGTATGAAAGTATTTTTGTATTTATATAGGGGCTATTTCAAAACTGTTTTTATTTGCAAAGAATTTGTTTTTATTTTTTTACTTTAGCCATCTTGTCTATGTAGGCACCACACCTTTAGTACACAATAGTGCATCCACGTACACATACACACATATATATATATATATATTGCAACTAAAGTAAATTTAGAGTTGAATTTGTCCAGACTAAAACCTGAACAAGCGCGATAACCAGGAGCCACAGACATGTAATAACATCTGTAGGTGGCGATGCGCTGCTCGACTGAGTGGGCGACCCAAGGAAGAAGAAAAGCAGAACCGTAGAAGAAGAGTCCAGCCGCTTTTCTTTCCCTGCGCGCTGCACTGTTTGTTGGCTGTGTCCAGCGAGCATCCTGTCTTCATATCCGTCCGGTCCAAAGGAAAACTACCTTCATGTGTTTGCTGCCGCGACGACGGTAAGAAATTGGAGATGTTTCGTTATTAGAGCGCGTTTACAGACCTGTGACGCGGATGTTTGCATCGTTAGTGGCACCCTAACACTGAGTGAGCCCCTAAACAGAACGCAACTCAGAGGCAGGAAAGAAAGTCATGTTCTGCTCGTGTGACCCGTTTAGAACAAGTCTGTGAACTGTTCTGGCGTTTCCTCTCAGCCTTGCAGATGGCAGGTAGGGGCAGGCTGGTTCCCTGCGTGTGTCTGGGGCTGTTCGGCATCCTGTGCTGGGTCTGGGTCTCCTTTGCCTCCTTTCCAGACGACCAACTTCCCCTGGAGGCCTTGGATGCGGTGGAGCGAGGAGCCTTCCAGCCTCAGAGCGCTCTGTCAGAGATGGAGTTCGCCTCTATCAGCTCATACAGAGGACCTGGAAACAGTGACCGGCGCAGCAACAAGGAGCTGCCCATTCTCCTCTGGTGGAGTGGAGGTCTGTTCCCACATTTTCCCGGTGACACGGAGCGCATCGACTGTGCCAGTTCCTCCTGCCTGGCCACAAGCAACCGGAAGGTATACGAGGCATTTAACCTTGACTTGGGAAGAGGGAGTGTTGAATAAATAATAACTGTCACACGAAGTTGTTCTGCCAATAATCTTGCTACTGATCTTGAAAGGTGCAGCTCTACAAGCGGACGGTATCCATTATCTTTTATGGCACAGACTTCAGGGCTTATGAGGCGCCTCTCCCCCGGCTCCGCCACCAGACCTGGGCACTGTTCCATGAAGAGTCACCCATGAATAACTACGTCCTCTCCCACGGACCAGGGATCAGGCTGTTCAACTACACTGCCACGTTTCGCCGGGAGTCGGACTACCCTCTGACGCTGCAGTGGCTGCCCTCCCTGGACTACTTGCTCGCGCCCGTGGCCGTGTCCCTGGAGGAGAAGAACCGGCTGAGGAGGGAGGGCCTGGCTGCTGTGCTCTACATGCAGTCTCACTGCGACGTGCCCTCAGACAGAGACAGATATGTGCAGGAGCTCATGAAGTACATTCAGGTGCTGTGCAGAGATGTTCTTCCAGAGCCATTTCTTTGGAAAAAATACGTGTTAAATAAGTTAAGGCTCCATATTCAGAATGCTTAATTTTGGGCAGGGACGATTTGCTTTTGTCCTGATTTGACCTTATCACGATACCTGGGCACTGATTCAATTTGTACTGCGACTCTGAAGTAGTTTAATTCTACAGTAATTGCGATTCGGTAATATTGATTAGTGCGATTTTTCTTTTCCTTCCTAAAAAAAAAAAAAAAAAAAAACCAAAAGTTACTTTTAAGGATATACTGTTAAGAATAGCCTCGGGGAAAGTGGCTGTGCTCTTTCCAGTGAACGAAAACATATAACTTATTACAGTTCCACGATCTGTATGCTGTACCACTGCTGTATATTAAAAAAAAAAAAAACAGGAGTAAGGAGTATTCTCTGCTCCTCATTTGTATCAACATCACCCCCATTTGTCAGCAGTCTTTACAGCACTTCTGTATGTATCTAAGTAAATGTCAGCCCTGTGGGTAGTTTTTCAAATTCGTATTTGGACCCGACAGTTAGAAATGTCTAAGGTTTTATGAAAGAATAAAAAGGAACATTTGTAAGTGCCCAGTGTCATGAATAATACCTTCCTAAATGTTTTCAAAGTGTACCTCCATCTTTCTCATACCTCATATTCTCGTCTCCAGGTGGACTCTTATGGGAAATGTTTGAACAATAAACCACTACCTCAACATCTCGAGGACACGGCCACAGCGACCGGTGAAGAACGGACCTTTATGAACTTTGTTGCACGCTACAAGTTCCAACTGGCGTTGGAGAACGGCCTGTGTCCGGATTACATGACGGAGAAGCTGTGGCGGCCCCTCCACCAAGGCTGCATCCCCGTGTATCGGGGCTCCTCTGTGGTGGCCGACTGGATGCCTAACAACCACTCTGCTGTCATAATAGATCACTTCCCCTCGCCAAAAGCCCTCGCTGAATTCCTCAAACGCCTCGATGAGAACGATGATGAATACACAAAGTATTTGGAGTTTAAGAACCCTAAAGGCATCACTAACGCTCGCTTGCTGGAGGCTCTGGAAACCCGCGAGTGGGGGGTTAACGATATGAGCAAGCCCAACTACCTGAATGGATTTGAATGTTATGTGTGTGACCATGAGAACGCACGACTGGCAGCAGAGCGAGCACACAGGAAAGCCCCTAAAGAAAACCCACCTCCTCAGCCAAAAATGGCCAACAACTCTCACATGGGGTGTCCCCTCCCCAGCCCGGGTTACGGCCACGTCCAGGACTTGCATGCAGATGATGGGTGAGTTTCTTATTCGCTTTGAATGTGTGAAATCCCTCCACCGCCGCTGCGTGAATGTGAATGAACAATGTCCGGAGGGGGGAGAAATCAGTCAATTTTTATGATCTAATTAAAACATCCTCTTCAACAAGGCCTAATCAGTTTGTATATCTGTCCACAGATGGTTGCAAACATGGCCCCAGGATTACTGGCAGAGCCTGGACCAAGCAGAGGGGCTGGAGTCTCTGATAAGACATAACAAGTCTAATCCTTTGCTGCTGTGGAAGCACATCCAAAACATGGCTGTGAGCAGGGCCAGAGGAAAACCCTGACACAGGCCTCTACACAGAAGATGAAGCATGCCCAGAATTACAAGAGGTGTCCCAAAGTATGCATTCCCTCTGTTTAAGGGGAAAGAAGGAAAGATTACCTAGTAATTGTTACACTTGAGCCAAAACCTCTTTGCCCCTATGTGCAGTTTAGATCATTTTGGTATTATATTCATCTGACATAATACTAGTGCCCTTTTATCCATTGTTCAGTAATGAGAAAATAATGTTTAAAGTACTTTATGCTAATATTTGTCATGTCACTACCATACCTGAGGTGCTTTGTTTTGTTGACATTAACTGCATGCAATACAATTGTTCTACATAAGTTCAATCTACTTGGACCAGAGCAGATCCAATATTAAGTCCATCATGATAGTAACCCCTGAACTGCACTCGTTTCGTTAGTTACATAGCTGATGGTTTATAAATGACTATGCAAGGAAAATATTTTTCACTCAGTGATGAGAGACAATGTAAAAGCACAGCTCCCCCTGCAGGAAGTCACTACTGCATTTGCAATGTAGTTCTCAGGAAAGCTGTGAAATGACTTTACTATATCGCCACAGCCCTTTTTTTGTTACATGACACAGTCCCTGTGTAAGTGCAATAATTTCAAAATGCTTTTCTAAAGCACAAAACTGAAACTCTGACAGTCTGCTTTTGTATCATAATTACGCAACTCACTTTTATTTTTATTAACAAGGCATCATACATGTGAATACTTTTGTATCAAGAAGAGCAAAAGGACATTTTGTAATAAAGTAATTTCTTTGTATAACTACTGTCGATAAATTGTATCATTAGAACCCGCTTGCCAGTATTAGTCTGTCCTGTTGTCCATCATTTACTGAGGAATATAAAGCTTCCACCACCCAGGGAAATCACTGCTTAAAAATGTTTGAAAAATTCGAGACTTCCAACCGTAACATGTAAGAATCTTATTGGTCACTGTAACGCGCCTCTTTGATTGTCCCTGCCACATGGCACTGCAAATTCCAAACCTTACAAATGACCACGCAAAGGTGCGGCGGTAATCACTCTAAGGCTTTGACATAACAGTTCTCGCAATTGACCTTCCCACCATGTATGAACATGCTGTCCAGAAGGTCTCCCATCGGTTTACTACACACCGCACACTGAAAAATGAGAGAAAATACAGTAATAAGCAGTGGGTCTATCCTGGGAACAGACTCATATGATTGGACTGTTCTACAATACAGAGTTTAGAAAACCTTTGATTTGTAGACTGGCAACATGCTAAAGGTAAATATTAATGCAATAATAACACAAATTTAATAAAATAAATTTGTATTGATAACTTACCAACAAACAACTATAAGTATTAAAAGAATAATTTGACATTTTAAGACACTCATTGACTATTACCAATAGGTAGGTTAAGACTGTTGTAATTCTCATGTGTGCCTGTCAAATATACGACTAAAGCTAAGGGCTGGTTAGCCCAGCTTATATACAGGAAAAAGGGAAATGACTCATCTGGCTGTGGAAATGTGAATGGGTTTCCTCCCATCTAAGTTACTGATACATCATGACCTGTTGTTTAATTTGTATCAAAACAAGAGTAAACATTGCATTTTGTGGTTTAAGCTAGTTCCTGACCTATGGAGAGAGCCATGTTATGAAAGGAAAAACAAGTAAACATATTCATCAAAGTGTCAGACACATTTTTAAGAGGTACAAAAGCTCCAGGCGTTATATCCAGGCATTACTATTCTGATAAATGTCAACTTGTATGTGAAGCCTAACAAGGATTAGGCGGATTTACCTTGAAGCAGGAAGGGTGGCAGTTGATGTTCAGGTGCTCGATGGAGATCCTGGCATTGTTGCCCACCAGCTCTCCACAGTACGTGCAGGTGGACGACAGCGAGCCGCTGAGGAGACGCAGCAATCGTAAATTAATCTGGCGCCTGACTTGAGCAGCTCTCGTGCATCTGCCGCCGCTCCGTCTTGTAAAATAACCTGTGGCCTTTTCTGTCCAGTGCAAGGGGAACTTAATATGTGTCTATAATTTGATGTCCCCCTTTAGCCTGCTTTTAATGAGCAGGCTTTGTGGAATTGCTGCCACACTGCTTATACACATCCATCCATAACACACCTCTGAGTGGGGATAACAAGGCAGAAAAGGCTCAGGCTTGTAGCTTCTTTAAAACAAGGTCAGGGAATTGTGTGTTATTAGGAGCAAGTGGTGGAGCTGCTGACATACGTTACAATCTGACCCACTATAGAAACTGTATAATGAAATGAGTTGAGGTGGGTGTGGTGAAAGTCATTTCTTAAGCAGAATGAAGCTGAAGTGCCGATATAAGTTTGAGCATGAGACCAAATTCAAGTGTGGGTAAGTGCTCAAAGTGCAAGTGTTGAACTAGTTAAGGTCGTAAAAAATAAAATGAGTGCCAGTGAATTAACTCGATATTTTCAGCTGAATGGCTGGCTGAGTAGGTGAAATTGTGGAATGTGTAAGCGCTTTTTGTTGATTTGAGACCAGAAAGGGTTTGACGTGTTAGTCGGACATTCTGTGCGTCGAAACCAAATGAAATCTTGAAAGGAGCAGATCAATGACAAGCGGTTTTGTAGTCGTTGTCATTAGAAGGATGAGAGAGAAAAGCAGCCGAAGCATCGAGAGAGACGCGATGTTTAATCAAGGTTTGGAGGTTATTGTATTACCTGGTGTATGTAGAGGGCCTGCCGTCAGAGTAACCAACGGAACTTGATGGCAAATAATCTGACCCATTATAGCAACTGACCGATGAAAGGAGTTGAGGTGGCAGTGTGTAAATACCGAAAGCCGTTAAAGTGCTTAAAATGAACACCCTGAAGTTGGAAGTATCAATTTAAGATCAAGAGATCAAGATCAAACGTCAATTGGAGTGAAAGTACTGAAAGGAGTCGAAATGTCTCTCAAGTAACTAGATGTGTTGGCTGAAGTCTTGATAAATAAAATACAGGCAGTGGATAAACTCAAAGTTTTCAGTTGAAGGGGTGGCTGGACAGGCAAAATTGTGGAATATGGAAGCGCTTTTTTGTTGATCTGAGACCTGAACAGGTTTCAAATGGTAATCAAAACATGCGCGCATTGAAAGCAAATGAAAGGTTCCAAATCAATGCAGTCAAAGCGATGCCATTCATGCAAAAGCGGGTGTCAGCAGTTGTCATTTAAAGGAGCAGAGAGGAAAGCAGCTGAAGTGTGGAGGGTGACGCAGCGCCAGGAGGGGTTGTTACCTGGAGTATATGGAGGGGCTGCTGGGAGAGCAACCAATGGAGCTTGATGTCAAATAATCTGACCCACTATGGGAAGGAAGAGCAGTTAGTGACACATCACGAGAACAGGGCTGTAAGATTTATTCAGCCAACATTTTCATCGATATCGGTCATTTGCTTGTGTAAATAATCTATTTGTCCTACCTCCCGATTCCCTCGTTGCCATTATGCATCGACAGTTCTGTGGCATCGACATACTTGACGTACACAAACGGCCTTCAGCAGAGGCAGACAAAAGAATGATTGAGTGTGCATGTTTGAAACATTGGCTGTCAATCTTAAAGGGCTGTAAAACAGCTCACTTTTTGCCCTCAGGAGGTGGTGTGTCAACCCGCTGGTCCTCTTCTGTCCAGGTCCTCGAGTAGGTTTCGTCACTGTAGACGGAGCACGGCAGCGTTAAATTACAGCAACGCGGTGGGTTGCACAGAAGGACTCACATCTGTCAAATATAACTAAGGAGATAATCATTTTCTGCCACCGCTTGTTAACGGCGTGCTGCCTAACAGACTGTGGTTTGACAAAAGGACAATTGCTAATACACATCATTTATCTGACATCTGGAGACTGGAAATTATGGGGGAGGAAATGAGGGCAAATTGAATGACAATGGGAGAGCAGATCTTGTCATTTATCTTCAATAATGGAGTTGAGTGAGTAGTCTTTGTTAATTATAGGGTAGTTCCAGGAAACTTTCTGTCCAGACCACAGCGTCGCCCTCTTACTGCTGTGATCACACAGGTTTTGGCACAAGTCTCACCCCTACCAGTGTGGCTGGCTGGCTGTCTGTTTG
>KV751330.1:2922885-2936579 GCA_001698575.1 Mola mola | reverse complement strand
TCAGCAACCAATCAGCTTTCTGCCCGACCGGTGCATTTGATTTCTACTCCCAGCTGCGCCGGTGTTAAACCCGCTTCAGCTCGTCGAACGGTCATGAAAGCCGAGGCTCGTCTCCTGGCACAAAGAGCGAACGATCTCAGCTCCTGAGCTCCGTGACAGCCAGAAGCCGTGCATGCTAGTGAGCTGCAAACGTTCGTTTTCCGCACCTTTCGGCGGCCGCCCCTGCCAAATAATTTAACGGTATTGAAGAGTAAGAGTTTATTTTCCGTGCAGTGAAATTAAACAGCTAAGCGAGCACCTGATGTGAGGTGTACACCGTTCCATCCCCCCTAAATGAGAGGGAAACCTGTAGCTCAGAGGGAAGCAGTGATTGCCTGACAAATCTGCAGTCTGCATTTGTAAATCAGTCATACAGCAACAGATGGTGAGTGGCAACGTTACGTTATAGCTTCATTTATACTACGTGAGAGATGTTTACATTGATTTGGGAAGATGCTTTCCCCCAGGAAGCCCCAGCAGCTGAAACAGTAACATCCCCTCCCCCTGTCGTTCACCCACCAGGCGACCAGTGCCAAGAGACCCTCCCTGCAGGGCCCCGTGCCTCCTCCTCGCAAGAAGACCACCCCCAAACCGGAGCTGACGGAGGAGCAGAAGCAGGAGATCAGGGAGGCCTTTGAGCTGTTTGACACCGACGGATGTGGATACATTGATGTCAAGGAGCTCAAGGTAAACGTGTTCAGTTGCTGATCGCATTGCACGGTCACCGGTGTTCCCAGGTGTGCTTCACTCGCCACTCTCCTCTCACACTGCCCCCCAGGTGGCGATGAGAGCCCTGGGGTTTGAGCCCAAGAAGGAGGAGATCAAAAAGATGATAAGTGACGTGGACAAGGATGGCACAGGGAAAATCTCCTTTGCTGACTTCCTGGCTGTCATGACACAGAAAATGGTAGGTAACAATCACCAGGTAAGCTCCTGCAGAATAGTGAACACTAACCACTCCTCTCTGACTTTAGGCCGAGAAGGACTCCAAAGAGGAGATCCTGAAAGCGTTCCGCCTGTTCGATGATGACGAGACAGGAAAGATCTCGTTCAAGAATCTGAAGAGGGTGGCCAAGGAGCTGGGAGAGAACCTCACAGACGAGGAACTGCAGGTATGCACATGAAATAAAACAAAACGTGCCACCAGCCCTGCCTCCATTATTTGCCTGATGTCCTCTTTGTGTGTTTGTGAAGGAGATGATAGATGAAGCAGACAGGGACGGAGATGGAGAGGTGAATCAGCAGGAGTTCCTGCGGATCATGAAAAAAACCTGCCTCTACTGAGGGAATAGCGGACCGCCGCTGGGTTTTAGGTGTAATGCTGCTTATATATCTACTCCTATCTTAAAAATACTTATCATTGTGTCATGCCATGCATCTTCACTAAATATTAGCTTAACACTTCTAATGTTTAAAACAATTTACAGGTTCATTCTCAGTGCCTACGTCAACATGGTGACAAACAGTACATTCCATTGCTTTGATTGATGTGTGTGCTTCATTTTTCTTCCATCAGTTGATTGTGTTGGTTTACACTGGTAATCCGCTGTTTCAAGTCTGGTCTCGTGTATGCTGGTTCTTTAAAACATCAGCCGCTGGCTAACCGCTGACGATCGGAGTGTGCCATCCCACCTGAGTGCTCACCTGTGGATTTGTGCCTGTGTCTCAGGGACGCTGTCCGACTTCTCCGTATCATTGATGATGTTCATATTTTTCTTCTAGCATTGACTATTTATCCCTCTGTACTCTTGAATGTTTTGTATAACACCCAGTAACTTTAATGAGTAGATCTTCAATAAATACGAGTTTAAGGTCAAATTAAACAGTTTGTCCTGTCTGCGGTCATTATTGTCTGCATGTGTTTGAGACAGTGACCCTGTATCCTTTCTTCATCTCATGTCGTTAGACTGATGTTTTTTACCTCGTTAACGTGTCCGTGTGGTGGCTGAGGATTTCTGCTTATGTTTTGCAATCCACCAATGACAGTCTTCAACAAACAGAATCTCACAATCTGGGTCTTCTACGCAGAAAACCTGACTTGTGTTAGTGGGGCTGAATGTAGAAACAAAACGTACCGTGCCGCTGTATCAGCTTGTAGGCGACCTTGTGCGAGTAGCTCCTCCCCTCCATCCTGGGAATCAACGTGTAATTATGTATGAATTACCCCAGTGTTACAACTCGCCTCTGTGCAGTGTACAGTAGACTAGTTTAGACAACTTCACCATTTCAAACAAGAGTCTGAAGCAAAAAATTGCAGGAAGACCTTCTCTGACTTCCTGCTCTGCCCTCTATGATAATTCACAAACATCCTTTTGCAGAGAAATTATGCAACCTCAAAATGGAGATTTTTTTTTTTTCTTTTCTTTTTAAATTTCTCCCTGTGTCTGCGTGGGTTCTCTCCAGGTACTTCAGCTTCCTCCCACACTCCAAAAACATGCAAACTGGGAGTTAGGTTAAGTGGTTACTCTAAATTGCCCGTAGGTGTGAATGTGAGTGTGGATGGTTGTTTGTCTCTATATGTCAGCCCTGTGATGAACTGGCGACTTGTCCAGGGTGACCCCGCCTTCGCCCCAAGATGCTGAGATAGGCTCCAGGCTCCCCCCTTTTTGTAGAAAATGTAAGATTAGTGGGCTATTAAATTAACCTTGTAAAATCAAGGGACTTACATTGGATTTAACACAATTTTAGGTAATTAAATCGAAATAGAGATTTATTCTTTGTGATCAGAAATAACTATTAGCTAAACTATTAGTGTGGGGGCACTTCTTGCTATGTAAAAACCAAATCACAGATATCCTTACATAATAACAAGCAGCATACTTTATAAAAAGGTCACAAAGGTCACCGGTATACAATGAAACTTTATTAAGAGTTCTTAAGAGAAAAATCACATCAGTTAAGTTAAAAAAAAAATATATATGGATCCAAATGTCATTTTATCTTGATACTATGCCAATTCATTAGGAAACTGATCTTCAGCATGTTTACAATAACGAGAGGCATTGATTTGTCCACATTTTGACACACATACACACACACACGCGCATATACACACATATAGAGTTGAGGCTCAGTTTTTTTAAGTTCCTGCAGATCCATTTAAAGTCACATACTGAAACAAAAACAGAACAACAGTTTGAACATCAAGAATTACAGCTGCTCACTCGAATGTAAGACGAGTTGACTGAGGTATTTCAGAATTTGAACAGGTTTGCTGGTGATTGTGCAGCTCAGTCCACGGCTGCGAGCTCAGTTTTGACCGAGTTTGGTCTTGGAAGCGAAGTCGGCACTGAGTTTACGCATCACCTCTGCGTGGCTTTGTCCTGCGAGTTCCTGTCGTACGCTCCCATAATTATTCTTGACAAAGCTGGCAAAAGGTGTGGGAGCGCGTGGCTTGGAGGGCGTCAGGAGAACCAGCTGTCCCGTGCAGTGGGCGCACGCAAACTTCTGCGTGTCCAGAGACTTCGAGTGACGCCCAATCCTGTCGTGGCAGAGTGTACAGATTGACTCACCAGTCATCAAATGTAAAGTAAATAATAAGAATAATGTTTTAATTAACCCAAAATCAAGCGGACGTACGTATTCTGGCAGCGAGTGCACTGATACTGGAATTTGTATTTGATGTCATAACTGTGGCAGCGGGTCACCATCGGGAGCTCGGGATGCGCCGCCGTAGCTTTGCGAGCGTACAGCTTCCAGAAGTTCCCGTGTCCGTCCCTCACACCATTAATGAGCCAGGTTGCCGCGTGACACATCTCGTGAACCAGCGTATCCCTGAGGCGATCTGGGAAGGTGAAAAGAAAGGGACAGATTGAATTAAATATAAAAAAAAAAAAAGACTCTTTATCACATACTGTATATACATTGACACTCAGGAAAAAGACAATTCATCACTGCTATTTGGCCTCTGGAGTTTTACCTGCAGAATCGCAGACTTTTTCTGACAGTTCAATGCGGGCATAGCGGCTCCCTCCACTTCGCTCCTGCCCGGTGACACAGTAGCCCGCTGTTTTGCGCATCTTCTTATTCCAAGTCACCGACATGTTGGTGGGGAGCTGAAAGTCACCAAAAAAAAAAAGAAAAAAAGAAAAAAAAGAACCATAACTAAAATATTTGCAGAATAACTGACATTTCTTGAAACTAAAACATGTTATCACCTTGCTGTCAAACACACTGGTATTGTACAGATGGTAGAGTTTGCTGGTGAGTTCCTCCCTTTTCTGCTTGAAATTGAGGCTGTAGCTGTTTCCAGGGGTTGATAAGGACAGCAAGAAACACCCCGGGGTCTTACACAGAGCTACCCTAGAAAGGGGACAAACAGGGTAAAGAAAGGTAAGTGTGTAAAAGATAAACACTGATGAAAGGCCACTGATCACTAAAGTGTGTCTCTACAATTCGAATTTGAATGTAGAGTACCTGCTTATGGGGTTGTGCCTGGGCTCCGACTGGCTGACTGCTGGCTTTAAGATGGCAGATTTTCCCGGCGTCTTCACTTGCAGAGGTGGTTCCCCTAACGATTTAGAGGCTGGTTTTTTGAACCCCTTTACAGGAGGAGCTGACTCGGGAGGCTCCTTACTAAACTCTAAATTTAAGAAAAAAAATCATTAGCCTCACAACTACAGTGAAAATAAAACACAGCTATAATTTTGAACAACAAATCCAAATGACAGTTACCCTGTGTGTTCCTGGGTGAGAATGAAGTGCCAGATAACTTATTTTTCATTTTCAGTCTCTCCAGTAGGGATGTGAACTCCTCATCAGAACTGGCCGAGTCATCCAGCTTGGTAGGTGCAGAGGGGGTGCGATAGGGAGGGGCCAGTGATGTCAGCGTATTGTGGCAAGGAAGAGAAAAGGGAGAGGAGAACTGCCCAGCAGGTGAACTCTCCTCTTTACCACACAGCACAGCTTTAGGGCTGTTAGCTTTTGGTGGGGGCTTTGACTTGCGAGCCCTCCATGTGCTCTTAATCACAATATTTTCATCATCATCATCGCTGTCACTTATAAAGACTGGAGAGTCACACTGAGACAGAGGCCTCCTCGGTGGACGCTGGGATGCTGGAGTGTTGCTCTTTGTAGGTACTGCAACACAGTGGACACAACCATAACCTCCATACAGACACTGTGTTTCCTTTCAAAGTAGAATAAAACGGCAGTAGTGGAATCTTTCACAGTCACCTTTGAAGGACGATGTTGGCACAATAAAGTCATCATCTGATGAGTCGTCATCCACTATGAAGTTTTTGAGGCTTCAGAGTTCAAAAGGTTTAAGTTAAAATGATTTTTTTCAAAACAAATTTTCCAGAAAGTGCGAATACATTTGGACAAGTCTAAAATCTTACCTATCTTCACTCCCACTTTCTGATATTTTCTTAGGTTTGGTGTTGGGGGTTTTCATTCGCTGCAAAACTTCAACATGCAAAAATGAGGACATGTGAGAAAAATCTGATAATATAAAAAGTTTCCCTCCTCATCATCCACCTGATGTTAGAATTTGATTGACTAAGTTTGCAGACACAGACAGCAGAAAAAAGTCACTTACATGTCTCAAAGCTGCCATCATCATCATCATCAGAGCTCATCACAGGAACATGTGAACTATTAAAAGGAAGTTTAACAAAAGCACAAGCAAAACTAAAATGAGACAAATGAGAGATTAGATTTTTTCTTAAAAAAAAGAAAGAAGACAAAAATGATTCCTTATGAAAACATTATAAGTGATCTATAATTTTCATACCTGACATTCTTTGCAGCACTACAGGGTTTTTGAGATGTAGGCTTGGTTTTTGGTGTGGCCCTTCCCACAAGAACTAAGAAATAAAAATTAACTATTATGTGTTGCTGCAAAGTGAGTCTCAAAATGATACAGAATACAACATATGTATGAATTAACTCACATTGGTCAAAGTCATCATCACTAGACTCCATCTTGTTTCGGTAATTGTTGCCCTTGGAGGATTGCTTCTCCTTATCTAGATCGTTTTCACTGTCAGACAGTGGACCGGATCGATGGCCACTTGTGGCAGCATGACGAGTCTTGCCAATTGTTCTCATCAGCTGAAAGCAATGAAGACAGACCAATCGAAATCAAAACTTATTTATCTTTTTGTAAAGGAAATGAAATACAAATCTAAGAAATCAAATCCCCTCTACAAAAATTAAATCAAAATCCAAACATATTCTGTTTGTTATGATAATGTGACAGAGGAAAAACATTAAATTCTCATATTTACATAGCTGGAACCAAAAGTGCTATGCATTCTTCGGATGTTATTGTCCTCCGAGTACCCAACTCTCCTCTCCCCTCCGGGGTTAGGAGGGGGGTTCAATGTCTCCTGTGACTTTTGTTTATATAGCTGATTAGTTGTAGTTTTATATTTAAGTAGAAGCTTACCAGCCTTATATCCAGTAAACAAGGGCACAAATATTTACAAGATATTATAATGGGGCTATATAACTAAGGGGCTAATATCTTTTTCATTGAATACCTCAATATTGCAACAATAATACAGTGTGCTTTCACAAAATATTGGCCTAATTATATTCATAACTATCAGCAATAAGGGTATAACAATTAAGTGCTGTAAGAGCTATAAAAAATTAAATATTATATGAATATATAATTTTTAACTTAAAATTGTTCATTTATAAGCAGAATGAGAAAACCTACACAGCCATCGCGATATAAGGACGAAAGGATATGCAAAATCTAATATTATACTCTCATAGCACAATGTTGATACAATATCCACAACAAACCTTTTTCTCCGCAGTGTCCAGTCCTCCGTCATCGACCCAGCCCATCTTTAGAGCAACTCTTTCAAATAATTTGCAAGTATCACCATCCATAGTTGCTCCGCTGTCAAAACATTACACGAGTTATTTAAAATTGCATTTTACTGTCGATAACGTACAAACATATAGCTCAAAGTCAGGATACCAGATGGTCAAGACGATTTCCGTGGAACCGGCTCGATTGTTCAGTTCTTGAAAAATAAATGAAAAAGTTTCAAACTCAATAGCCACATTAGCTAGCTAGGAATATTAAGATAGCTAACTACGTCAGGACTCGAGCATAATCTTTTTTTTCAAAGTGATTCCGTGTTTTCATTTAGTATCAACTACAACGACCTCGCGTAGGGTGAAAATTAAAACATATGTCACTCGATACACGATTACCAAGCGCCTTTCTGTTGTTGCGTATCAGAGGCGAGCTATGAAAGAACCACACATCCATTAAGAAAAACATGAGCCAGAGCAATTCAAATCTTGTGCTCCGCCACAACCGGAAGTTGTCAGGAAACTGTCGGCTAATCGTAAACAGTGTACGATAACACGTGATTAACTTTCCACGCCCACACATGACGGGCGGACACAGTTAAGGAGGCAGTATAGCCTGAACAATGGGAGAGACTGCACACAAAGATAATTGAGGTACAGAAGTCAGCTTCTGGAAAGCTGTCCAAAACATTGTTGCCATTTTTGCTTTACCAAAACACTCAAGATAAGCCCACGTCACACCAAAGAAACACTGTTTGGGTTAAAATTTTTAATGTTTCTACAAACAATCAGTGCAAAGACAGTACAGTTTTGCCATCACTTTATTTTTTTAAATCATATTTGGAGCCTTGTGGCAATATTGACAGCATACATTTAACAGACAATACAAAAAAATGCGTAGAAAATACTTACCTAGGCCATTCCTGTTTGAGTGATTAAAAACAAGATCAATTTGTGAACAACTCTGACATCTAAACTTAAATTTCAGCCATTTCCAACAAATTGAAAATCCTTTGTCCAATCATTTTTTAAGCATTGTGTGACATCAAACAGGCTACTTAACATCTTCGTTGACTGACAACAAAACTAATAAAAGGAGATGACTTCATTTCAACTGTTTCCCCAGAAGTTGCATGTCTACCCTTTGCTGCAATTTAATAACATCTTAAAACAAACTAAAGAGCAGCTGCAACTTATGTTTTTACAATAGTATGTTAAAGCTGAAGAAACATAAAGTCTTACAAAGTTCATGGTGCAACACTGTCCATTTTAAAACACACAACACTCTTAACCCATTTATAAATAGATCAACAAGTAATGGCACCTGAGCATTACCTCCACAAGCTGCAAATAATCATGTAAGCACAATGACATGAAAATAAAAATCCACTGATCCGCATACTGAAGGAGTAAAGCAGGGCATTCACAATCCTTTCATGCTCACCAATATACTATGTTTAAGGACAAGAGTCTCAGAAGAGGTGCCTGAGAGTCTCAGGCTTGATCTGGCTCAGGAAATGCAGATGCGTGATGCGAAGACAAACTTAAGTGGGGATAACTATCTATAGGCTCCTTCACAAAAAGAGTCCTATTAATAGTGAATAAGAACAAAGAAAACAAAATTATTCGGACAGATGCTTTGAGTGGATCGAGTCTATTCCAAGCTAGGGTGCTGAGAATGGTTTGAAAAAAAAAAAAAAAAAGCTGGTGAAGGCGGAACATGGTTGGGTTTGAAGTGAAGAGAATCAGCGCACTTCCAGTTTAGGCATTCTCACTGGTTTCTACTGTCTGGACCAGGTGTTCTGGTTTATTTCCATTGCTATGGTGCTCCCACATCTGCAGATAGAGCCTCTCCAGGTCCATTGTGTACTGTTTGGTGTTGAATAGAGGGCTGCAGATTCGCTGTTTCCAAACACGTGCTCTGACCATCTTCAGGCTACAAGGAGAACAAAAGGGTCAGATTTGAAAGTTTAAGCCATAATGTGTTTAGAAAGAAGTCAGCTCAAATTCTACTTACTATTCCATGTCAGATCCAAGTTTGACTGCTATGTCCTCATAGTCCTGGCGACTCTGGGCTATTAGTTCTGGACAGCCCAGACAGTTGAGCTGTGATGCGGCCACACGGGAGGCAAGGGTCTCACCTTTTGAAAGAGGTTTTACAATTAAAAAAACACCTTTTATGTTAAAACTATATTCGGAAAAAATTATTTGATCATAATGAATCAGTTGATATGTATTTTCTCAGCATTATAGTGAGATGTAAGGGTTTTTTCCTAACCTGGCATGGTGACCATTGGTGTTCCAGCCCAGAGAACATCCATGCCTGTGGTGTGACCATTGCACAGTGGAGTGTCTAGGCACACATCGGCCAGCTGGCCCCTTCTCACATGCTCCTCTTTGGGGGCCACGGGAGAGAAGATGATCCGAGAACCAGGCAGACCCATGTTCTGAGCATACTGCTGAATGTTGGGCTCGCCGACAGCAGGGAAACGAAGAAGCCACAGCACACTGTTGGGCACACGCTTCAAGATCTGCACAGACGAGAGATTATTTTACACACATTACATTTTTTTTATAAATATATATATTAATGAAGAATTAAGGGGACAGACAAAGTAGTTGTTTTATCAAGTTTTTCAAATGACAAGTCTATAAAACTTACGTTGGCCCACATCTGAAGAGTAGGGGGGTCGATCTTATAGAGCTGGTTGAAGTTGCAGTAGACGATGGAGTCCTCTGGCAAACCATACTGGGAGCGAGTTGTCACAACAATTGTTCGTGGCACCTCTTCCCCAGTGGCAGCTTTGTTATTGATCTAAAATGGGGGGGGTGGGGGTTACTTAAAGGTGGAGTGGGTTCAACACTTTTGTTGTAGCGAGTTCTTAAATGTGACAGTAGATGGTTATGAGCCTACTAGTGATGACTTGCCGTTTGCGAAGCCAAATTGGTATCATTTATTTTACAGTTAGTCATTAGTGGCATCCCTCACCAACAGTTCTGTGTTTACACCTCACTTCCATGAAGATGCATTGCCTGTAAGGGCACAGCCTCAACCTAAGCTTAATTTCCATGCTTGCTTTATTTTGATGCTTTGTACCCATGCTTGAAGATTTCCATTTTGTGTCCACATAAGACATACCTGTGTGGTGGCCAGGCCATTGCTGACAGTGAAACCATTGATTGTGACTTGGATTTGGCCTTGATTGATCATGTTGATGATTGCTTCAGCTGCAGTGTTCATGGGGATTACTGGCATGGAAAGAGCGCCATTTGCATCCCCGGCCGCTTCCTGGTTGTTGTCGCATTTCATCTATAGTCAGAGGACAGGGTTATAATAACAACATTTTACCATTTGAACAATAAGATGCTCAGCAAGATTTTCTCATCAACATGCCTCAAGGACAGAAATGGAAGGATTAATGCATGAAAAACTGAGATGGAAAAGTTATTCAGAGGGAAATGGGTACTATGTACTGAATATGAATTTAGAAATACTCTATGCAGCTTAATCTGCATAGATTTGAAATTCATTGTTTTGTTCAGCTTCATCAGACTGCGACTCAAAGTCAGCATTATAACAAATATTCAAACACAATTCATACTAAATCCACTGTGTCAATACACAAATAAATGACTTGGTTTTTCGAGATTAAGAAAATTGTCTTAACCGACCTTTATCACTTTCACATCGGGCAGACTGTCCAAAAAGGCCTTCAGATCAATGCCATTCAGAACAATGCGGTTGTCAAATATGTGTCCATTAGATTTGAAATCAATCACTGCCTTTTTCTGTAAGTCAAATAAAAGACAGACAAGAAAAAAATCATTACAAACACCAATTGAGAGTGGGGTTTTTTTCCTGTTTTTGTTTTTCATTTTTGTGTTTCAGCTCAAAGAAACAACCTTGAGGTGCGGGAACATGTTGGCATGGTCTCCAATGAAGAAAGTATTTGGCATGTAGGCCAGTTTCTCAGAATACTGTTCAGCTACTTCAACAGGGGATGTCTCTTTGTCAGTGATGATGTAGTCCATAAAGGGTGCGCCACTGGTTCCAGGGTAACCCAACCACATGGCCTATGGTAAAAAATAAATAAATAAATAAAGCAAGCAAACAAAAATGTATGCAGTCTTCAAAGCTAATGTTTCATCATATTCCCATTCAAAAGATGTCAGATAATTATTGTGAAGGTGCAGTTATTTATTGGCATAAGTATCCTGGGGATACATTTTATGTATGGCTCACCTGAACAGGGGCAGGACGGAGGGCAAACAGCTCATTTCGGGCTCCCTTGGTGTATCCATTCATGTTGACCAGAATGTCGATTCCATCCTGGTGAATACGATCAGCTGCCTTGCCATTGCAAGGAATCTGCAGGACAAAGTTAACAGTTACATTTTTACTGACATCACATGAGAAATTGACATTACCAACCATCTAAAATTCACATTCTTTAAGTTAATATACAATAAATATATGTATACTGAATACTAAACAAGCAACTTCAGGTCACAATGGTTACCTGTGAGAGGTCTGTGAAATGATGAGCCTCTGCCACCACTTTAACACGGAAGTTGGTACTGTCATCAGGGCTGAGGGCATAGCAGAACACCTTGGAGAGACACAATAGAAATGTACATTTTTTTTATAATATTAAGATATAAAATAATCACAACACACATTTTATCTATCTAATATCACCAACCTCAAATTTCTCAGGATTGTGCATTCCAGGAATGGACTGCATGAGGTGGGATGTAGGGTGGTTGCCAAAGTCAGAGCTGACGTAGCCAATACGCAGACGTCCACCACTGGCCTTCAAATCCTTTGGATATTCATAAGCAGGTTTGTGCAGCGCATTGATCTGAAGAACAGGCAACAGTTTAAGAATACAAGTACAGCAAGAAAGACGTGAATAATTTTAGTTACACATTGTAGCAAAGGCTACAAGACAACAGATTAATCTAAAGAAATCATACGCAACCTTGCAACATACCCTTATACCTGCAAGAAGCCCATTTACAACCAGTTTTCACTGCTTTTTCTCATAAGAATTACATCTTCCCCATACCTCTCTAAACCCCTTACCTTCCCCACATCCCTGCAGAGCCACCGCCATCACCAGCCAACTTCTACTAAAAAAGTATATTAATGTTTACTTGCTTTCATCACTGCGTGTACCTTGTCCAGACAAAGGTTTCCATGGCGTTCTGCAATTGCTTTGCGGAAGCCATGTGAGAGCGGATACAGCATGCTGTGGTGTGGGTGCACTGAAGGTAAGCGGTTCTTATCCAGCTGGTCAGCAACAATGCTAACAAGCTTTTTCATCCGCTCATCATAATCTGTCCAGTCACACACAATCTGGAAGGAGGAATAAAAAAAAAAAAAAATTACTTTTGAATTCATCAAGAGCAAAAAACTCATCTAAATACTTGATGAAGCATTTAGGCATGAACCTGCAGGCAATGTGCCAAATTGCAGTAAGCATCAGGAAAGTCTGGCTTTAGTTTCAAGGCTGTGCGGTAAGATGCAATGGCCTCTGGGATGTTTCCAGAATCCTAATAGACAAGAAAAACATTAAGATGAAATCACAATCCATGAATTTGCATACACAAATGGTAATGTCCTATTATGCTTCTTCATTCTGTGCATGTGACTCCATAAGGTAATAAAAACATGTGACTTTAAAGACAGTAATATTGTAATATAAATTTTAAATTAAGTTTTATTCCTACCTTGTGGATAGAGGCCAAATTGCTGTGAGCATCAGCAAAGGCGGGATTGATTTGGATGGCACGGGTGTAGCATTGCAGCGCTCCCTGAACATCTTGCATTTCTTTCAGTGTGTTGCCCATGTTTGAGTAGGCATCAGCAAATGTGGGGTTTATTCTGAAACCAAACAGAAACTGTTTTCATACCCATTAAACAATGTTACTTTTTAAGTCTTGTTCAAAAAGTCTATTTGGTGTCAGTTTGTGAAAAACATGCAACCTGCAGGTTGAAACCTTACACAACACGGGGATTGTACATGCTCAAATTACGAGGTGAATTGAAAATTCTGCTTTAACTATAGTAAAACCCCGCAACATTAGGTGTGTTCTTAAGTACACGTAGTATAGTTTACAAACCTGATAGCCTCCTTGTAGTGCATGAGGGCCTCCTGGAGTTTTCCTTGCTGCTGCAGAACACTGGCCAGGTTGGAATGAGCTGCTGCAAACTCTGGGAATACCTAGTTGAATGATATTAGAGCATGGTGGCTTTTTGAAAACAACCCAATTTGAACCAGGACATGCGAAGAACACAAATTGTTAACTCCTATCTCACCTCTAGTGCTTTCCTATAAAGCTGAACTGCTTCCTCAATGTTGCCCTGCTCACGCTTGATATTGGCCAAGTTGTTCAAAGAGTCTGCGTGTGTTGGACACAAACGCAAAGCTGTGTTGTAGCACTCTTCTGCTTCGGACACCTGTGAAATACAACAAAAGTGATGAATAAACAAAAAGGTTTGGTATTTTAAGAGATGAGAATACATACAGCACTGCCTTACATTGCCTTTTTCCTTCAGTGCATTTGCCAAATTGCAATAGGCATCAGGGAAGTGGGGCTGCAACTCAATAGCACGACGATACGTGTCAATAGCCAGATCAATGAGACCTTGTTCATAGTAGACGCAGGCCAGGTTGCCATGGACAACTGCATGGTTTGGGCTAAGGCTCAAGGCTCTTAGGTATCCAGCCACAGCTCTGGAATTGTTAAAATAAAAAAAACAAAAAACAAAACAAAAAAAATAATGCATCACATTATGTTTATTCTCACTCTGAATTCATGCACACATTACACAAAACTATCAGTATTCAAACACATTTATTAAGGTAACAAAT
>KV751330.1:2896281-2922836 GCA_001698575.1 Mola mola | reverse complement strand
TGGCTGGTCTGCAGGCACAGCAAGTTCAAACAATGGTATGAAAAACAAAGCTAAAGCTACACAGAAACACAGGTAATGGGATTTACAAAGGTCTTGAATCGTTTAAATTTCTAGACAGGGTGTGGTAGGGTGGCACTTTAAAAGTCAAAAGAATACACAGTAATATCTAAATGGATTATCAGTGTGTAAAATGTCACACTCAGACTCACCTGTCAAAGATTCGTGCTTCTTTTAAAACATTTCCTAAATTAATGTAAGCGTCAAGGAAATTTGGGTCCAGGGTCACTGCCTAAAAAACAAATAAGCAAAACCCATTGGAAAACTCAAGAATATACCAAGACTGAATGCTGAACTCAAAATGTTACAAAAAGTTATGCAACCGACCTTTTCAAAGTGGTGTATGGCCAGCCATATCTCTCCCTGGGCATTGAACACACAGCCCAGGTTGCTCCAAGCCACTGCAAAGTTGGGCTGAGTCTCAATGGCTTTCAGGTAACAGGCCTTCAATGGGTTTACATTGAAAAACCACAGGACAGGAGGAGAAGAGGTAGAATGGGAGAGGAGGAGTATGTAGAGGGGAGGGCAGGGGATTTTAAATGAAAAAAAAAAAATAGAAGATTGAGAATAAAAGAAAAAAAAGGGGCAGAGAAAGCAAAATTAGTGACTACTCTCCCTCATGGCAAAAAGTGAGTCTACAGCATGGGCTTGTGTGCGCACAATTCTGCCGCGCTAAGCTGAATTGCTTTTTCCTACGCTGCGCAGATCCAACCAACACCCACACGAAGGACCTCATCCTTTAGTTATGACTACGGTCTCAATAAATGTAGTTGTCCCCACGTTGTGTACAGTCTGCTGCCCTCTAATGATTCACTAATAATACACCCACTTTACTTACTTCTGACCCAAAGAAATAAATATATTAAGATGAAAAAAAAAAAATCTTCAATGACCACTGTTTTAAGTGGGTATGACATCTCACAACCTAGGATGGTGGACAATTCGTGCAAGTGATAGTCCCTGTAATGCAAGCGCAACAAACGCAAGCGCGCGGTGTGTGTGTCTTTTACAACCATCACCACAATGCGTCATAGAATGCTGCTTATGTGACCTTGCTCCAGGCAAAGGTCATTGCTTCGCTGCTGCGCCTGCTGAATGGCCAGGTGAGACAGCAACAGACCAACAACCACTTGCAGAACACCTGCAACACCAGACTGGCACACACTCAGCTCCCACAGTGGAAGTCAGAATAAAAAGGGGATCAGTACGGGGGGGTGGGGTTGTAGTATTCAGCAATTGACTACACTGTATTATTAAGACATGGGGTATTTGAAAATTAACAGCCAATATGTCAGTGAATTTAGTAAAAAGGACTTACATTAAGTGTCAATTTAAAAAAATTTTTTTTTTTTAAGCCAATTATGTCTGAAATGTGGGTGCATTTGGGAGCCAGGCTAGTTGTGAGTGGAGAGGTCCGAAACCAACAAGCCAAAGGGAGTGAGGGGCGCGGGACTCGCTTGCTTGCGCTTTGCGGCCTTTTTGGATGCTTGGAAGGTGTCGCTGCGCAGCCCCTGCGCTACTGCAGACTCACAGCGCACTATCTGCATCATCATCAGAACGCTGCAACTCCAAATAAAGAAGGAAAAAAGAAACAAAATAGGAAAAATAAACATCATTTAAGTGTTAGAGGGATCTTACTTGATTTTCACGATTATTGCTTCCAAATCCAAGTTTCTTTTATTGTAATACAAAATTGGTTAATTAGTATTGCATACTTTGAAAAATGCTTAATGTAATTTGTCAAGTTACTTTTTTTCATTTGGTCTTCAAAGGAAGCCACAAGACAGAGGAGCTCAAGCATGAAGTGAGGTGGTTTTTCTTTTGTTGGCAGTTACAAACCCGTTACCATATTTTTGGACTTTGTCAGAGAGGTGGCCGCAGCTGGCTGGAAGAAGAGGAGAGGACTGAGGCTGCCCTAGTGTTCCTTTCCGCCAGGCACCTACGCAGGAATAGTGTCACCCACCTGAAACCTTCTAAATAACAATATCAGTTGTGGAAAAACCAAAAGAGACAAAATCAGAAAACACGATCGTTAGTAAAAGTTTTTAAACAATACATTTTTTTTTTTATTATGGAAATAAAAGTGGTTTCTTCCAAATCACAACAAACATGGAAAACTATTCTCAGTTCTCATTCATGCAATGAAGTTCTCATTTCAAAAAAAAAAAGAAAAAAAATGCTTTGAGGGTAACTGGGAGGGAAGAAAGGCTTTGATGTATTGTCAGCAAAATATAGTCAGCCCTCCAGTTTGTCAATCGATTCAATTTCCAGATTGAACTACAGGAGGGCAGTTACTGGCTGGATCTTGCCCAAATGAACTGATCCCACTTCTTTGGGATTATAACATATTTGAAGGAAAGGGAAGAAATATTAATCATCACTTTTCCTTTAATTTTTTTAACATTTTCATTAAATATTTTATATCTTTGATTTCTTTATCCTGGCCTGCTTTCTTGAATCCTGGCCAATGGGGTAGGGAGAAAAATCTGCAGTGTAATTATTATATGTATCTAGAGGCCTCCACAGCTCTGAAATAAAGAAGTCATCGCTGTTGCTGCGCTTGCTTCTGTCTTTCTAACCCAGCATCTGACGCAGGTGGAGGAGTACAAATTGTGAGCTGTCTGCCTGACACCACATGGACCATTTTAAGGCACTTGAGAATGAACAATCTTAAATCCACATAGGTAAGGATGCTACTCAACAGCAGTGGATATCAGAGCGGGTAACTAGCACTGGAGGTTAATTAATGCATCAACCGCATTTAAAGCTAAAACTAATGCATGTGAGCATTAGCATGTAAAGCACTGTAAGGGTATGATTAGACACCAACTGGGCATAGCTGAATGGTCAGGAAGACAGCTCTGAGCGCGCACACTCCACCAATTCTCAGCAAGCGCGCGGGGGAGGCGGAGCGACAGAGCAGGGGAGCTTGTGACTCCCTGATGCTCCTCCCCACTCTTCCCCCCCCTCAAGTACAAAATAAGATGGTGTGTAACCAGTGGGACAACTCCACATCTCCAGATCTGACCCAACCCTAGAAGCCCTCCCCTAACAAAGACACAAGTTTTAAAATGACAAATGAGAGTGTTACATCCCCAGACTGTTAGAAGCTGTAGTGACAGCCAAGTATGACCAAATGGCCATCATAAGGTGCTTGATAAACAAACTGGAGTATAGCAGCTAGGTTAGAAACCATCTTAAGTTTTGCACTGCAAAGGTAAACTAGTTTCTTATCAGTTCATATATTCTTCAAAGACCGAGCCAGCATTTTCCCTCCAAAATTAATATCAAAATGCAGAGGTCCAAAAATAATAATACAGACGACTTTATAATTTCAGAACTCCAGCCTTTCTTCCATAAAAGGGCAGGGGCTGACCTATAGTAAATGGTCAGGAGACTGGAAAAGAACATTGGGACTAAGGGTGGGGCAAATGTAATACTCGTCCTATACTGAATACATTTAACCATCTAAAAAGTAATTAACAGAAAAAAAGTTTGATTTGTTTTTTTGTTTTTTTTTTTAAGCAGAAAATTCCTCACAGCCCAATATTTTCATAAATTTTAAGAGAATGCAAAAAAGCTACCATTTCCTGCCCTTAACTCAGTCAAGGGGGTTGAAGGCAAATGGACTTGAATTGGCTTAAAAATGTCAAAGGGGATAAACAGAATGATCACCTATGGCCTTACTAGTGGGACACTAAAAGCAAACCAAAAAGTATGGATAAAAAAGAGAGGAAAACAAAAAAACTAAAACAATACAAACAACACATCTATGAAAATATTAACACACAGCGACATACCTTAGCCTCTTCCAAACGCCCAAGGGCTTTAAGCAAGTTGCCCAAGTCACTTCGCACACAATAAAGATCCTAGGGACAAAAACAACATGCATTTAAATTTTACTGCTACAATAATGTGCTCACACTGCTTTAAGCGCAATCATGTCTGAGTGCAGTTACTACTTGAAAATACATCATCACATTGAGAGAAAATGACTACAATTTCACTGGATTTGTGGCTTACTTGATACAGAACACTCATAACATTTTCATTGATTTTGCACTGGGGCAACTGATTTTTGCCGAGGGAGCAGGACACAAGTGAGGCATTCAGTTATACTGTCATGTTTATGTTGTGTATGCGTGCTTGTGCTCATGCATGAGCAACTATACCATGCAAAAGTACACTTTTTCTAACCATGCCATGGCCAAGAAAGTGTGCCCTGCTTAAGCATGGCATAGAGCACTCACACTAGTCAAACAATCTGGACTATATGAACCAGTCATACTTGACAACGGTACGGATAATCTATTGTGAATGCGCCCTACAGGTGCAACGGGATGCACTTCTGGCTCTCCCAAACCACGCCAGAGTGGAGCCAGAAGTGAAAGAGGCTTGATACTTTCAATTACAAAGAGCATAAAACATTGTTTTCAGCCTGGTATTAAAACCTGATCTGTCACTTACGGGGTTATACTGTAATGCAGATACATAAGCCTGCACGGCTCCCTCCATGTCCCCTGCGGCCACCAGAGCTGCTGCCAAGTTGATGTATCCATCAATAAAATCTGGCTTCAGTCTTAGAGCATGACGATAATGCTCTATAGCCTCCTGCAGTTGCCCACGCTCCTTGTACACATTCCCCAGGTTGGAGTAGGCCTCAGCCAACATTGGGTTCTGTTTGATGGCCAAGGTGCTGAAATGAGCAGACCTATTGTGACAGAATTCGTAGAGTGTGGTCAGAATCCTGAACAGGATGGCTGGAAATGTTGGTTTGATGCATCATGTAGAGGTAGCAGCAATTTGCAAGTGGCAAAAAGGAGAAAATTGTTTAAAAGGCACTTACTATAAAAACAGTAAATCTTTAACTATTCCTAATATGCTGAAATACATAACAAGCTATAATACATTACTTTTACCAGTTTACAAAGTTCATAATTCCATTTAATTCCTTTTGCCTTATGCAATGCAATTGCCATGCTGGCAGTGTACACCAAAGGAAACCCTATTTGCACAGACTACTTGTGCAACTACAACCAATATGAAACACCACTTTTTAAAAACAAAAGTTCATTTGTGACAATGTCACTATTCAGTATTTGTCTGAATATTTTTTCTGACTGAATTTAGTGTTTTCATCATACTGTTATCAAATGAAGCACTAAAACCAAATTACTTTGGAGTAAACTGCTGGCATGGGGCACAGTGGAAAATTTTTAGAGTGATCAAAATAATATGACTAAACATGCAACTCACAACATCTAAACCACTGAGCAAGATACCTGGAAGCTAGGACAAGGCTAAAACTGAAACTAAATCATGTGGGGAAAGAAAGAAAAAACTGATAAACAAGACTTCCAGATGATATCTCAGTTGTCGCCTCTCACTACCTAGACCAGCTGCGGGCACTCAACGTCCCAGAAAGACCCAGTTTTCTCTGCCATTTCCATACCACATGTTCACTGTGTGCTGAAACTGCCACCCCACACCTCACCTGTCGAGTCTTCGGCACTGGAAATGGATGGAAGACAGGAGCAGTAACACACCCGTGTTATCAGGCTCCTGCCTCCACAGCTGCATGCAGTGGCGCTCAGCTGCCTCAAAGTCCCCTGACTGATACTCCCGATGTGCCAGCTCAGCCAACCCTTGGAAGGAAAGCATACGTTTTGTCGGTTCTGGAGCACCAACACAGCCCAAGGAGGGGGGGAAACAACATGTTAGAAGTGATGGAAGAAATTAAAGCAGACAAATGAAAGCAAAAATAAGAAATGAAAGCAAACAATGACTGAATTTAAAGAAAAAAGATTTTGAACCCTTCTTCCTCAGAAACACTATCAACTGTGTTAAAATAAATGATACAATGTAAGGTTGCCTTAAATTGAACGCTGCCAATAATGTTCAAATTGACAACAGTTTCCATTATTGCAAGACACTGCATACCAAAAAAAAATTATTAATTTTTATATATATTTTTTTATAAAATCATCACTTTTTACAAGATGAATTCACAGAAACACTTTTAAAGCTGATTAAGGCTTATTATATTACATTTTCTGATCTGCGGTTGTGCAATCCTTTCTTTGTCAAAAAAGTCATAATAGTTTGTTACGATATATAGAAAAATATTTCACATAAAAATATATCAGGGTTTCTATGCAGAAAGTAATCTAAATTTTTTTAAAAAGAAAAACACAGGATGAAAAATAAAAACAGACGGGAGGGGGGATGATACAATGGAAAGAACTTAGATGTGCTGGTGACACTGATTACACAATGAATAAAAATCTTAAGATTTAAAGTCAAATCTTGCAAGCATACAACTACAAAAGAGCAGATATCTGGTGTTTTATAATTAAATTTTATCTTCGGTATCAATCGTCTTGTACCTAGTATACCTAGTAATATTTCTGGCCGTGTCAGGATATTTATCAATCAATTTCACACATAAAGCATAACTTTGTCAAAAGGATCTTTGTGCTGAAATCCTATTCTGTTTCAGGCGTTGCATTATACATTCTGACAGAGTGGATCCTCGCCCCACTGCTAAATGATGCCATAAAGTCATGAAGCACACCTTAAGATTTACAACAGACCTTCGAGGTGGATCATTTCAATCATAAACCACTCATTCATATTAAAGTTTAAATGAATCCAAGATTATCAACCCTGATCACCATTGGCTGAATTCACAAGCAGTGTCAGGCCACAGACAAATTGCTGCCTTTCACCTCGAACATTTGCAACAAGCAGTGATGTCTGCACGGCTGGCTTTGCGTTGCAGCATGACGATGCATGGCCGCTGTTGTGACACTGTTCATAACAAGTAGTAGCAATTTACGTGACCACATCCAAAGATGGTTTTCGTTTTAAGAATGGGGAGTATTTTTCGTTGATCAATAAATGGGGAAGTGCATCGGCATCACGATGTCGCTTGAGCTAAATGTTAGCTAGTGTGGCTAGCAACAATAAAACAGTAGAGGCATGCATTTGACTTACGTAACCAATGCAACCATTTACAGGACAGAAAAATACACTTGTGATAGCATACCGCAACTGCTTCACTTGTTTTAATACGCATTACGTTAGGGTACAGCTGTACCAGGAGACAGGGCCGTCTTTGTGGACTACCATTTGTTCACCTATGTGGAAGCAACCAACCTGTGCTGTCAGCCACGTTTCCCACTGAGGTTGCCATCTCCTCAGTCTTCGTGTCCTGCACGGTGGTCGTCAATGTGTCGTCTGGTAGGTAACAGTTTGAGAGAAATGTTAGAGACGAGTAGTCGTCTGCCTCGGCTACGGCCAGCAAAACACGTTGTCAGACAAGCTAGCGTTCACGAAGCTAACCTAACCTCTTCGCCTTTCTATACTTTGTGCAGCATATAATTAAGTAGACCAGCGATCTGTGCGTAGCGGGCTACTTAAAGAATCAACTACCCTCGCTAGAATATCCAACTTTTTACTGGCATAAACGGAGCTGTTATTTTTAGGTTCAAGATGGATTTCTGTCGTCACGTAAGGTGACCACAGAACATAAAATGGCGAAACGGGTGGAACTAATTTTTGAGAGAAATTAGATCCACATATCGACGTTACAAAGAAACGCGCTCGTTAATTTGAAATAAATGTCGTTTTCGCACTATAATCATTAATATGTTATGGACTTAGTGTATACTTTTTTACTAACCACACTTTATGTGTTTAACAATGTAACAAAACGTCGACCACGAATGACGTTGCGCGGAAGAACACACTGGTGCAGTGAGACAGCGTGCCAATGAGGCGGCAGGTCTAGAAAAAGTCAACGTCAGTGTGCCAGAGACTCGGCGGAAGGTTACAGTCAAAACGAATAACACAGGAGGGTAATAAGGTACAATAATTACTGTCCCCCAAAATACCTACATTTATGTCAGAAATCATTACCTTTACACACCCACAAATGCAACACGAGAGCAAACATGGGTCCATATGTGTCCTGACACTGTGACAGAAACGTGTACAAACGTTGTACAGGCCAGGGGAGTTCCATATATTTTGAATGCCATTAAATGAGGTCCCCTTCACGTGTTCAGCTTACTGTGTCTGTGCAGCAGTGAAGCCATGGAAGCGGGGTTTGGACGCAGCCCCTTTTCATTTGTGCATGTAGAATTCGCCAAGCATGATCAGGAGCTGAATTCTATATTTGATATTATTACTCAGCCAATTCAACACGAAATATAACATGGCATCAAATACGTTAATTTGTAAAGTCACTCCAGTTTGTCCATTTACATAGTCTTTCAAAGCTGTCCAAAATAAATCTGAATGTTCACAAATACGTTAATTTGTAAAGTCACTCCAGTTTGTCCATTTACAGTCTTTCAAAGCTGTCCAAAATAAATCTGAATGTTCACGGTGGGGAAAAAAAATGTAGATATTGTTTCCTCCTCTCTATGAGAAATATATACGAATAATCCACGTTAAAGTTCAACTCTTTCCAATTCTTCTTCAACAGGAAGGACAAGGCCCAAGCAAATGCTGATAGCTGATTTTGTGATCACACTAACAATGCAAGACATACAAAAGCATATTTGCAAACATGCTGTATCTTAATTTGTTTTGTCTAGTAATATGCAGTATTACTGCACAATATGTAGTGCACATTTCCTGCACACTATTTCTGCAATAAACGTGATGTTACAGCACCACCATGCATTTTTTTTAATCAGGCAGATGAGAAATACATTAAAGTAGGCCTGTGCCGCAATTCCAACGTTTTTGAATGGATAACCATTTTTAGGTAAAGGAATTGCTTAGTTTAATTATGTTGTACGGTGCAAAAGTTTATTTCTTTCGAGCGTTTATGGTATCCCAACAGGTTCAACTTGTTTGTTTACAACTGCGATTCAGCGAAAGCAAGCCCTCCTGACACTGACACGGCCTTAAGTAGAACCCTACCCAACCTTCAGCCTATATGTGTCTGGCAAGAGTGTGCACAATCTGTGGTTTGGACGAAGTGGATAACCAGCTGAGACGGTTCAGCTGAAATGTTTGTGCAGCATGCGTGTTTCCGAATCACCAGCAGAGGGCAGCCTCTATAAACCTTTCGCAGAGAAAGAGTCTTCATGCCCCTGCAAAATGACTTTGAAAATAATTTTTGTCTTGGATGTTGTTATTCCTGCAAATCTCTCACATTTTTTTCCCTATCTGTCATTAACCAAATAATTCACTGGGTTGTGCTAGAATTTGCTGATATTAAATCCACTAAAAGAGCCCCTCAGCACTTTCTAGGTTAAACCTCCAAGCATTTTGTCTAACAACACACTTGTTATAATCTTTAACTAAGGTTTGATGCGTCTCTTCAAATCTTTTATGCTTCACCCATGAGTTGACAGTCATTAACGTTCCATTCTGCCATGAATATGTTGAAAAGGGGGCTACTGCTTACTGCACCCCAGTTTCTCCCTCGCTGGGAAAGTGGCTGACATCATTGCCCGTGTTGGCTTTTCTCTGTGTGCTCAAAGCATGCATAGGTTGTGGGGACTGTGTACTCTTCCACACGTTCCTCTCCTTTGCGCTCGCTCTTCATGCTGCTCAGCGGTCATTTGTGCATAGAATGATGTCATGGGCACTGCGTGTCTATGGCAATTGCATTTGACATGCTTTATATTTGTGCAAGCTACAGTCAGTAGGAAGGCAGTCAGGGTGAACACATCTTCTGCCCAAAGGGTGGGTGACAGCTCTCCACAACAGACCCCGCTTTCACACAAGCTATTTTGGGAAGCACATGAGAGCAAGCGGTTCATTCACGCACTCAGGTCAATTTGGACCAGTCACTATTAGAACGTCAACATGGCCTGGAGATCTTGTGAGTTGTTGTCGTGCCGTCTAATTGCTAGGCCAGAATATTCTGCTACCAAATGAGTGGCCTAAATTATTTCAGCCCATTTATTTTAGGATGATATCCAGCGTGAGCTGATGGTCCACACTAATTGGAGCATTTTGGAATACCTTAGATAGCTTTGGGACGCAGAGAGGAGTCATTTGTCCAGAACAAAGGCGTTTCCTCAAGAGTATCTTTGCTGCTGTAGCTTGAGCCAGCTACTGTTGGCACATTAACACAGTGAGACAAAGCTGAGTCACTTTCAAATGTGTAGAGCTTTAAAAATCTGTGATTTAGGATATTATAGTCCATATTTTTATCAGCAATCTAGAGGCAGGCAGGTAGTGCACTTGTAGCTGCCGGCCAGGTTAATCATCAGGTGTTGGCACTTTGATTCACGCTTCCAGCTTTTATATAAGACATTCGGTGCCAGCTGACGTTTTATAGCCCCATATTTGCGGTTGCATGTTATGTCTGTACAAAACAACTGTGCACAAAAATGCACCGCTGTTAACTGTGCATTTGAAGTCGCACTTCACGCTCACCTCTTTGGGATTACTGTTAAAAGTTACTCATCACAAGTGGAAAAATACAGACGTACAGTATAGCAGGGTTGCTCAATGCTTTTAACCCTGTGTTCATGGCAGTGTCAGGGAGCAGGACAAGGGCAGGTCAGAGCAGGCGTTTGCAGTGCAGGCGTCAGGGCCTCTGCATTCATCACCTGACATCGCACTAAAACCCCGACCCCTCTCATTTCACCATGCTTGCTCCCTTTTTTCCCCGTCTCTCTTTCCTCACTGTGCACGGAGGAGAGCTGCAGTGAGAAGGACCCTGTGACACCTTTCACGACAACAGCTGTCAGTCACTCCTGTAAATTACACTGACTGACTGACACCCTTGCCAACCCTGATCCTAGCTGTTATTCTCCCTCGGGACCCCCAGTTTCTCTCCGCCTCCGGCTCCGTGCTTTGTCAGATTGGACGTGCTGCAGTGCCTGATGGTGCTCTCTCCCAGGGTGTGTAGAGGGGAAAAGAACTCCACTGATCCCAGCTTTGCCAGATCTCATTTAGATACACCTGAGGGGGCATCAAGCAGCGTGCAATCCCAGAGACGGGATGTCTGGGGTGGGGAAGGATTAGACGAGGCTCCCCCTGGCTGGCTGGTGTTGCGGACTCCCCATGTTTGGCTATGAGGGAGCTATTCTTATATTTTGACCGCGTTAGATCAAAGAGTTTTGAGGTCCGCAGCCCCGCTAGGATATTTAAATCTTCATCTTTTATTACTTTTGTTCACAATCATTTTTGTCTTGTGTTTTATGAACTTTGCTTTCACTTGCATCTCCAAGGCTTTGAATCAGTTTGTAGCATCTTTAACTCGTCATTCATTTTATACCCTTTTGATTCTTTATTGAATTAGACACCAATCAGGCATCTCCAGACTGGGAACATGCGTACTCCTCCCCTGTGAATCCTCTTTTCTTTTCCACTGTAAAAAGAGCACATGTTTTGGCTCACCCCTTGATTATTTAAAATCAAAAGAGGGGGGAAACCTCCATCTTGGGAAATGCAAAGTGAAATTCTTACTGTTTATGAAATAAATACTGTGGTCGCCTTGTGTCCCCGAAACACTTACACACCCTGATTCCACCAAACAAAATGAGCGTCTGGTTCACATGACCTTGCTTTAAGTTAACGGGGCAACTCTGTCCCTCGCCTCTTTTGCCTTATCCCCTACATCACTCCAATGTCTTTCCTCCTCAGTGACAGTTACAGCATAATTGACCTGTAGCCAGCCTAGACCTAATAGGACCCGCTCTATGTCCCATTCTCACGCAGAAGTCACTCCAAAAAAATAGATCGTCCATCACGCGTCCCACTCCCCTCTCCTCCCACTCGGTTGCGTAATTGTGTAATAACGTATCTTGTAAGTCAGGCAGGGGGGGGGGACACTCTGTCCGGAGGTCACTGCCAGAGAGTAGAAATCAGCTGCTCACTAGGCTCAGGGCACAATACGCCACTGTTCACCCTATAACCAAAGGTCTGAATTCGCCAACATGGCATAAGCCGCTCAGGAGGAAGCCGTGTGTTTGAAGTGGACTTATTGCACCTGTTCGCACTGCAGACTGACAGTTCATACGTCAGCTCAATATAGGTCTTCCTATGTGTGAAAGCCTTTCCCCCTCCGTCTTATTGATGCTGATCCAAGTTATGTAATGGCACACTTTGCTACAATAAAGGATTAGAATAACTTTGAGGAGATAAGCTTCATAATAATAATAATAATGTTAAGCACATCTTCTGAAATCTCAGCAGTTTATGTTTAACATATTATCTGATTCACCATCAGCCAGTTGCAGTACCCAGCCATAATTAATGGGTTCAATTGAGTCTATTCCTCCCTTGAATTAATTGTACAAGTAGTTGTTCATGGAGCTGTTTGAGCAGTTCAACTCCGATCCCAGCCAGAACTCTGATTTTTTTCCCACCCAAGGCTTTTCCTCTCTAGGTATCCTGTTTATATTACACACACAGTTGCAGAAAAAAATGGGGAAACTGGGACTCATTTCAAGACACAATATGCACTTGATATCAAGGAAATGTTTCAGCGACATTTTGTAAATACTGTCACTCTCTAAGCTAACTTTGCTCAACATTTTTCATCCATACCCTGGCTTAGCTCTTAAATTTAAAACATTGCCAGGGGGTTAACGGTTACCTCTAGAATATTGCTTTATGTACACGCAAGAGTATGCATATGCAACCATTTCTGGACATTTTTGCCCTTGTTATTCTGTGGTTGTCTGTATCTGTGTGTGCACAGCATGGATTGGAAAAAGGTTGGAACACAGCGGCTATAGAAAGGAACAGGGAAGGAGTCTGGAGGAAAAGGTGTGACTGCTGCCCCCCCCCGATCACGACATCCACAGCACTCCAGACAGTTTCACACTCACAAACAGGGAGGCTATAATGACAGGGCTGATCATCATTGGACATGTTTTGACCTTTTTTTGTAAAATGTCATGTCGAGGCAAAAACAACAAGGAGAGTATTGGGCTGAATTCAGAGTGATGGCTTTTTTATTTTGCAGGCATGGAAAGTCAGAAAATATAAGGGGTAAGGGGAGTAAAATCATTCATCTGTGTGGGGCTGAGTTAGTTCACAAACACTTTCACTTGTACTTGTTGTGTTACATAATGTAATCCAACAAAACTCCTGTATGGACACGTTGAAGTTATTGAGAGCAACAAAATAAATTTTCTTCTTGACCACATGAGATCTCACTATTTCTGTACCCTAGATGAAAAGAGCAGTTTCACTCAGTAAGGGGACAGTTTAGGATGGCATTCAGACACAGCTGTGGTGGCGAAGCCGCTTGGGTTCAAAGGTCATCAAGTGTGCGGAAGGTAATATAATTTGATGCGCGTTATATGTTCGATATTACAGTGCAAGTAAGTCAAGGCAAGCAGCTACCAAAATCTGAATATTTTCTCTATTAATCTGCAACATTTTCTGACACAAGAGTACATTCTCTCCTTTTCCTGTGTTGTATCTTGCGAAACAATTGCAGGAATCCTGGGGACTTTCGCTGAGTGTATGAATGAAAGGTGAAAACAAAGAGGACTCAAAAGTGTGTCTTAGGTCAGTCTATGTATTTTTCATACCCAAGATTCACATGAAGCAGTCTAAGACTGGTGAGCAAACTAGTATAGCCCTCCTGTGTGATATCCCTCTGCAGTGTTGCAATGAAATCTTACTTCCCTCATTAACCACGCTGAGCTCTGCTTTTTAACCTTCTTTGCACAGCTCCAGGTTCACTCCCCAGAGACAGGCCACAGGAGCAGAGACCAACTGGGGGGAAGCACAGGGGTGAGAGGTCAAGGGTGCAGAAAGAAGGGGTCGGTAAGGGCAGTGGATATAGGGTGGTGACCTCCGACATCACAGCCGCGGAACTGCATACACGACATCCTTAACCAGAAATCATGTTGAAATTACTTGCTACACGTATATAAAGCACTCGGTTAAACTTTGGAGCAGCATTTGTATTGTGTACTATGGTATTCACTGTGTTATAGCATCAACAAAGTAGGCCATCACCAAGCCAGGCACTTTAGATTCAAAAGAGCTAGATGCACAACACCAAAACCTTAGTAAACTACAATTCAGTGTTATGAAAAGCAATATTAGCTGGTATATTGGTGGAGGGGGGCTCAAATAATCAAGGATAAACTACTAAAAAAAAGTTAAATGAGATGCCCAAGCTCTAGATATTGCAAAAGTATATTCTCGTTTTTTTTATCAGTGTGGCAAATAATCAAAGATAAAGCTGCGGTTGAAAAAAAGATCATTTATGTGACCAAGAGGATAAAAGTGTAATTGGCACCAACAGTTGGAGGTTTTCTGCTTTAAGAGTGCATGATAGCGAGCGCTAAGAGAACAGCCAACAAGATTCCCTGTCTTTCCCCTAGGCAGTTATTTTTTCTTACATTTTCCAGAAAGCATTTATAGCTCAAATCTATCATGATGACGTGAGAAGATGGACTAGGACAGGAAGAGAGTTGTAATGCTAATCCAAAGTTTTGGCAAATAGTTCCACGAGGATTTAAACACACGTAGATTAAAAAAGGAATATTGACTCAGACTGATGCACTGACTCAACTACAAGTGAGTATGTTTGTGGGAGATAAGGGCTAATAATTTTTTTTCTCTCGTGAAGATAAGAGAAAAACACAACCATATGAAAGATTTGAAGGATGTTTGCTGTCCTGACATGTCGAACTGAGAACACAATATATCAAGTGGTTTGGAAAGTGCAAATAAAACATGATGACCAAAGCGTTCAGTCACTTTGAAGTGTGGTAATTTCCAGGCCAATACTGTACAAAACAGAGAAACACTTAACTGACGGAAGATCATATCTAGTGGAGGGACTTTTCTTTCTCCGGTGGCAGAGATGAACAGTGTAGAGGCTGCAGAAACAGGAACTATTGAATTCATGCAGAGTGAGATAGACATGTGAAGACAGAGAAATCATGCAGAATTTTGCTCAGAACCGCAATACTGAGGTTTTGTTTGTGTTAAGTTTGGCATTTTGGCCATTGCTGTCTTGGGTTTTAGATGCTAAAGGTGGAGCTGGGAAGGATATTAAACTGTCTCTGATAGTGACTGAAGGTGATTGAACAGTTGTCATAATGGTGTTTATGTTTATGAACAACAAAAACGCATTCAAATGGTCATTTTTGCACTTTTATGGACATAATTCACTGCTGATTTTCATTGTGTGTACATGTTTCACGCTATCTAATTTCTATTTCTACTGTTACTGTTTGTGAAGCAGCGTTATCATTAATCCTGCTGTTGTTGTTAGGCCACTGTTGTTATTATTGTTGAACGGAGGGACACAAAAATGATGCAGTGACACGACCGGCAATTCAGATATCCCTTCTATGCCTGCAGCGGGTACTGAACTGTTCTTTTGACTCAGCCTAAATTGGGAGCAAATCTCTTTTGAGCGTTACACAATGCTGGAAAAACTGGCTCATGATTATAATTGCTCGGCAAAGACCTGCCTGTGCACCTGGGCAAATGGGAGTGGAAGGGGAACTAATAAATCAATGGTTGTATGGAAGTCATGCTACTGTGTAGCACATTGGGATTTGTTTCACAATTGGTCTTTCACATTCTGATCACAAAAATATTCCACGGCACAAATCGGTCACGAGTGCACATATTCAATTATTTGCAATGTCCTTGGACGAAGACGGTAAACTGTGAACAGTATATGATTGCTGTCAGCTGTAATAAGTACCCTTATGGCTTATCTGCTATTTCTATAAGAGCACTGTGTTATTATGGCCTGTGAAGCACAGTTTGTGGCCCTCCCCTGATTTTACACCTGTAGGAAAATTGGCTATTTAACACTGTGACTCAAACATGTCATTACAGTTCCTCATATATGCCTCTCCTCTATGCCAAACTTAGATCAGTAACAAACAGGAGACATGCCCTCACTGTTCCTCCATCTGTCCATTTCAACATGTTAAACCAGCGTTGGTGTTCAGGCCTAACCAAAGAGCTCTTCAAAGGCGTTCCCATGTCAGTCTAGGTTCAAAGAGCCTTCATATTAAAGACCCGCTCTGTACCAGATCCATGCCCTTGAACCCCGCAGCTCTGATGTGCTACATAGTGGTGCCCTTCTCTACTTTGATTCCCACATTGTCACTGAGTCCTATGGAAGTAATCAAGCGTGCTCTGTTTATGCTTGAGCACAGAGCCAGCAGGAGCTGCGCATTACGACTGCCGTGTCTCATACGCAACTCCCTCTGCGGGTCACTGGAGATGACTTAGATCTGAGATACACAGAATTCACTGTGGGGTCTCCTGTGCAACAAGAAGCAAAACAATGATGAATGATGGAGAAACAAGGGCAAATGTGAGATGTCCTACATGCTGCTGTTTGTAAGGGTTTGTGAAAAAGTAGCAATTTCAGTTTTGAAAGACGGTATCTACAAACAAGAATAATTAGAAATAAAGAAAACAAGCTTCAGTCAGTTACATTTGGTATGTGCCAAAACAAACTTTTTTCCACCTTTGATTCACAGTACAAACCAAAACAATCAACGCATGTGGATAAAACATTATGTGCCTTGGACCTCGTCCAATGAGGACATGGATTGAAACCAAAGCCTTTTGTATTTTTTGAAGAAGTTGCCTCTCTTTTTTCTCAACACCTCCCACTCTCCTCCTCCTGCTCCTGCTCCTCCACACCTCTTGTTCAGGTCACAGTTGGAAGACCATTAAGAAGGCGCAGCAGTGCTTGCTTTACAGAATGAGGAAGGCGTTAAACAAGAGTGCTGCTATTATCATTCAGACTAGTGTGTGTGTGTAAATGTGTGTGTCAGGGGGTTTTGTTGCTTCTATTTTAGCTCCAAGGGCCCTTGTTTATAGCAGTTGTTTCCCAAAAAAGAAATTATTTTCATATCGTCTTTTGGTTTATAGTATGATTTACTTGACCCCCTCTGTTGAAATTCATTGGTGTGAGTACACAAACACATTGTGTTAACTCTTCACGCTCTCTGGGAACAACAGGCAGGTGTGACCAGTAACAACAGGATGACAGAGTTCAACACCTCTGCTCCCCTCTAACTTCCTCTCACACCCCATCTCCACATTCAGCCGCACCCAGAGCAATGCACGACACATTACCCAGCATCTCGTCCAGCATACATGCACAGAAGTGTGTGAGCCGGTATCCTCTTCAAAATGTCCAGAGAATACATTATATGAGTTAAGCCATTCAACTGTAGAGGAGCTCATCAACCCATACAATGACAGTTAACCCCAAACAATAACTGATAACCTCTGAGCCTAACCTGTGACCTCTGACTTTAACCTCGGGGCTCTTCAAACAAGACATTGGCCTCCAGGGACTCAACACATATATCTTAATGGGTTTCTTTTTTCCCCTCTGTTTTGCTTTCCCCTTTTTTGACTCTCTCGCTCTCTGCCCTTCTATCTTGTTCTGCCGTCTTTCTCTGGTTTTTGTTTTGGGCCGGCCTTAGATAATCCTCAGAGTCTGTTTCCTTTAGAGCCCATCCTGAGTTTTCACAACACAGAGCCACGGGCTGTGGCGTTCACGGGAGGAGCAAACAGCAATGGACAGATGTGTTTGTCTAAACTTTTCTGGGCAAGGCAATTCTTCTTCTGTGTACACAGTAGTGTTTTAGAGCAGAGGGGCCCTGATTATCATTTACATGAGCAGACAACTGTGCATATTTTCCTCCGAGATATTACCGTAGAAGCCCAGTCTGCTTTAAACATGCTCATCAAATCATTCAATTATGTCCATCTAAGCAACTTTTTTTTTTTTTTTTTGCATGAAAGTTTTATAAGCTCTCTGTTTAAATGATTAAGGCTATAGTGGCCTTCAGTGTATGCAGTGGCCCTGAGAGCTCAACACACTGCACATTCGGAAAACACAGTGCAACACAGGACAATACTATGAAAAACAGCAACAGATGTTTGTCACAAATACACCTACACGGGGTGTGGAGCAATTTAAAAGTACACATTATGGACACACCCATGGCCTAAGTGCAAAACAGCATTGCCTAATTCTGGAAGGCCACCTATCCTGCCAGGTAAGGCTGGTAGGTTAGCAATTAAAGGTCACATATCTTAACTCTTACACTTGTACCTGTGCCACATATATTTGCCTATTAAGCACCTAATTGTGTTAACGAGAAATAACATATTTATTTCTTACTTTGTTTTGCTGAGCGTTGTGTATTGCACTCTTGCAGTCAGATCTGTAACCAACTACTTATCATGAGTAAACACTGATTCGCTAAGCACAGATAAACTCACAGATTGAGAGGAACAGATTTTGACTGGAGGCAGCCGTAAAAAACATTCCAATGGGATAGGTGAGATTTAATCATTTTGAGACTAGGATCATTGGAACAGGTCCTTTCTATATTAATTTGGATACAACTTCAGTGTTGTGTCGGCCATTATTGTCATTGCGCTTTGGTGTACAGTCAGCTGTTCACAGCTGTGCACGGAAAGACTGACCGAGGTAAAACTGGCTGAGGCAAATTTCCCAAAAAATAAATTCATTCATCTCTGCAACATTTTTTCCTTTGGCAGACTGTGCAATATAATTGTCATTTCATCAATCTTCGGGTCCTGTAGAATTATTGGTTCACTGAGGGGAAACAAAGGATATGAAGAGCTGTGAGGCAAAGTATGCGTTGTGTGTGTTTTGGTGTGTATTAAGTTGATACTAACGCCAAGATTGGACCTTTGTTTCATGTTATGAAAATCTAAACTGCTCTGACATTTTCCAAAGCAGTGAAAGTCCAGCGTGAACAAACACTCCACCTCATGACATCAGTGTAAGTGGACAATGAGGAGGTTGCATGGGGTGTGCATATGTTGTATTTGAGAGTGCTAAACTTGCTTTTAGAAGTGCTGCCACAGTGGAGATTCAGAATTAAGATAGAGCTCCAATAAATTGCAGTTGAACTGAATTGAAATGAATCGCGATGAGTTTCTGTGCGTAGTGGGCCTTCAAGAGCTTACATGCGCATTGCTTCAAAACAGACAGCATTGAGAACAACAGCTGTGATTCATGTTGCTTGACAAGAGAAAATAGACAACTCATTTATCAGATCATGTTTAAAGAAACCAAATTTGGTGACTAAAAACAACAACAAAAAAAGCAAAACATATAGTACATTTTTATACCACAGTAAATTTCCATGAGCATTGTTTTTCTTCCCACCCATCCCTCATGATTGAGGTTCAGCCGCTTAGTAAGCCTTTAGCTCCCCTTCAGCAGGTTGAGTGGTTAATGAAGGCTAAAAGAGAGTGATGGGAGGTCATAGTGGGTAATAATACTAATTGGTAGTGAGTGTAGTGCTTCTAAAGTGCTATATCTGTGTGCGTAAACAGTGTCCTGGTTCTTTTCAATGAGCTCAGCCAGAGTGCTCTCTCTGTCTCACAGCACAGCCTAGCAACAGCCCGGCCTTCCATCTTACTGGGTTTTGACCAAATAACTCAGCTGGCCATCGCAGCTCTGCACTGGCCACGCATCCTTTTGTTCCCTCTCTTCTCTCTCTGCCAAACATGGCAGATCTCCTTGTGTCAGAGAGGGAGGGAGGAAGGGAGAAAGGCTCTGCACGTGATTTCCACAGATCAGAATGGACCCAGGGCTGTCTTTCCATTTATCTGACCTATATTAAGTCATTCCTCCATTAGTCCATAATTATCCGTTATGGCTTTGAGATCATCTGGTAATTTTATTTGCAAATAAGTGCTGTTGCCACTGAGAAGGGCTGGTGTTGACACATTGATTTTGACTGTGGACACTTTTTATTTTTGCTGCACATGGAACTATGGGCATTTTATCCATTTTTACATGTTTTTAATGTTTTAACTTGCAACATGACACCCAATTATCAGATTAATATCAGCTTTGAGGTTCCTGCATGCTCCAGAAAAATGTTCAAAGACGTAATTTCAGTGAGGAGTCTGGAAAATGTGATTCATGGGGCATTTAAACCTCCTCTCTACAACACATCATCAAAAAAATATTAATAAAAAACATTGCAAACATACAGAAAATAATAACTTTGGTCTTTTCCAAAGTGCTATGTACATGATATGGGAAAACAGAGAAAAGGCCTCCAGTATTTGTTTTGCTCAAACAGCAGAAAAACCACCTCAACCATAATGCAGGGGGCCTACGGTCAGTGAGTTGAATGGTGTTTGGTGTTGACTCGTTTCCATTACCAAGATGCCACAAATGGCAGCTTTGTTACAGATGTTAATCTCAACACCACTGATGAACAATATACTCAAATGCATTTCTAAAAGAGAAAAAATATAACATTTTGACGTCTTGACTTGACAGAGAGAGGGGACTCCGTGTGACTTTGTGGCATGTTGCAGTACAATCTCTAGTTGGAAGAACAGCACTAGACCCTGAAAAAGTCCTGACTCTCTTGCAACCAAGTGGGGAGCTTTGAGAGGAAAACCGTGTTCATTTGAATATTGTAATGATCAATCAGCAAAGTTTTTCTGTAATGGAAAAGTTAGATTGGAGGAGCGGAATATTTGCTTTATGTCTAGCAGATGGCTATCTTAGCTTAGTTTATAGGAATGGAAACAGGACAAAAAAAGGTCTATTTTTGTTTAATTTGGACAAAACTGAGAAATCTGTGATTTCAGCAGATTTTAGCAGTGATTTTCTTGGCCTCTTTCTTGTTTTTATTCTATGCTGAGTTGACTGGCCTAGGTCTCAGCTCTATAACTGACATTTCAAACAAGTTCTTCGAGCAGTCAAACAATGACACTCATTAAATCATGCCTCCACTATGACATGTGCCCGAAATTGTCCAGTCACTCACCCAACTGCTCCAGCCTCCAAAGGTTTCTCAACAGCACAACAAAGTGGGACATGGGCTCATAGGTTCTGGGGGCCTGAGCGCAAGCACTGCAGCAAAAGGCAGGCCATGTTGTTATGCAACAGTTAAGTGAGGAGGAATAGATTTTCAGCAGAATTCCGGTGGAAACTCTGGGAAGAGAGTAGCAGCCAGGTTGATCCCAGAGGGAGTCCCCTCATGGCCTGGCCCTCATAACGCCACAGTGTTTTCCTTGCAGCCTTAAATGTGTCGGTTGAACGTCTATCAGAGCCAAGATAGAGGTAAGTAATAGAAAGGAAGAGGATGGGTTCTGTTGGTCCAGTAGCAGAGCAGGCTGGTTAATCCTTGCAGCCCCAACACAAGGGCCAGCCAAAGTTCTGAACCCCCCCCCATTTTCTTACTTTGCTAACCTCTCTGCTGCTAATCTTCTCTTAACTTCCTGTCTCCTCGCCTCTCCTCCCTGCCAGCATGGCCGCCCCGAGGCAACAAGCCAACAATCCCACTGCCTCTCTGTGGTTGACATCACTGGTTGGCACAGAGAAGCAGGGGGAGAATAATTAGGTTTAGATGGTTGGAGTAACTATGTGTGTTGGTGTGTGCGTGTACGTGCAAGATGAGTGTTTGTGCATGGTGGTGTGGAACAGAATTTGGAAGGCTTTACTCGACATGAAGCATGTAGGACTTATAATCAAAACTCAAACAGAAACAAAAGAGGAAATGCATTGGGATTCTTTGATTGCACAGTTTTGTGCTGTACAGCTAAAATAAATAACGCAGTTCTTATTTAATGAGACGGAAGTGAAATGTGTGCTTGGGTTTTGGCCTAACTTTGATGGTGGGGAGAGAGAACAGGAGGCCCTGCTTTAATAACTCACTTTAGACTCCATACATGACCACCCCAGCAAAACCCATCCTTTCACGGCCCTCCATGCTATATACACAGGCTACTTAGGGGAAAGCCTTTGTTTGTACGACGCGCTTTGTCAACCTCTATTTAGTGGCTTCTTTACAACGGACCAGGCCCTTTGAATATTAACTGTGTGATCACTCTTGCCACACAAGCAGACACTCAGGAACCCCTGTCTATGCAGTCCAGCTCCCTTGCGCTCTGCCCCAGGGCTTTGCATCCCACCGCAGCTTGGCATACTGTCGTCAGTCGGTTTGGAACACATGTAGTTTCCATAACGTCGCTGACATCATTTATGAAACGTTCGATTCGTTTTGCACATGAGGGATCAAATATGCGCTTTTAGCATTTTGTCAAAAGAGGGGACAAGGAGATGCAAGACAAGAAGGCAAAGAAATGGTGTACTTTTTCTGTATGTACTGTATTACATTGAGAGCTTCTGGTGGAGTGCGACTGTAGTCCTGACTGCTGGAATGACCATAGCCGCTGGGGCAGCAGCAGGCGACTGAGGGTGGGAGGACTGGGACCAGGCCAGACTTTTTGCCTGCCAATAATCCTCTTTATTGAGCCTCAGGAAATCCTAATTGGAGTCGGAAGTGACTCTCGTGGCCAGATGTGCAAAAACAAACAGAGTTGACCCAACCCCCAAGGACAACTGACCAAATGCGCGTCAGCCTCCCTTTCACCCCGCTGAGCTTAAATTAAACACACACACACACACACACACACACACACACACACACACACACACACACAAGCCCAACTGACCACAAGCATCTTCTCTGCGAATCCTTTCAAATTCAACTTTATCACGACAGAGGAGAAACATGTGCGAACACATGCATCTGATGCTACGATCGCTGTGTCAGGAGACAGCTTGGTAATCAGAGCACAGCGTCAACTGTGCACTTAGGAAGAAAACACAGAGGTCCAGGGTTCAGTTTGGCCTCTCCTCTGCTCTCAGAATCAATAATAAAGCAGGAGCTGTGACCTACACTATCACAAAAGCACACAGAGATACTTTATAAAAGTATGGGAGGATTAAAATGGATGGAAATCAAGCAGAAAAATAAATTCTAAAACACACGTGTCTGTTCTGATGAAAAAGATGAACACCTCAAAAGTGAAAACTTCCAATATAGTTTGTCATAGTGTGTCTCACAGCCTTCTCATCTGTCTGCCTCCATAATGTTTGGATAATGATCCAATGACCTGTCTGTGAACCCCTTAAGTCTCACCGAGCCACAGCAGTTTTGTGTGAGTCTCTCTTTGCATCTTTTACAATCATTTATAAAAATGCATGTGTGAGAGTAGAAGTTCCCATTTACGGAAAAGTAGAGTAGTGTGAGTATTACGTGAGAGAATTTTTGGGGAGGAAAGACTAGACTCAGAGATTCAGAGAGGGTGTCTGTGGTGTCTGTCTCGTGCTCTCTCCTTATCGGCTTGGCAGTCTGACCAAGGCCACAGATCTTTGTCAGGCTGTTCTGGATAGCTGCACGTGATCTGAACGCAGCTGCATGGCGAACCAAGAGAGTTCTGAGGGAGTTAGGTTTGATCAGGCATACCTCCCCAGACCGCCTGTCGTGGACTAGGATCAGACCCACGTGTGCACACATACACGCACACACTACTGTATGTTTTCAATACCCCCATGAAGCTGCAGTCACACTGACCTATTTATTCCATCATGGAGAAGGCTAAGACCCAGGAGGCAGAGCCGACTCACCAGAGGCATAATAACACTAAGCCCCCGGTACTGTTATATCAATAGTTTCACATGGGCTATTTTTACAGCCACTTTTACACCTCTTTTTTTAAAAAAAAATAGAGCATCTTGGCACAAAATCCATTGTATTGACTTCTTTACATCGGGATGCATTTCAGCAGTGTGAAAAGCCAATTACAGCAGAGGCCACTGTATAGAAATGGATCGCTGTCGCAAAACTACGTAAAACATATAAAGTTTTGTGTGTGTGAACATTTACAATAGTGTGTGTGTGTTAGGGGAGGGGGAAGCTAACAGCTTTCACCTTCACGTAACCCCTTCGGGACTTCAAAGAGAGATTAAGAGGGAGAGACGGCGAAGGGCTAACACTTGCTGCACGGCTGCGATTGCCCCACCACCGCATCAGGACAGAGCTTCTGAAGGCGCGTTACAGCCAAGGGTCTCGTGTGTCAATCCTATTTCCTGTGCCGGGAGGAAAAGGTAGCATCAGAGAAATGTCACGCCAATTTCCAGAGCTTTCCTCGAATGCTCAACATGCATTTTAACATCGGTTGCGCGGGCTCCCTCTCAATCCCACCGCAGGCTCACCCGCAGGTCCCAGACATGAATGTACAAGAGGGGGTCTTGCACATTCATGTGCTGAAGAAAGGAGGAAAGCAGTCTGTTTTGTCTCGATGCAGTTTAAATGTGTTGGTAAAGGATGTCAAATTAACTCCTTACTATTCATTAATCACAAACACAGGCATAAAGTCTGGAACTGTGCCAGGCTGTAAGGGATTTTTCATGGACTATAAACCTGCTCTCTCTCAACGGTGGCATTTCCTTGTATTCTGAAACGTGCACTGTACTCTGAGAAGCGAGCGACAGAACAGAAAGTAAAGTTTCCTGAGAGAGGTTTATTCTGGCATGGGCACACTGTAACATGTCCCGCTGCACAGGCACAAAGATGGCTAGATCTTCAGGGTCGTAACCCCTTAATTACTGCAGAGCCCAGAAGCGATGATGGCTGCCTGTCAGCATAGCCTGTGAAAGGGGCTACCTGAGCCGGAACCAGCGCCAGGAGCACACCGGCCCCTTGGATGAAAAGTCGCTGTTATGGGTTTATATCCAAGCACCTGGGTCATTTCAGCACCAAAGAAAGACTTTTGGTCTCTTAGCTTTCACGTCTACCCTGTTTTCGGTTAAGGGAGGAGATGTGGACATCATTTCCCATATCTGATAGCCATCGGCTCCCCATCTCAGGTTCTCAATAGCATCCTCATCTCTATCTGATTAAGGACATTCGTCACCAAACACAGATCAGAGTCCTGCCCACTGTGACGATTAGCCTGAAAAGGAGACTTATCAAGTTGTCAATACAGCTCCTGATGGCAATTTCTCATATACAATCATATCTGGACAAACATGAATGTAAATGTTTTATATCAGGCATTAAAACAATCAATGTGGAGGATTAAGAAGCTGTTTTTATGACTCTTTGAAAAGTTTGGAAACATACCAGAGAGCCATTATCATTGCAACGTCTTTCAAAAGTTGCCCAAAAGGGCCCCGACACCGTGCGTACCTGGAAATCCTCAGTCCGCCCATGGGAAAACTGGGAGGATACCACACTGCACATCGGCATGCGGGTGCGCGCCCGCGCGCTCTTGTGTGGAAGTTTCCCTGCAAGTTGAGGAAGGCGAGCGGACTGGTGCGAGCGGTGCGGAGCGGGCCACCGGGATAAAGGAGACACAGATGGGAGCGTAAATCTGTCCATGGTTTCTGTAGGAATTAGGCAGCTGGCGCGTGTTGGATCTTTCCTCGCTGGAGAAGCGGGGTCTTAACGGCAGGTAAGGGAAATAATGTGATTGCCTTACCCATTATGAGACACCCGAGAGCTGCGCGAACAGGGTTTTTATCAGCCTCTAATTGGGGGATACGTTTCTGCGCGTGTCAAAGCCAAAACTCACACGAACCACCCGCTCCTATTAACTTCAAGCAAATGGCAACATGGGAAAAAAAAAGTTTTGTCGACCAAATTAAAAGTTCTGGCGGATGAATTTATTTTTGCAGGCTTTTAAAAAAAAATTGACCACTAAATTGCTTTCGTTGTATGTTTTCCCGTCCTTCCACCGAACTCCCGAGCAGGAATATTTGGCTGAAAGTGATTTTGATCCTGGAGGGATGAGATCACCGGCAGCGCGCTCATGCGGCGCACGGCGGAACAGCTGGCGATCAAGCGCATCCCTGCAGCGTTGCTCCAAACGTGTGATTCATGGGAAGACCGGAAATGAGGCCGAGTACATGTTGTTTTGTTTTTTTTATTTGTTCTGGACGAAGCCAAGTCATGACCGAAGACCTTCCCTTGAACCAGACACCCGAAAACTCTGACTCATTCTTAATTGCGTTACTAATCCAATTAAAAACTTGCCGGTGCTTTCAGCTGTTGTCCTCCTATAATGAGGGGAGCAACACTGAAAGACACCATTTCTGAAGTTTTGGGGCCTTGTGTTTCACAGCTTTGAGCTTAACCGTACATCCCACATCACCTGTGGTTTCTCTATGTATAGTAATTAGAAGGAAAAGACTGGTTTTAGGTGAGTGTGCCTGCAGTGAGGTGGAACTGAACAGGACGGGACAAGCTGCTCAAACAGCTCAGTACTTTCCCTGAAGTGCCTCGAATTCAACAGAAAGTTGAAGCAAGGGCTACATTTTTTTGCTCCAGCTACTCGTTAGATCAGTCAGTGCGCTGGCGTCACCATAATGAAAAGAGAAGCGAGGCCAGCTGTCGGACCGGCTCAGGTGATGTCATCGGCTGGAAGCGACACCGCCGACCTCGTGTCTCCGTCTCTGCTCAATAATGTCTGAGAGGAGTTTCTTTTCGGTCTTGTTCCACAGGCTAGAGTTATTGATCGCCCTTTGACCTTTGAGCTCGCTGGACGCTGGAAAGACGTCACTGCCTGGATTCTCTTATCGCCAGACGTCCTCTATGCTCATCAACCTGACTGTGGCCGTCAAGGAATCTGGTGCCTTTCATGGAACACCCGCTGATGCACCTGACACCGCGGAAGTGACAGCCATGGATCCGGTGCTGGTCGCCCCT
>KV751330.1:2845846-2893718 GCA_001698575.1 Mola mola | reverse complement strand
CACCCCTGTCCATCCTCTCTTTTCTTTTCCATTAGCTCCCGGCTTCGTCTGGATGCCATGATCTTGCAACAAGAGTTTGACCCAGCTGTGACCTCTCTGTGTGTGGCAGCCAGATGTCTGAGGGAGGCAGCCAGAGGTAATGTTAACAACAAGGAGTCATGTACTCGACTGTTATAAAGATCAAGTTCTCGGTTGGCCCCTTTGAATGTGCCTTCGTGGAGTTAGCACATAATAGTAAAGTTTGGGCCCAGTATGAGCAGAAGAAGTTAATGATTACAGAGAAATTTTCCGCCTAACTTTAAAGCCTCGATGTCCGCTACAATTGCATTAATACAAATTATATGTCAACTTTGAGTCACAACATTGAATCTCTGCCATTGACCCTTGTAGAGCTGCTGAGCTGTCCTGAATTACACTCCATCCTCCGTTTGGTGCTCAAAGCAGGGAACTATATGAATGCTGTGAGTCATGCTTTTTTGCAATTTTGTTTGCTTTCTTTTCTTCTGACCAACAAAGCAACATCCATCTTTTTATCTGTGCATAATGCACCAGTAACCGGGGGGTTGGGTATGTGTCCTGGGACGTCACTCTCACTGTGCACCTGCTTTGTTTTTTTAAAGGTTTAATATGTGTGGGTGCATGTGTTATTCTGACATTGTGTGTGGCTTCTTAGGGGGGTTATGCAGGAAATGCAGCTGGTTTTCGGATTTCATCACTGCTCAAACTGGCCGACACCAAAGCCAACAAGCCAGGCATGAATCTCCTGCATTTTGTAGCTATGGTAAGAGCTAAAATGCAGATGTAGAAAGAGAATGTCTGGTTATGTCTGACAAGTACTGAAACAAATGGCATGAATACTGTGAGTGAACCTTCTTATCATCAAAACCTCCTGATGATGCCATTCTTAAAATAAACACTTAAAGTCAAACTTTCCACTTTGGAGTGCACTATAAAAATACATGGCTGAGGAAAATAAACACGAATTAGATTTTGCAAGTGAACCCATCAATTGAAAGGTAGTCTTTCGTAACCCTCGAGCCAGAGTGCTCCACAGAGCATATGATTTTATCAACATTCGCAAATGACGTGTTTCTTCCATTCAAAACAATAACTGGATAATCATTTGTGTTTTTCTCCACAGGAAGCTGTGAAAAAGGACCAGAGTTTACTGTCGTTTCCCAGCCAACTAGGCCATGTTGGCTCCGCCTCCAGGTCAGTCTCTTCCCAAAACTCGAAGACCCATCAGATCCTTTGTCTGAGGAAAGATACAGGCTGTGCTTAATAACACCAATACACCCCAATGGGCTGTTAAAACGAATGTAATGTGAATCTGTTGCACTTACTATCAGAGCGAGGCACTCAGCTTTGAGAAATAGCTAGCTGCCTGAGTGAAAAGTGGGTCATGACAACACTTATACTCCGAGCCAATATTTAAGCTCTGCTGGAGAGTTTTTCTTCAAGTTGCCCGGAAGTACAGACCCAATTCTTCTTTATAAAAGAAAAAAACATGGACTACAATCTTTTTGGTGCTTTGAATAAACAATTTCCTGCATATTTTGAATCATTTGCATTCATTTTGTTCCTCTTCGGCCTTTCACTATCTCTGTGTACTCCTCTTATAATTGTGTATTTCATGCTCTTCTTGTCTTCAGGCTGTGTGAAGAGTCTGTTCTGGAGGACTTGATCAAGTTGAAAAGCAGAGTTGTGACGCTCAAGGCAAACATCCAGGCTGAAGCAGAGATTCAGCAGCATACACAACCGTTTATTGAGGTAAAACAGAATCTGTAATTATACTAAATCAGCCCATCAGTCCTAACCAACTTTGAATATGTGTGAGAATCAAAATGCAGAGAACTTGTTTCAAACTGTGTGAACTGTTCCTGCCGTCAGATGGCTGAGGAACGTCTGAAGGAGGCAGAGGATGAGGTGGAGGGTATGAGGATGTCTAGTCAGGCTCTGGTGGAGTTTTTCTGTGAAGATGACAGCACCTTTAAACTAGAAGAGGCTTGCAGGGTTTTCCATTTGTTTTGCCATCGTTTCCAAAAAGCTGTCCAGGTAAGATTCAGTAACTGATGGAAATAAGTGTAAAAAGACTTTGATGTTACGAACAAATAAATGAGCCTTCCTTTTCTACAGGAGAACGGAGAGCGGGAGCTGAAGGAGCAGAAGCGCCTGGAGCGTCAACGCAAGATAGAGGAAAAGCGCCGCTCTCTGGCCATCTGTACGGGGCTTGACCTGGGCCTCAGCCTTGCCAGAGAGCCCCACAGTCAGGAGAACCAAGATGAGCTGGAGAAACTCTTGGAGAAGAATTTGAGTTGCACTTGGAGTCGTCGTAGCCTGCGAAGTTCTGACGCCCGCAGACTTTCCCATCACCTCCACAATGACACCCATCACCATAACTCATCCATGCTCAAGATCTTCCCTGAGCTGGGCAGCAGCCCAACATCTATCAGTTATCACTCCAGCAGCTCCTCTGACCATGAGACCACTGCTGGGATTTGTAGCTCCCCAGAGACTGATGGAACTGGTTCTCCCATTGACCAGGAACCTGCTCTGGGTAGAGGGAGCAGGTGTCAGTACAACCAAGCTGCTAACCGGAGCATGGATGTAGCTCGGGACTCATTTAATCACTCACAGCACAGACAGAACCTCACAGTCACGCAATGTGGGCATGAGAGCATTTCTTATTCACTGCATGGTCAAACAAAGGCAATTGGACTTGAAAAAGAAGTTGAAAATTCACACGAACACATCGTCTCTAAGCTTCAATCTTCCCCCAGCCCCTGTGCAAACTCTGCTGCTACACCCACCGACACACCTGCCCTTCTTGGTAAAAGCCAGGCCTTCTTTCAAAGACAGAGGTTTGGCCTGACAATGATTGACAATAATCACACCATTCGGACAAAACCCAATGACTCTGGTTTTGATGAGTCCGTACCTCACTCTCCTCATTCAAGTGAAATACTTTCTCAGAGTGAAGCCAAGGCTGGTTTGTTAAGGTACCAGAGATCTGAGGGCCATTCGCAATCACCTCCAGATACTCCGGAGATGGTCCAGTCACAACGGAAGGCGAGAGATACACCCACCGTAACAACAAGGGCTGTGCTGCCTGATACAGGCTTAACAAAGCACACTAACAATGAAGTGGCATCAACACCTGTGAAGGAGAACTGGATTCCATCCAGTCTGCCTGAATTCATCAAATCACAGCCAGAGGAGTGCTCCGACTTGCCAAGTCCTGAAAGGGAGACGGCAAGGCCATACCCTCGCGTGGGTGAAACACTGGAGTGCCACACTCTAGTGAAAGGCCTCCGATCCTATGATGCCTTGTCACCCCCAACCTCTCCACTCCCACGCACCACACTGAGCCTCTGCTCCAAATGGAGGAAAGAAAGGGAGGTTGACCCTCGAGAGGGTACAATTCCTGGCTCCCCTACATCAAAGGAGGAGGTTCAATCCGTGAAGATCCCTGTGCGTAGTGGAATTGGGGGCAAAAGGGGACTTGTGTCACGTGCTGGACTTTCCACTAGCACAGGCATTGGCAGGGTGCACTCCAAAACTGAGCCTTCGAATGAAGCCCCAGCCCCCTCCAAGTCATCCACTCCCAGCCAGCTGTGTAACCCTCGCACCATATCCATGCGCTCGTCTCTTATCACACGGCCTGCCACTGTTCAGTCAGAGGTGAAACGCAGCGATAGCACAAAAGACGGGATTTTAACTGAGCCACAAACTCCAGGAAAGCCCATGTTGGCCCGCAGGACCTCGGAAAGATCCTTACCAGAGAAAGTCTTAGGCAACGCCCAGCCACCCTTCATCAGAGGAACTCCTTTCCGTTTGTCAAAACGGCTTGCCCCTAACTCTGACACCCAGGTGCCCTCTCAGACTCGTACCACCCACAGCCCGTCTTCTGGCAAAGCCAAGAACATTCGCACGACTGTCATATCTGCTTCTCGTAATAAAACAGCCAAAACAACAAGCACAAGTGCCTCTCCTGCTAGCTCTAAAATCCCCACAGCTTCACGGATATCTGGTCCCAAACTGCCTCGGGCTGCTGCAGCTCAGCCACTGTGGAGGTGATGGAAATGCATGTATAGTGCTCTTTTTGCCCACACTTGGATGCTTTTATGACTTTCAGTAAAATAAATAAAGCATGGTTCCTCTTGAAGAGCAGGAACGGTCCAATTTCTGGTCATCAAAATTCAAGTTTTATAAAACTTGAACGTAGTTTGGAGTGTTTAGGTTCAACATATGCATGAGAGGGAGATGCACCAGGAGCATCAGCGACACTTTGTTTAGCTGTAGATCCACCAAATCCTACCTCTTATTGCAGTTGTTGCTGTCCTTTGCAGGCAATAGGACACCACAGGAAGCCCACTCTTACAGTAAAATTTCATGTGTAGAACTGGATAATTCCAGTATCAAGAAAACGCAACCAGGTGACATTACTAGGCCTATTCCACACAAATGTTTTTTGATAAAAATGGAATTTGTGACAGTTTCAATTTGTTTAGCATGAAAAAAAGTATTATTTTTATTAATCATTAAAAAAAAAAAGTTATCAAAATATTTTCAATACTGTGACCCTTCTGCTAATCATTGCGTTCTCACACATGGCTGTGTTACAGTCCGAACGGAAATCGGTACCATGTTGGAACTTTTCATCCTTCTGTTTAGAGGCCTCATTGTTCTGATGCACTTTACAAACTGAAGAATTGACAGTAAGGAAGTGATTACTGTAATGCTTTTTTTATTTGTATTTTATGTCTAAAGACTCTATAACTTAATTGAATAGCATTGGTTGTTATTCACTGTACTGTGTGGATTTAAAAGAGATGATGAATAAAGACAGTGATATGATTATTAGTAGGGATGCTCAGTTGTTTTAAGAATTGACTGTCAGTGTTGATAAATGTTCACATCTTGAGTTTTGAAGTGAGGCCTTGCTTGTTAAAACCTCTTCCACTTCCAAGGTCTCTGTCCTTCCTCGCCAACCACTGCAGTTGCGTCCTGTCACCCACTAGTTTCTCCCTTTCTCTGGTCTGAACTCTGTCTTTCTGCATCTCTTGACACAGTCACCCCATCTCTGTCAGTGTCTGTTGTCATGGCAATGCTGCAGACACCCTGGGGAATCTCCTAGCAGAACAGAGGGGTGCACGGGCTGGGGTGGAGGGTAACTGTGGGTGTTGGGTCTCTGTGGGGATTCTCTTTTTATAGGCTGCAGTGATGCCAGAACATCTTGGGAAAGGCAATAAACCGGTGCCTCTTTGTGTTTTTTAAGTGTCTGACTGTTGGTCAGCTTTGGCCTCTTAACCTGCGCCAGTGTAAAGAGGTGACATCATTGACAGGTCTCCAGGGGTGCAGGACAGAGTCGTCTAAAGTGATTCCTCTTTTAGCCGCCTTCAGTATTCAGCATTGATCTGAAGGCGCTGGCCTTTCTATGTATTCATATTGGCACACTGATATATAGTGATGAGAATGTAGCAAGTTCACAAGAAAGGGCAATGCCATGGCTAAAAGTTTGCAGACGTCCATGCATTCAGGCTCTAAAATGAGAGTGTTCTTATCACACTCCTTAACTTGCAACTGGATTGGCTGGAGTATTAAGGTAATAAGTAAATGAATAGTAAGGTTTAGGGAGACCGCTGTGACAGCTGTCACTTTTGAGACTGGTTATGAAGTTTTTTCAAGTTGCCAAGTGCTAATTACTGCAGCCAAGGGATCTCACTCATAGAGAACTGTGTCATACTAATGGATATTACCTAACAAACAGTGTTTGTGGTAGGGGAACTGCCTCATAAATCTGGCAGTTGAATTTGACCTTGATGAGAGACAGTTTTGTGTGACAGCAGACTTTTTCTACAGTAGGGTGAGTTTCCTGCTACTTTAAACTAACATTTAAGCATCGATTTCAATAACACAATATAACAGTTACTGGATTTGTTCTGATTTGATGATTAATATCTTACATTCAGAATAGAAGATTATATGCATTATGTAACATTAAAGCTACCCAGTGTATCAGTTAACATCAGCTCAATTTTGGCCAGCTACAACATACTATATTATATACGTATATAGTTTATCCAATACTCAGATGCTGATCTTCATAAGTACTTTCACTTGGGTTTCTAATCAACAATTATGAATTCAGCTCTTGTCACTTTTACTAAAGCTTAATAAAAATTCAGTCCTTAATCGACATTACCATTTAAACTGGCAGACTAATTATAAATCAGTCAAACTCCAAAAATAATTCTTTTAACAATCTTGTAGCCTTTGACTTTTTGTGTGCAGATTGTTTTCAATATGGGTAGGAAAAGTAATGCAAAAGCAGAACGGCTTGCCACCGCCATCTAGTGTTGCAAAGAGGACCGTCACAAATTAAAACTACAATTCCCAGCATGCATCGTTTCCGTATGTCGAATTTTACGTAATGGACAGCTCCCCGGATGCGGCTGTGATTGACTATACCAGGCAAAAAGGGATCGAAAGCCAAGTGGCGGTAAGTCACAAAACCCTTCAATATTCACCGTAAAAGAAAACAACTATTTCGCAGAGACAGTTTATAGCATAATTGAATTTTTAAGCGTACTTGCAGGGGGTTATGGAGCCAGGAACAGACGTTTATGAGAACTGACTAGCAAATAAACTTTGAGCTTGTTTGCCAACTAGCTAGCTTGTTAGCCACCAAATATGCTAGTTCCTTAGCTTGTTGCTAGCCACTGGGGGAACGCCTAGTATCATAAGTGAACTGTGTTGAATAATAAACGCCAGGGAATTGGCCTCGCGCTTTCAATTCACTGATTGTCCTTTTAATTAAACACAAGTTCAGTAAACTTTCCAGAAGTTGTTCACCAGTGGATTGAAACTGCAGTCGTGGCAAACATCAACTATGTAACGTTGATTAAGGGGGGTGTGCTAATGTTGGCGGCGGTTAGCTTGTGTGCTAATTAAGCGAAGACCTGTCTTAAAAAAAAAAAAAAACCCGAGTTATTTACAGTTTAAAAATTACCGCCCTTATCCGTGGTAGCGAAACCTTAGATTAGCCTCTCAGTGTATGGAGCTCAGTACCAAGAATTTACCCAGGTGCGCTTTTTATGTTGTCAGGTGCTGCAGCCCCAGTGGTCGTAGGCAGGATGCAGACCATAAAGTGTGTGGTGGTTGGAGACGGGGCAGTGGGTAAAACCTGCCTTCTCATCTCTTACACCACCAATGCCTTCCCAGAGGAGTACATTCCCACAGTTTTTGACAATTACAGCGCCCAGATGAGTGTTGACGGTCGCACGGTCAGCCTCAACTTGTGGGACACGGCCGGTCAGGAGGAGTACGACCGCCTGCGCACTCTCTCCTATCCCCAAACCAACGTTTTCATCATCTGCTTTTCCATCGGCAGCCCCTCCTCCCATGCCAATGTCAAGCACAAGTGGCACCCTGGGGTGTCCCACCACTGCCCCAACGTGCCCATCCTGCTGGTGGGCACCAAGAGGGACCTGAGGAGTGACGCAGAAACAGTGAAGAAGCTGAAAGAGCAAGGCTTGGCCCCTACCACCACACAGCAGGGCAATGCCTTGGCCAAGCAGATTGGGGCTGTCAAATATATGGAGTGCTCTGCTCTGCTGCAGGATGGCGTCAGAGAGGTGTTCGCTGAAGCTGTGAGGGCAGTTTTGTATCCTGTAACAAAAAAGAACCAGAAGAAGTGTGTGCTGTTGTAATAAATACTTGTCTGAGTTGGACTGTGGAGAGAGATGATGGAGCTCCACCGATGCAAAGGAAGACTGAGGAACAAAGGTCATCATTTGGCTGCCTCTGTGCCACCTCCAGCAGTTTAAAGTTTATTTTCAGCTCTTTTTGTTCCTCTCTTCCTTAGCCATCTCCCGGAGGATTCAATGCATTGCCATCATCACCAAAGTGACTATGCTAAAATGGGGCAACTGACCGTATCTCCTCTATTTCTCTTACATTTTAACTTTTGATATTTACGCTTTTTGACAATTTTACATCTGTTCTAGATTTAGAGCTTCTCTACTTTGCCTTATAAAATGCTGATCATGGTTGCCAGAAGCCATAATAACATCCAAACCAACCAACCAAGCTACCCTGTTTGACTGGAGAGAAGAGATCTACCTAAGTTCAGGTGGAGAAATAATGACTACCTCATGCTCTCACCTAGGTTGCATCTCATGAGTCTCAAGCAGCATCTCCATTAAGGTGCTTTGACCTACCTATTTAGGTATGATAAACAGCCAAGTATTGAGTGGACAAGTTTTAATTTCAAGCAGCTTGAGTCCAGCCAAGGTGCCATGAACCCCGGTCAAATGCCAGTACCCCATATCCAATATGCACAGATTAGAGGATAAACTCTCAAGCTGCTCTTCCTGGTGTGTTCAGTCTGGCGTGCTCAAGCTGTCTGGCAGGCAGGCAGGCAGGCAGGCTGCCCTCCCAGCCTCTTGTGCTGCTCTCTCGCTGCCATGCATGGAAGAGCCAGTAGGCCTTTGAAGATAAGTTGGGCCCATTAAAAGCAGTCATCCATTTCCCCTCTCCAGTAATAGAGGAGCAGGTGTCATAAGTCTTCTACCAAATTAACCCACAGTGGTACAGGATTCCTCAAGCTGACATATCAGGAAGTCGTGCTATAGTACAGCTCGCCTCTGTCTACGACTTAACTCTTGAGCCTCACACCGAGTGCCATTAAAACATGCCTAAGAATGACTTTTCAACAGTGTTGGGTCAAAGACTGTTTTGTCTAACAATGTTGAATTTACTCTGTAAATGATTTCCTTTTTTTGTCAAGTGTTTTTAACCTACAAATATGGTTATGGCCAAAGTTGAATATATTGTTTGTAATAGCTTATGTTTATTTGATCAGTAAGATGTTTGTGTGTAATAGCTCATGCTTGGATTTGATAAACTACAACAACATTAAGCACCCCTTGTTAATTTTGTTGTTGCCTTACATTAAAGATCAGTACACTGATCCCTGCAGAACTGCATAGCATACAATACCAAAAATTTTAACTGGGGTTTTGCAAGGCTATATACACTTACTTTCCTATATTTTCTAGTTTAGTGGAACGTCCATCATTTCATCTTGAAAGGAGTACTCTGTCATAACTGCCTATTGAATACAATACAGTATGGAAGGTGCCTTTTTATTTGGTCAGGTGCCTTATCTTAACCAAACACCATAATAGTGCTCTTTCAAACCCTAAGGTCGCTATTACAGTGCTAGTGTTACAAGACCTTTTTAAAATGCAGTTCCAACCACCTCAGAGTTTCGGTTTTTGTCATTTTTCAGAAGCTTTCTGCTGTAGTTCCTGCCAGAGAAGTGCATCTTGCAGCCTTCTTTACAAGGCTCAGGTGCAAAACTGACATCTTGCACGTCTGTGAGACAAGGCATATGCAGTGGGAGTGTTTGTGGGCCACAGCTCTTAACAGATTGTGGTTAAAGACCCGATATTGCATGTGGCAGTTAGATTAAGCACAACCTGCATACACAGTTAGCAAGGGATGCGTTGCTGGAAGGTGCGTTATCGCAACTGAAGACTTTTTGGTAATTGTATTTTCTATAAATATTTTTTTTTTTAGTTATGACTGGTTGATAATTGTGCTTGCAGCTGCCAGTAATACCACCCTTTCTACCATAGCTATCTCTTTTCCTCATTTAAACTGGGTGTATTTTAAGTCAGCCTAGATTGTGGCCTGTGTAAAGTCAAGGATAACCGAGATGCAGCACGAGCAAGAGATTTTGTCGGAACAGCAGCAATGCGGTTTTATTTTAGATCTGCGAGAAGATGTGTGAAAAACTCCCAGATAGGCGTGTGGAAGGGCGAATGTAAGTGCATCATATGTCAAAACTGTCAACTGTGGTGAGTCTGTGTTATTGCCATGTCCTGATTACACTCAGATAATGCTGTTGAAGTGGAACATACACCTGTGGGCCCTCTGGCTGTGTCCCGGAGCTGTATGCTACCGTGTGCGTGGTACTACGCCTTTACACTGGGAACGTGATATGTAGAAATCTTTGTAATTGTTTTATATATAACAAAAGCATATTTGTATAAATGAACTAACAGTGAGATGATTTTAAATTATGCCAAATAAAAATGGTGGTCATAACCAGACACTGCTCAATAATTGATGTTTTGTGACAAAAAGACCTCACATGTATAGCAAATCTGCACATTATTGTACCCGAAGAACGGAACAGTAAAGCTAGTGGTGCTTACACCAGAAGTGACACATTTCCATACAGCTTCTCATATATATATTTAGCTCAGGAAACCACTCTATTTTTATTGTGACAATATCCATTTGGTTTCAATTACCAGGTCCAAACACTAGATGGACACAACCCTCCAGCTCAGTCCCTTGTAATCCAGTACGGGTGCCATCCATTCCTCAAACCCTGTCATTTTCCTGTGTACATTTGAGGTTAATGGTCTTTATCTTGTCAGATTCAGTGCCATCTTTCATCTTCGACACACGCAAGTTCCATCCGGTTGAAGGTGTTTCAAAACTCAGCGTGCTGCTTACTCCGAAAAATCCCCTCGACCTTTATGGGTGGTGGCTCTGATAAATGACAGATGTTTTGAACGCCACCAAGGGCCCTTTACAGCATTACTCCACCAACATGCACTCGTAGAGCCCAATTCCTCTGGGGTCTGACTAACCACCGCAATGTTGAATATGAGTTTACAGCCTGTAAAAGTTTTCTGCTGCTTGTGTCAGAACACGATACAGTCTCAGCGAGTAGTGTGATGTTTAAATAAGATAAGGGATGAGTGAGTGTGTGTGTGCAATACGCGTAACTAAGGTCGGTGGATTAATGAGTCCTGGGTCAGTTCTGGTGTTCCACTTTTAGGTAAGAGGACAGAAAAAGGACATATTTCAGTCATCGCCCCTCCTTTATGTTCAATGTTTACATGGGATGTGGGTGCCCTTATTTGGATGTAGATTGTTACCTTGAATTGTGAGTGTGGCTCAGTAAAGAAAAAAAAGGCCTGTGTTTTCCTGTTCTCAATGTTTAAAATTATGATTAAGTTTTAATCATTTGTAAGTTAAAGTGGAAAGGCTCATTCACAGTCAGGTGGATCATTCCAGAGACCTTTAAGTCTGAACTTACCATTTTCATTTGTAAACAAGAACATAGATATTTTAGAAACCTATACAATATATTGGTAATTCTATATATTTCATAAACATCAATAAATATTGTAGTCCCAGCTTTCTGACTATTTACACACAGAACAAATCTGTCAAGATTACTTCAAATACTTCAAAAGCAGCAGGTGAGAAATGTTATCCTTTCAGTGAGTCACCAGCATGGAGTGAGTGGGAGTGCTGGCCTCCGCTGGGACCTTGATCTCAGCTCTGTCTATTGCTCCTCGATCTCCATTGTTCCTCTCCTCCCTCTCATTTTCTGTTTGATGATATACCAGGTGAAGCCAAAAGGCTGGGCAGCTCCCGGCATTATTCAGTCAAGGAATTGTGAAGATTCCCCTTTTCCCCACTTGTTTAAAGATGAAAAAGGCATAAGGCCTTGATCTAACAGGCGTCCTGCAGCTAGACCGAGACAGAGAATGCTGCTGTTCTGCATTCAGATCAACCTGCTCCAGAAGGTGGAGAGAAAGGAAATGGGAATGCAAAGGCCTTTGGCTGTGTTCACAACAAAAGGGTGTTCCTCAGCGTGGAGAAAAAAAGTGCAATGGCGAAGGAGTAATGAAAGAAAATGAGAGTACACTACGGTTTAGAATTATTTGGACACTCTGCATTATGGTGTTATCCATGTGTTTGAGACTTTGGGCCATCAATGACTACAAAGAATTTTGATATGGACATGCAATATGGAAATTCTTTGCAGATACTGAAATTTTACAGAGACAATTTAACTGCAAAACCATATAGACACTAAGGATGTTGTGGTACATTAAAACACCTTATGGACATGTTAACAAGGTCAAAAACATGATTCTCAACCAGATCAATAGTGGCTGATGGTCCTCTTAAGCTGATAAATCCGTGCATTCCTAACTTTCAAGTGTTTAGAGTAAGCTTTGGATTTATAATTATATCAGCTTGTCCAATAACTTGTGAATCTCTGAGCCTATGAGGGATTTTGTGTGGAGAAAAAAAAATGGTTACAATTCCTAAACGGTATCAACGTTATCAAAATGTTATCACTGTCCAAACACTTGACCTTACAGGGTAATGATCGAATAGAGGAGTTGTTTTTAATATAAACGGAAGGAATTAGGAAGGGTGTGGAAATAAAGACTGATGGGTAAAAATAGGAGCAAGGTGAACCGGCCATTTTCTACTTCCCGAGGTCATACATGGGTGGTGTTGCTGGCTATAATGCATAACATATTTCATTATGTTGTATCCCGGGTTGTCAGAAACTGAAGCTTTGGGTGGATAACCAGCCCAATATAACAACCCGAAGCCTAAATAACTGACGACCTGGCAAAATGACTCATGTTACAAACTGCTCCTTTGAGAAATAGTTTGAAATAAGCTCGATTGCTAAGATGACCACGTATCTAGGCTGCGAAATAAATCACAAAGCAGGACAGGTAAATGCTGAGTAGGGTGTGCCTGATGCCAGGGGACAACAGACGACCTCTGGAGGTGTCACAGGCCTATCATTCATCATCATCGAAACACAGAGGAAGGAGACTACCCACCAGTGAAGCAATCCCCTCCTCATCCGCTTGAGACGTCATGGAAGTTTTCATTGTTAGACAGCAAGTCCTCTGAGGTTGACGGTATTGTGTTAGTTTAGCTGAATGACCGGAGACGGCCGGCACGGTATCACAATCTATTAGCATCTCTGAAGCAGATGAATCGAAATTGTCAAAGATAAAGTAACCTGTGGAGTGGTACAACCTGAGTTGCCCATTGGGACAGGCTATCTGGGTCACAGCTGCCAGAGGGGAAGGTCAGCATCGAGGCCAAAATACACATTTCTATTGAAAAAGATGAACTTTTTTAGAAATTGTGGTTTAAAAATTTGTTTGTTTCTCAATGAAAAATAATAATGACGACATTCTGAACGTTTTTATGTAGGATGGGGAGCACTCTTCTGTCAGCAAGAAAGCAATACAATGAGTATTGTAGCCTTTACAGCTCTGGGGACGGTGCAGAGATCTGCCGGCCCTGAAACATTCTGAGTTTTAAGACAGAAACAAACAGAGGACCAGAACTGAGAGAGAGAGAGAGAGAGAGGAAAAAAAACATGCACTGAGGTCTACTCAAGTATTAATTATGTAGATTTGCATCTTGGAGGTGGAGAAAGTGCTGCCTGTGAGTCACTGAAGTGGGTGGTGGGAACACAGAATCCTTGAGTGCCCTCCTAACATTCTCGTCTCTTAAACCCCCTCCAAGAAACAAAGGCAGAATGCAACCGGGCAGGTTAGATATTGCATGTTATGCGGCCGCCTATTGTTGATGTATGTCCCATGAATCCCCAAGAGGCTGTTCGCACACTGTCATGCGCTCGTGTCTGTGTCGCCACAGTGGGAGAGGCCAGATGGCACAGGATGCCCGCCTTACTCAGCTCTAACACTCCTCAGAGGTGCACACACATCACTGTGGGGGCTGCAGTGATGAAGTGAGAGACAGAAGAAAAAATGGGGAGATCGCTGTGGTTAAATGTAAGCGAAAGCAATGGATGCGTTGACTTTGCGGTCCTATTTAAAGGGACAGACCGCACAGAGGCCCTATTGCCCGTCCTAATTACCAGCTATAACTTTGGTTTTATGCTCTGTCTCAGCTGTCATAGCCCTGAAATGACAAGACCGCATGAAACCAAACTCTGCTAAGTCTAAACAAGACACATCTCTGCTTTCCACCCCTCCTTTCTCTGCCCTCTTATTGCCGTCTGGTGTGCATCAGTGTCGGCTGCTGCCTATGGTCTGTCAGCAAAGCGGAACCTTTTCCGCAAATTTGTCAATCTGCAGCACAGAGCACTCGGAACCTGTCTATAATCTGAAAGACAATTTGTCTGCTGAGTTTCGATGCTTTCGTTGTTTTTTATTTGGTATTTCTGCCATTAAGGAAGTGAGACAGTTTCGGGGATGGTGTCATCTGTGCACATCGAGACTGAACATCCTGTGCTGCCTTGGTTACTGCTCTCCGGCACTGCGTTGCCTGCTTTGATCTCTCCCGTGGTGTCATTGCGACATAGTTCTTCTTTTTTTTTCCCTTTTTTTTTTTTTTTTTTGCTGTTCTGCTCACGTCGAAGGATTGCGTAGTTTAACCAGGTGGAAAATGCTTCCCCAGAGGAGACGGGAGCTCTTTTCTGTGGTCAGAGGCAATCTCTTTTCACCACAGATCTCTGCTGTCTGAAATGCACTTTCATTTGCTGGGGTTTTTGTTGTCACAGAGGATGCCACTGGTACAGCACTTTCAGGTGCCGTAAACTGCAAGAGAAAGAGGCCTAACAGTCCTAGCGTTAATCCAATTGTCTTTAGTCCCATGTGAGGAAAAGGGAATTGGATTCTCTGTGTTCAAGCTTGTGTGCGTGCGTTTATCAATTACTGAGAGTTCAAACTCAGCTGTTGAGCCTCTTCGGGACACATCATCGGCATGGGGGCTGTTGTGCTTGGCTGTCAGTGCTTTATAGCTTGCAGTCGTTAGAGCTAAGAGTGTTTCTCTCTTCACTTCAACAAAACCACAAAGTGACATTTGCCCTGCTGATGTAAAAAAAAAAAAAAAAGGAAAAGAAAAGGAAAAAAGCTTCCCCTTAAGGAGTTTTTGTATGTTGAAACAGCAGTTAGTGCATCAGCTATGACCTGTTAGTGTCTTTTAAACATGCAATTAGGTAGCCAGCGAGAAATATTCTTAATTTAAAGAAGAGAAATACAGCTTTCCCAGCTTCTCCCTCCTCACTTTATGCAGTCTCCCGCCTCTCATCTCTTTGTTTCTGTCTCCACTGTATGCATTTACTGCTGGCTCTGTCTCCTGTCCCAATTTTAACTTGGAAACCCAAAGGGTGCAAACATGGGTGGATGGATCTGCGGTAGAATCAGGATTCATATTTTAAGAAGTTTGGGGAATATGTAGATGAGCTAGAAAATCTGTGCATCTGAAAGAAATTTGAGATAGCTGAAAGCTTATGAGCAGCTACTGGACATTTTGTCCGCTGTGGACAGTTCAGGATTTTCCTTGGAAATGGTCTCATAAAAGCATCATATCTTGTCATATTTGTTTTGGGGTTTCATCTGTGCACAAACACTGACATTTCACCCTTCCGTTGTCTTTAACTTTGCAGAAAATTGGTTGAGAGTATGTTAGCGCATGTTGGTTTGTTTCCTTGATGTTGACATGTGAATGGTGCACGTTTGAGTGGCCGAATAGATCTTGTCTGCTTTTGTAACTTCTGACATACTGCCAGCTCTTTTCTATGGCCATGGAAACAGGAAATTAGCTCATTTGCAGCGGTGAAACGCTCAGAAGAGGCATTTGAGCAACAGGCACTATACAGTAATCTGCAGGCTGACAGTTGCGTGAAGAGGGAAAATGATGAGAGGAGACGAAATAGACGGACGAAAAACACAAACAGGAGAGGAAACACTTAGCATCTTAACATCTTGGGTGCGTGTATATATTCCCTCACGAACAAGAACACTTACAGAGCACATCACATCTCCACTCCTGATGGAGCCCTTCCGCGTGAGTGTGATGCCTTCTTCAGATATGGTATCTGCAGCTTAGCGGTGTGCGGTTAGTCTCTGTTGATAGATTAAAAGCAAGCCATTTGCAGGATGCACTCCCTTTGGGCTTCTGCAATAATCACTCATAAAGTTTTGTCCCCCTCCACCTCTGCCACCAGCACCCGATAGAATATGTTTGACCCCTGCCTGCCGTCTCTGTGTGCTCCCATAATGAAGGTCAGGGTGACTATTTACAGTAAATCACACACACACACAGGCCTGACTAAAACACATGAATATTGTACTGAACTTATATATAATTACACTCTGAATCATGTGTTAATCACTTTACCATGCTCTGAGACGCTGCACACACGAGGTCAGCTGCACATTTTCCCCTCACAGTGGTTATTTTTTTCCCTCAGTTTTAATTTCTTAGCTGATGAGAGGAGATGTTTCCATCTACTTGGCACAAAACACATTGGTAAATGAACAAGATTTGTGCTGAATAAAACATCTAGCGAGAAGCCCGGATGTGTAAGCCTCAGAAAGAGAAAGATGATTAAGAAAAGGAATCTGTGAGACTGTTTGGATCAGTTTCACATCCATTACGGCATACTGCGACCTCTGCTCTCCTGCACTTTAGGAGCTATTCAGCATAAATGTTTTAAACTTCTTTAATTCATTTTTCATTGATACTTGCCTCACCTGTGCCAGTCTCAAGTTCACGAGGATGGCCTGCTCCAATCTACTTCGATCAACAATATAACACCTAAAAATACACGTCGTAGCAACAGTAATTGCCTTTATGCACACAGTGACCGTTTGTCAAGTTAGGCTCTGCTCTTGCCTCAGTGTATAACCACCCAGCAGCCCTTTGATACTCATCAAAATCAGATCTAGAGCTTAACTATATTTTGCCTCACGCTAAATTGCTGAAGCAAAGTACTCAAGGTGAACTGCAGGGGAAGGAGATCAGCAGGTAGGAATTTCGGCTGGAGGTTCACATGATGTACTTAGGGGTGAGAGAAAATTTAGATTCTTTGATGCATTGTTTATTTTCTCCTTCTCTCTTGACTCCACTGTTTTGCTCCGCACGTAATATGGCGAATTTCCGCTGGCAGAGGTCAGTAAGAGGCGTAAGAAAAACTGCCTCTGACTGTTCAAAGCACATAAACCAGACGTGCTAAGGAAGGGAGGGATGACAAGTGAAACCGATCAAGTTTGTGGCAGCCAATCAAACACACATAGAGTGGAAGTGTATAACATCCATCCAAGCATGACACATACAATGTAGAAAATAAATTATATTTCACCCAACCGCTGAAAACAAGCCTTCAGTGCCATTTAAGATACCCTGTGTTCTTTGATGATAAAGCATATTGCTGCACCAAAGATTAATATTATGCAGGGTATCAGATCTAATTCACTCCTGCAATGGGAACTTAACATGAGGCTTAAAGTATGATGAGGGGGTGATGCTGCTCCAGATATAATTGTACGCTCAGTGTTGCCTAGCTCCGATACAAAAACGATTAATGATTCACGGGCCCACGCAGGGTCTACGTATGCACGGACACGCACTTACAAATGTGTGGCCACACAAACAAACATGTGCACACGTCCCGAGTAATCAACTCTGATGGAACACAATTAATATCCAGTTCCACCAGCCTTTGTTTTTTGGCTGTGGATTAAAAAGTGAGGAGCTCCCGGGGGAACTGGCTCATGAAAGCCAATATTTAGTGTATTGACATTGTCTGCTCGAGGTCAGATGAAGCCAGAGCTGGCAGTGTTTGTGAGTGACAGAATAACATGTACAGTATATAAAAGCAAGCACAACATGCTCTTGATGGGTTTTTTTTTAATAGGATATGAGAAGTCTTTGTAATGCAAAAGGTGTCTGATGTTGGGAGACATAGGATTCCAATATTAAGCTTTCTGACTGGCTGCTGGTGACGCACCAACGGATAGCCAGATGATTCATTCCCTGTTCTCGTTTTCAATCAATAGCAGAAGCAGCAGGGGTGGGAGAGGTATCCTGCCTTCTCTCTGTTTCCCCTTTAAATCAGACTAGGGAAGGAAGACGACTCTGTCATCCTTTATCTTGTTGGAATGACAAGCCAGAGGAATACCTTGAGGCGAGCTGTGTGCTCTGTACTCTCATGCCTGGCTGCACTGTTATAAATTGTCTCTGTAGACAGCAGTGGAGTTATGTGTGTCAGAATATCTGGCCACTGGGGTTAGACACATAGTTAGATTGGTTTGTGGGTGAAGGCAGACGAACAATACAAACTTTGTAAAAGACCCTTAATAGCTGACGTAGTCACCCTAAAGTTCAACCTCTGGGGTGCTCTCATTAAAGTTGTTTAGCACCGCAGCTTGATTTTTCTCTACCGAGGGTTCCATCCTGGGGTACAATGCATCAGAATGTATTTTGGATTATGCAGTATTTATTCTTTTTCACCCACGCTAGCAGCGTACCTCATGGGATGACAAAAGTGATCAATCTGTCTTGACTGAAATTTTGAATGTTCTGTATTAAAGGAGAACTGTGATGATCCTGTCTTTAAGTGCTGATTTGTTGTCTTGGTTTTTTGGGGGTTTTTTTGCCTCTCCTTCTCCTTTGTTTCGGTTTTGGGTGTGACTGGTTTGCGTGGTGTGTGTACGTGTGATTGGAGGGCGTGGCATTCTCCAGGACGCCGAACTGGTGCAGACTCAGCGGTGCTCCATCAGCTCAGCGTCTGGGCCTTCAACAACCTGCAGTTTCCGGCTCATCGTTGCCAGATTGCTTTGTTCTAGCACTAACTGCAAATGAACAATTTTTCAGACTTCGTAATTAACTTCCATGTTTTGTCTCCCTCGTCTCCAGTACTTTGAGCTGCAGCAACTTGGAGCCTCACCTGTGTCTCTTCGACTAGCCGGATCTCAGAGCCAATTCAATTCCCGCAGGACCTAATGCTCGACCACACTACTTCGATCTGCTGAACATTTGTTAAAAAATGAATTGTTAAACCTTTTTCCTGTTTGCTCTGTATCTGCACTTGGGTCCAAGCCAAAGAAAAAACAACAAGAACTTTGTTTTTTCTTAGCCAAAGCCAAAAACTTTGCAAAACACATCTATTTTCAAAATGAGAAGCAGTATTGAGTTTGGACTCTAGGGAAGTTTACTTCTAAAAGGCTATACAAGGCAACAGCGCTGGGCAAGTTACTTTTGTGTTTTTGACTTAAAAACTGTAAAGATGCTCTACAAAACAAGGCTTTGTACGGACCTTTTTCTGCTTAAAGTCTTTGCCTAATTTTCCCGATGCTTGAAAAAGTTCCCCTTTAAGGTGTCCTTGAGCTTAGGACGAAGTCGCAATTGTGGGTGCGCTGACATGCTAAATTAAAATGCTGGACATGGCAAATGTTACCCATGCTTATCAACACACATTAGCATTGACATTAGCATTCAGTGGTGAGCAATGTTGCACGGAACTGCTTGCATTCAAACTGTCAAGCTTGATCGTGTTCGCATATAATGTGATTTTAACAATGTATATTCTAAAACAAAGTGTAGCATAAAATTTCGATAGAAATGTTGCCGCGTATATACTACTTCATTTAGCTTGCAGGTTTTACATTTTGGGAGACAGTTTTTGGTGTTTCAGTGCTCTGAACGATGGTCGTTTACCATAAAAAGTTTGCTCCGGAAAAGCATGGAGATAAGATCCATATTCAACATTCTACAAGTCTGGAAGAGATTTTTGTCTAGTTTTGAAGCCAGGCCTCTCCAGGCCAGCTCTCCTTCAGTGTATCTGTCTGACTTGACGCTCACTTGTTACTTTAGGATCCTCCTTGCTCTCCTTCGCACCGGAGAGATGGATGCTGCCCAGGTTGGCCTGATCGGGAGTGTGAGAGGGCCGTCACTCTTGTAATGAGGTGTTGGGACATAAAGTAGCACGAGTGGGCAGCGAGGACAAGGAGCGGCTGGGGTGAGCGAAGGTTCAGCCCATCAGAGGTCAGCCTGGGAGTCATAACAAAAAGGTGTGATGGTACGAGGAAGACCATAAACACCGTGGTATTAATGGGAGACAGAAATAGGTGTTGCAGCAGGCTCTTGGTAACAAATGGAGGTGAGGTTATGTGAGTGTGTGTGTTTACATCACGGTGGAGGTGAAGGTTGAGGGAGGGACCTCTCCGGGATGAGGGTGAAAGCGGTTGGTGTCATTGCATGGATATTTCTTCTTCAAGAGTCTTCAGGAGCGACCTACTGCGAGGGGAAGGGTAACGAGAGCAGGTCCAGGGTGGAGAAGTTTGTAGGGGGCACCTGGAAGTATCTAATTAATGCCATCCTGGGACTCCTGGTGAGGCCTGACCTTCTGTTCGAAGCCCTGTGCTGCGTCCACCACCACATCCTGCCCACACTGCCAACAGTGAGGCTTGAATTATTGATAAGACTGAGAGTAGATGCGGCAGAAAACGAGGGGGGGGCTCAGGATTCCCGCATCACATGTGCATGTGTGTGCTGGCCCGCTTGGGTACAAGCTCACAGGAAGTTGAACGATCTTTAAAGGGTGATGAGATGAGACTAACCCCCAGGACAGGCATCCCAAAGGGGGAGGAGTATCCTAAACAGCATGAATTCTTGAGAGGCCAGGGTTATAGGAGGTGCATGGGATAGAGGACGATGGAGACAGAGGAGCGCAACTGGAGGATGGAACGTGCAGTGAGGCAAAGAGGAAAACAGCCATGAAAAAATTGTCCAAACATTTGGGATTAGCGTGTGTGAAATGGAGCGAAGTGAGCCTCAGCACTTCAGAAAGTGGAAAGGAGGATTCTCGCGGATGTGCTGTGACTCCTAAATCAGGCTTTTTGAAAATGTTCCACAGTTATTGTGCCTCAGCTGGGGCTCACCCACAGGAAACAGATGGAGGTAATAAAGCTGGGAGTTGGGTGGTTTCGAACTCACTCGGTTGTCCCCGGCCCTGACATGCATAAAACCTGCTGCGGATGGAGCAGGGTGCGGCTGGCTGACGGGCAAGGTGATCCAACAAGGCAGGGAATATTTCACAAGCTGCCTCGAGACGTAATAGCATGCGCGCCTCTTAAATATCAGCAGTGTAGTCACAGCAAACAGGGGCTAGAAATCCGGCTCAGAGCAGGTTTTTTGTTTCAAACATATTAGTAAATCCCACATGAGGAATCTGGATTTGTGAATGTATTTCGACAAAGGCTGTAATTGGCTTTCTTGTTGAGAGTAACGTCATATTTTGACACCACTGTGGAATAAATATACAGCTGAAGGTGGGAATCAGTCATCTTAGCTTATCATGAGGATACAACTCGCCTGGTTCAACAAAATCAACCTATCAGCACCTCTTAAAGCTTTTTGTTTTAGCAACGTGTTCAATCTGTGACTTGACGAGATACATAGGAATGTGAAATAGTTTAATCGTAAAACCACAACCTGAATTTTTAATTAGTGCTGGTGGGTGGATTTACTTACTTTCAGACAAGCCTGGACCCATTCTTTTATAAGTCCAGTTTAAAACAACCTGTACCTCCAAAGTTAACACATCAGTTAACACAATGTGATTCCTTTCTGTAAAAGTGACATTTTAAAAATTTTTTTACATGGGGTTATGGTTCTGTGGGATGCATTTCAAATCACATACTTTTGTTTTTCTTTCACATACTGCAGAGTCTCTCATAAGTACTGTACGTGCAGTATGTGTACAGGGACTTTATAGTAACATTGTCCCTTGAACTTTGACCCTCTAGTTCATACATCCGGCGCAGTCTGTATATAGTAAATTTTTTGTTGTAACGATGCACAAGTAAAAAAAATATGTATTTAAATGTGCTGTCTTCTGTTCAAATGGCTCCTTTTTGCCTGACATTGAGCTGTCAGTAAAGTATTTTCTGCTGCGCTGAGAGCTCTGGGTCACAACAGCGAGAGCAGCATGCTGGAGTGCAAACTGTCAAATTCAAATGGATGCAAAATGGTTTTCCTGCTATTTTAAGAGATGATAAGATAAGTCTGGAAAATATATGCCTCATTGCTCCACACGGGGAGATTCTGCTGGGGCCAGATGCTGTACACAGCAACAACCACTAAATTTCACAGTGTTTGTGACGGACAGTACAGAGACAGTACATGGCATCATACAGTGATATACATAATGTATGTAAGAATATTACACAGGATAAAATAGGAGGAATACATGTAAAAAGGAGGAGTAGTCATAAAATGAGGAATTAATCTTAAAAAAACACAAATTCATAAAAAACAATGCATAAAGGTGCAATGCAACAATACTTCTATCTATGTTAACAGATAACTTGTGTTTGGTGTTTGTAGCGTAGAGATCAATTTTGGAATGCTGAATTTGACATACTATGTTTTTAGGGCAAAATAAACATTATCCTCACATACTAAATAATGTAGGAGGCTGTTGTAACGTATGGTGTGTCTTAGTTGTTAATCCTGGAGGCCACCATTTCCACTCTAGCAATAAGACAGTCAGAGACTGCAGACCCTTTTTTCCCTTTGATTACCTTTTACCTGACATGATTAAATTTAAATACTATGTAAATAGGGACATTGTGCAAAAGATTTATTAAGAAAACTACGCTGACAATATAATGGCATCATTTTTATATTTTATTTTAAAGTAAACCCTTTTATATAATGTGTAGTTCAAATACAACCAGAATAATCCTGGGATCTAGATCACGCTACACCATTTGACGGGTGCAGTTGAGGGTCTTAAAACAGAACAAAACAAAACAAACAAACAAACAAACATTTAAGAGTATCATACCTCTCAATCGTGAAAAATTCTTTCAAAAATTCTAGAATCCAAGATCCAGGTCATTTTTTGTGGAGGACGGATATATTGTGGAGACCTACCCTGTGTTTCAAGTCGGAAGGTGCTGTGGTTTTGGGGTTACAGGTCTGGACAGACAGACACACAGATGGGCATGATTTCAATACCCTCTCCTCCCTCAGACGATACATTTCCATCTTTGTATGAGACAGATGTTAAATAATTAATCAACCATGATCTGAATGAAGAATCAAGGGTGGAAAGCGAAGTTTGTTTTTCCATCTTCTTCCTGTATTTATGCAAAGCTGCGCTAACCCACTGCGAGTCTCCAACAACTACAAGAGTGACATCGATCTTTTCATCTGCGCTTCAGCAAGAAAGCAAATGACTTGATTGTATTAAATTCATTTACTTAATCACACCTGCTGACCTGAAGCCCAAATGCTATTTTCACACATAGCATGTGTAGCATTGTAATATCATCTCTTCTGGAGAAGTCAGGTGCACCCATAATTTGACAATAATGAATAGCACTGTCATCGCCTCGGTTACCTTGCACAGATTGCCTGAAAAATCTCCCCTGACTACAAACCTGAACATTTTTGCATAAATTTGAAAGACTAATTAGCCTTAGGTGATTAGCTTTCATTCCGTTCTCTTTTAATCCTACACCTACACGCTTTCCTCAGCCAACTCATTAACGGCAATCCTCCCATGGCAACTGAAGCTACCTGCATCGAACAAAACAAATACTGGCTTGTTTCATGCAAAAGACGCTGGAGCCCCTGGGATTGGCAGAGTATGTAGGCAGGAGACAGCGGCTCCCGCTAATGTAGGTTTAATCACTTGTGTACTCTTTTTGTTCTCCTGTTCAGACAGGAGAGAGATGCAGTCAGTCCTCATGTCACCTTCCTATCTTCTAACTTTATTGAAAAGTAATTTTGGACTTATTTGGACAGGAAATAAACCCTGTTGACTTGTTTCTTGCTACGTTCCATTTAAACTTTCGTTGCAGGAAGAGAAAAAATGAAGGAATAGTTGCTACCAAAGCACAGTAATATGTTTCTTCGGCCCTACAAAGAAAAAATAAAAATAATGCTCACTTGGAGTTAAAAGGCACTCCGCCAGGAAAGAGAAAAGGATGGACAGCTGTCTGCGGCTCATATACATGCATCTCCTGAATAAAGGAACATTGACTTGGCATGATAAGAATCCCTGCCACCTCAGTGAGATCAGGAGGGATCAGAGCCCATTGCCATTACACACCACCAACTCCCTGCGGTCACATAGAGGAATGACAGCGCCAACTGTCTTCCTGTTAATTCAACAAACAAAGCACTTTTGTTTACATAGAGAAGCCTTTACTCCGTCCTTCTCGTCACACGCAACCTCTGGCCTTATCTTACTCACATTCCTCAATATGTAAACGCTCACAAATTCAAGGCTCTGTTATCCTGCTTTCGTCACACCTGCTCTCTTCTCTTCTGGCCTTACAAGCATCAGTGTTCTCTGATCTCCGATTTGAGATTCAACCTGCGGCTGGTCGTGAAATGAAAGAGACTGAAGAGGCGCGCGGCGAAGAAGCACATAAAGAAGAGAGTGCAACGAGAGAGATAACAGTGGGCCCGGGCCTGTGTTTTGCAGAGGCAGCAGCAGCAGCCGGCAAGCCAGCTGTGACAGTCAGTATTTTGTCTTCCCTGACAGAGCGAAAGTGAAGGCTGCTTTCATCCAGGATCTGGCCTAGTCTCCGTTCACATCCCCACTGCCATGCCAAAAAAGCCTCCAAACACGCTGGCGCTCATAAAGACTGAACTGCAAAGTGCTTAAAACAAAAGTCCCACAAAGCCACCTGTCATGTGCTGGATATGATGTGATTACAAATTGCTCCAGCAGTGGCCATCTTCTCCGCGTTAGAGGCAGCCAGGTTTCTCAACTTGGAGCTGCAGAAAGGGAAAAATCTGTCTGTCTGTCTGTCCGTATGGGAAAATTGCTGCAGAGTGGTCACGTTGCAAAGTATTTTGCTGACTCTCCCACCTGCAGCCAAGTAATCCTTGCACTAAAGGGGCTGGAATGCATGTTTTGTATGGAAGAGAGCTCCAAAGCGGAAATCCACAGTTTAACAGCGAAAAGGCCCTCTGAGTCTCTGTAAACAGTAGATAGGTGCCTCAGCCTGCGGACAAATTTGGAGCTGCTTTTACCCTCTCTTTGTCTCCTGGTTGACAGGAAGCATAAACTCCTGCAGCCTGTAAGTAAAACAAGGGTTAGTCCCTTCTGCACAGCAAGGTGTCACTGTGACCTCATGACAGACTCTCTAATCCTCAATCTGATATGGATTTAGGAAGGACTGAAGATGGGCTCTGGGGGATTTACCCTTGGATACTCAGCTGGGTATCGCCATATAACAGAGTGCATGTCTATGCATACAAGCACATCAATAATCTATAACACACACAAATAAAGTATATTCCTTCCTTTACTTTTTACTGTGAGCATTATTTTAAAAGATACTTGTATATATTACTACTCTCTTTAAAGTACACCTTGCTCTAGTTTTCTGTTCCTCAGTCAGAAGTCAAAAGATCTCAACTGCCCTCTGATGGTGGGCTGCACTACAGGTCAAAAACCTCTCCTATCTAATTCTATCAGGTGGGACACAGGCCAAACGTATTAAACTAACTGCTTTAATTAGTTATTTGATGCTCTTAAAATGGGGTGAAGCATTATGATTGACAGTTAGCGCTCGGTTGCTACTGCGCACACTCACAAGCACAAGATGGCAGCGCTCTTATCCTGGATATTTTGGCTTCATTTTTGTACAGTACAAGGACGTGGAGATGCATCTCTATTGACGTCAATGGTGCACTTGCACCGAACTGCTGGCTTGGCTAGCATGTAGTCTTGCTGGAAAGGCAATTAACGTTGAAGAATTTGAGATTGTACATAAACAAAAATCAGACCAGAAACTATACCCAACTGAACATAAGTAGCTAAGTGAGTAAGCTCAGTAAGTTTTGGTCATTTCAACCAAATGCTACACAAACACAGCAAATATCATAAACATGACGTATAAACGGCTCCGAGTTCATTGATTACCTCCACAGCAGTTGCTGACAAAAGGCTTTTTTTGTCCTGAAATAGCTGCAGGAATTATTCTACAGGATCATGATGAGCAGTTTCTGTGGTTGCCAACATGGAGAAGAAGCTTTTAAAGTGTTTAGAAAAATCTGTAGATTGCGTGATATGATTACAAGATACAGGACAGCTGCTTAATGGAAAATCATCCAAAAATGTATATAATGAGTAAGTATATATTGTACTGGTAGTTTTACTTGAGTTCACCTCTGAATACAGGACGCTGTGATATTGCTACTTTCAATGAAAAAAATGTGGGTTGATGTTGCTGCACCACGATCTAGTTACTCAGCTTCATTCACCCTGCTCATTTAAACAACATCGCTTTCTATTAAACAGCAGCCAAGTGACTTTTTTATGTCTAAAAAAAAAGAGATGATTTGACACTATAACAAACGGCACCTCTACTTGTATTTTGCCCTCGTGTGCTGACTGTATGCTGACGACCTGTGCTGTGAGCAACCGAAGTGTAGAACGAACCAAATTGGGCTGCTGATACATGCACAGCTGACCCCTCACCCTTGGGGCTTGGACCAAAGAAAATTTCGCAATCCTGAGCCAGGGATTTAGTCTGGCTTGTGTTTATCCACCAATCTGTTTGGATTGCTGAATAGCAGAGAGGCATTTGTTCAGATGTGATCCCCTGTTGCGCCGAACATTTTTCGGAATAAAACACGTTTGCCTGAATGCTCGGTGCATGTCTGCCATTCACAGGGGGGAAGGAATAAAGGATGTAATCCACCCACATGACGAGAGATGATTTCATCATTATCAGCACTGTCTGAGGGCATCTAAGTTTTAAATGTGAAGGAAACGCCTAACCCTATTTTCAATAGTTGCCAGTACGAGAAGCGCTACAGGATGAGTTTTGGACCATGTGGGAGTCAAATTTAAATGATCTGAATTGAAAATCCAGTATATCAACTGATGTATTGGATGTTGCAATCAACTAATATCAAATAACAGCATCTGCTCAAAATTTAAGCAGATAAATAAAAAGTGTTAGTGTGTGTGTTTGCTTGTTCGCAGATTTGTTCTCAATCATGTTTCTCTAACTGCATGTTTTCCTTTTTCAGACTCCGGTCATAAGAGGTCGGAAGTTCATTCACCCTCCAGGGTGAGGAAGCTTTACAGTGATTTCCAACTCTATTATCCTATATATTGTTCTAAACTGAACAAACATTTGTTTTTGTGATCCCTGACTAAAACGAGCTCACAGAACTTTCTGACCTGTCATGTATCCATCCTGTCAGACGTGGGAGCGTACACATCGTTTCCTGTTTTGACTTTTCCTGTCTCCGCTTTTTCCTGTTGAGCGCTGCTCGTGTTCGTCGTGTTTGCCCAAAGCATTTGAACGTGAGAGGGTAGGTGTTGCCCGGAGATAGAAAACAACACAGGTGGACCTTCTACTGGCTCTCCCCATGAGCCAGTGCATGTGCAGAAAAACATTTAGAATGGCCACATGTGTTCATTGCAGCTCATTGGTGCAAAAGCTTTTATCCTGGAGTTAAGAGTTTGTCCACGGTTGCGTCACTCTCACCTCCAACCCTGTGCAACTGCACAGAGGCTGCCTTTAAGACGTTTTTCTACTTGAAATTCAAGACAGCTGTTCTTTCAACTGGTTTTCCCAGGTTGTTTTGTCATCCTTTTTTGTTAATCCTCTTGTGAGGCAGAATATTTGAGCGTCTCCATCCTTACTAATTAAATCCCGGATAAAATCCTCCCTTTGCCACGTTTCCTCTCAAATACGATGAGTATCAAGGTCTCCCAGCAGCCTCTCCGGGATAGGGAGAGCTGGTTATCCGCCACCAACTGCAGCATGAAGGCATGTGTGATTTGTGTGAACTGATTCAGCATCGCTGGCATTGCAGTATGGCTCTGTGATGAATCACTCTAATTTGCACAACCTGCAGTGGAAGTGATGCCACAGACTATTAAAGACCAGCAGCCCTGCATTGATTACCATAGCAGGTAATAGCTTGGTGAAGATAAAATTAGTACTAATCCTGCGGTTTTGTTAGGCTTTGAACAAGAAAAACTTTTAATCTTCGGGGTATGTAAAAGCGTGGCCGTGCCAACGGAGATAAGCTCGAGTGGACCCAGTCAGTTCCTGCAGTGGGTTAATTGCTTTACTGTGCATGTCTGGCACATTTTGAGAGCGAGGGAGGGTTGTTTTTATATTGATTCACTGCACGGGGAAGATTTCAATTTGCCCATACCTATCTGGCAGTGCTGACAATCTGAGGTTAAGAAATCCAATTATCTGAGTTTGTCCCAAAACTACAGTAAAACCGCAGGAGAACCACAATATTGAAAATGACTGACATGATTCAATTGGCCTTTTAAAATGTTTGAATGACATGAGATAATGATCAATTAATCAGGGTCGCATTCACTCAAATGATAAGCAGGTTCAACCTTGTAGGCGCTCTCCTCTGTAAAAGATGTCGGAAGACTTTGTGTGAGACATGCTGCGGCTGACTGCACAGGCACGTTCAGTGCAGCATGCACCAATTATTCCAATGGAATTCATTTGTTTGGGTTTATAATGTCTGTTGACAGGAGGATACAAACTGAAAAACGAGATGTAATAATGCGAGAATGCAGAAATGAATCGCTTTATCTTATGAAAGCTATGTTGACACACATGGTTCCTTTGCTGCTGTGTAAAATCGATAGAGAGGTTTCTCAAAGTGAGTTGGCTCAAGCTACAATCAATATCTTGTTTCAGACGCAGCTGCAAAATAAATATTGCATACGCATGCAAAGCAGGCCCTTTCAAACACCTTTTAGTCACTTTTTAAATTTGACATTGTAATTTCAACAATGAGTTGAAATGTTTGAAACAATGTTTCATGAGGATTGTGGGAGCACACCTATCATTAGTCGTACATAGTAAACAGTATACAACGTCACGTACAAAGTAAAGTAAGACGAAACTAAACAAAGCGAGCTTAAGTTGTTTCACTCTAATTTTGTCTTGGTTTCATGCTGGATCCATCAGCCACGTTGAGTCATAGTGTGAAACAACAAAAGCACCTGTAGCTGTGGCTGAAACAGGGACTTCCATGGTAAAAATATGCAATGTGACAACGTCCGCACCAATCGAATATTCCGTGAACTGGGTATGGATTGTTTCGCCTCCATGTGCCATCATTTGACCTCAGTGTGAGCGAATAAAGAAACAGTTAAGATTGATGTTAACACAGGACCAGATCACGAGGTAAAAAGGTAGAATTCCCTTGATACTGCTACTTAGGGGTATAAATTCCCTGACACATTTGGAAGTAAATAAACAACTGAGACACAAATGAAACATGTTTATGGGGCTTATTTGGAATCTGTGGAACTTGCCTGCTCGCAGCAGGTGGTCTGCCTGAGGCCGCAATCTGGTTCTTAAATGATCTTGTGTTCATTATGTCAAGTAAACTCTGGATTTGTGTGTTTAAATGCAGGATAAAAAAGGCTTTATGTCAAAAAAGATTCGCATTTAGTGGTTTTCAACTACATTAAAGCTCTAAATGCAGTTCTGAGAATATGTGGGGCGTAACAGGCAGGAATTTAGCATTTTGCTCTTGCAGCCTTCCTTTAATCCATTAATTCTGCCTTCCGTTAATAGGTTGCATTCAGCTGGAGTGTTTCAGTGTGAAAGACTGATTAAATCTCAATAACTTGAACATGTTCTGTCAGTAGTTTTTTAAATTGAATTATGACTTTGCATTGTAATAGCTGTGGCTGCAGGGGAGAGCACTCTCTCTCTCTCTCTCTCTCTCTCTCTCTCTCTCTTTCTCTCTCTCTCTCTCTCTTTGACACAGCCAGGATGTGCTGGAGACAGAGACAGCCCGAGGGCTGTGGCTGCAGGGGAGAGCACTCTCTCTCTCTCTCTCTCTCTCTCTCTCTCTCTCTTTCTCTCTCTCTCTCTCTTTCGGCTCACCTTGATGTGCTGGAGACAGAGACACAGCCAGAGGCCACAGAGACTTCACAAAACTCTGCGAGAAGAATAGAGCAGCCTGATGATCACTTCAAAGCCATCGCAGGGTCTATACATAATGGATGACACAAGAGTAGCCCGCTCTGAACTGCATGGTTCATCTCTCCCAATTAATTTAGAGATGCTAATTCCTTAGGCAGAGACAGAGGACGATGCTGCTGCTGCTGGAATTAGAAAAGACAATCATGAACAAAACTGTGATTGTGTGCCACTAACTCTGTCAATTTTGTTCTTATTCCTACACTGTAACTGTACATTACATTACAGTAAAGTAGCTGATTCTTCTAATCTAAAGTGATTTACAATAGAGTGCATTCAACTGTGAGAGCACAAATTGCAAAAATCATGCATCTATATTAAACTGAAGGACCTCATTGTGGACTGTGTTTTGTCACCGCCACGGCTGGTCAGGTCTCCTGAGTCCAAACCTTCACGTGGGAGAGTGAGCACGGATTAGGATTCCTAGTCAACAAGTCAGGAAACAGCTTTGTTTAAGAAGTGTTTCTGCCTCAGCAATAATGTTGTGGTCTGTGACAATAATTCTAAGCCAGGGTAGGACCCAAATGCTGACAACAGCTACAGAGCAGCTTTAGTTTGATGGGTATGTATTTATTCAGGTATGTGTTTAATAGCAAAAAAAAATATTTTCCACCCAAGCCATATTTTCAAAGCTTTGAGGGTATAAAACCTCACAATTTACATCCCTTTTTTTGAAAAAACAAAACAAATCCACCATGGTGAACAGAGTTGTTCACCACAAGGCTATAAATATTTTCGGCACTGCTCAAAACATTACTTCAAGTGTCTCGTAACATGGAGGAAATAGGATGAAACACCCATCTTTGGGGTTTGAATCAATAACTATGGTAACCATGTTACTAGAAAATGGCATGTTGAGTGTTGTTAGTGGTGACGAAGGAGATTTATTTCTGACATTCCATTCTATAGACACGTAGAGCTAATCAATAATAGCGAAGTAAGATTAGAGATGTATTTTGACCTTTGAAATTAGGGAAATAGTGCTTAGATTAAATCATACCGGAGGTCTAAAGACTGGGCATACAGGAGCTGGGTTGGGGTAGGCAAAAGTCCTACAGAAACAAATCTAAGGACTGTCAGGGTTGTGTTAGAAATATAACCCACATTGTCACCGAGCAGTGAGGTTCAGTTCAGTTTGGGGCAGCACCGTATTGTTACCTGGTGGGCAGGGTAGCCTGACCGTGCCAGCTACTTAAGCAGCATGACATGATGAATAAAGGAATAAAGGAAACAGAGGAAACAAAGGAAACAATGGAGGACATCCATTTCCTGTTGTTTCTTGTTGGCATATGGCTGTTTATTACACAAATCACAAAATTTACATATTATCTCACAGGGTTTTGACAAACTGTAGAGATGTGACCACTTCTGCCCTTAGACCCTCGAACTGGGTGAGAAAAAACATAAAAAAGCCCTAAAAAGGGAAAATAACAAACCTCAGGAAGAACCACAGAGGAGGGATCCTTCTTCCTAGGAAGGACAGATGTGCAATAAATGTCACTTGTGCAGAACAACAACATGACAGTAACAGTTTCAGAGAATGTTCCAGATATAGTATGGGAATAGTATGTTGGTCCAGAAGTCATTGTAATCCATGGGCTAGGTTGGTCAATCCAGCCTAAGAGCCAAGTCACAGGATCTCCTGTCCTAATGTGAGCAGTAGGCGTCAGGCAGGAACACAGCAGCAGCTCCCACCGCGACCTAGAAAGACCTGCAGGATGATAAAGCATGAAGTAGACAGGCTCTGTTTGAGGAACTGCTCCTCGCTGTGAAGAGAAAGACGGCTTAACCTTTGCAACAAAGTGATGATTCTGTTGACCAATCAGCAGACTGCAGGGGGTCCAGCCCCCCCTTTGTGTTACTGTTTAGCTCTGGTATGTAACCTAAGCAAAGGGTATGACATCCCATCTTTCTTTGAATAAACATAATGAACTGCGTCACATGCTACATATCGAAACAAAAAAAGATTTTTCTTTATCGGGGGCAAGGAGCAGATGAGGATTCTCTCTACTACCGAAGACAGAATCCAGTTTCTGCTCTCTTCATGCCTATGAGGAGCTCATTTCACGTTTTTGCTCAGACGTAAACATGACACAACTGTTTCTCAGGCAAAGCAGTACTCCCTGTACTAAACTTTAATATGTAAAACCGAAGGAGTGTCCTTTTGAAGTACAATTTACCAAGGTGTTGGTTACTTGGGGGCTTCTGAAACAGGCTAAAAAGCAACATATATATATATGTCAAAAGCTGTGAATGGTCGCCTTAAAAGCAAACCTTCCTGTGCCAGTTTGGCCACTCTTCGCTTGAGGTACCAATCAGAGCTAAACTGTACCATAATGGTGAGGATAGACCCACTGCAGTCCGCTGATTGGTCGACAGAAGAATCTCTCCCTAAGACAGTTAGGCCGTCTTTCTCCTCGTGACGTGCAGCCTTTTCTCAAATAGAGCCTGTATACTTTGTGTGATAAACAGCCATGTGTCAACAAGAAACAACTGGAAATGCTGAACGTCCTCCATTGTTTGCTTTGTTTGTTGTTACGGTTTCTTCATCAGCTTTAGTAGAGGGATACATTTTCAACATTTGCGACTTCCGCTCACCAGTGGAATGAGCGTGCCGTTTCCGTACTGTCCTGAACTGTACCGCTTGATGGAAACGTAGCTTAAATGCTTCATTTTGCTGACCAGCGTCTAACTTTGTCCTCTATTCATAGCTAAGGAGGTATCAGTGTATTTACACTAAAAAAGGCTGCTGAGGCTGGAAACAACACTGATAAAAGGTGAAGGCCGGGGGAACTAAACAGTGCAGTGAAAAATGCTAAAATGCGCCATAGAAATGAGAACTGCTGAGTTTTATGATAATTCTCTGGGGTTTGATTATATGGGTGACCCCCTTCCATATACCGAAAACTATTGGATCCTTTGTTGACAAAAAACAAAAAAGAAAAGATAGCTACTTTCAGCACTCAGCAACATCTACTTAATATTCTGTTTTGAAGAGTACTTCAGCCTCACTGATGCACACGGCCCATTTGGATGCAAAAATAAAGGAAGCCGACGACGTTCCTGCTTTATTTGGGTACAGCAGGGGGAGTCACTTGAGCACTGTTGTTGCCGCAGTGTGTTTGTTTGTTGCTCAGGAGTTTGTGGGGCCTCGGGAGAGACTCGCAGACACACACACACACACACACACACACACACACAGTGCACAGGGACTGATGATGATGTACAGCCTCGGCATGTCAAGCCTTCTCAGCACTATGCGATGCCAGGACAGCGCAGTGACTCAGGCTGACACAGCAGGAGTGTATGGAGCTACTATCTGCTGCTCCCAGTGCACCAAAGCTCCCGCCCTGCCAAATACAGTGACGCTTTGCAGCTCCAAATTCTCCTGAACCCCATTGTTCATGGGAATGTTATTCAATGCTGCCTAAGCCCCCCCGAATGTTGAACAATTGCAAATCTGAGTTGCACTTACATATCCTCTGCATTCCCCTACAACACTAGTAATCTCTTCATGTTTCCATGATGGGGTAGATAAATCCAAATTGCAGTTTGCCCTGCAGATCTTCCCTGTTATGCTAATTGTTCAATTAGTAATAAAGAAAGGGAAATTGTGACTGATTTCCACGGGGTGTAAGGGGGAAAAATAAAACGCACGTGAGAGAAATGAAGTAATGACAGCAGCAACAGTCCCTGTTGTACAAGTCACAGCTCTTCACAATCGGATATTTGGATGGGAATTCTTTTAATATGTTTTTGATAATGTCAGAATTACATACAGGGGATTATAGTCAGACAATAAGATCAGTCTCCAGTGTGACTGCTGCTGCTATGGGCAATGTTTTCCAGTCCTCACTTTTTACCGCTGCTTGTCTCCAAAATTGTTGGGATAAACTGTCCAAGGGCTCATGAAAAATACATGAATTCTGCTTTTGATTTGACTCAGTGTTGCCGTATGAAAAAAAATAACATTTGAGTTGTATTTGCATGTTTTAATGCAATGATAAAATAAAAGCTTAATAGCTTAGGGATGAGGAATCAAGAGAGGATAAAGTGATTATTGATGCAAAGACAGAATTCCTACACGTGACAGCACAGTGGTTACTGTTACAGATGGCTTGTTAGTGAAGAACAGAAGGAAACAGCGCTTATTTATTTATTTATCTTATTTTCTGTTTTCCTAATCATCTCGTTCCTTGACGTAGTGTTATATCTTTTGCGTGAATATACGTCTACTCATTTTACACTTGAAGAATGAAGTTTAACAGTCAAAATCTCACTGAAGGTGAAGTCAAACAGGATTAGGAGCTAATTGTGTCACTGAATATAAGGAATTTCTCCTGACATCAGACATATTGTACATTTTTAATTCTGCTCCACAGCGTCACCTCAGCAGGCGTCAAGAGGAGCATCGGTGGCAGGATGCCCTGTCTTGTTTGTGTGCACAGTACAGCAGTATCTCCACAGCTCACAGTTGTCCACTGGAAGACAACCTGTAGTTCATAAAGCATGGAGGGAAAAGGACTAGTCAGAGGACGGCACCAACCAACCGACGCCTCTGATCATATAGATTAAACTCCTGTCAAGCTGCATCCTCTGTCCCACTCCACCTCACGTTGATGGTCGACGGGCTGCTGGGTAATATGTCAGCAGGGCTCCCGTTGCCTTTCATAAAAACTGCAATCTTTAAAAGCCAGGGAACGGAGCCCAGTGCAGCCATGCATTGCAAAGAAAACATTAGGGAGCAAAGCGTCATTGGCAACTATTGAAATGATGTGTCTGAATTTTAATCAATTTAAACAATGTGCCACAAGGGCTATTACATCTCTTCTGCAGGGTCGCGCTATTATTAAAAGTTCTTAAAGACATTAGTCTCCTGCAGGAGGCTTAGCCTGTTGGATATTTGTTTCTATATTTGGTGCACTATAATTCCAACGCAGAGCAAACGGAGGCTGTTCCAGTCACGCAGCAGTCGACGCGAAACAGCAACAAGGCAGTGTGCCTCGCAATCAGACAGAACATGTCATGTTTTCCACAGAGGAAAACAGTAAGCCAGGCGCTTGGCTCTCATGGCGGACAGTCGGGCCATCTGCTAACACAAACTCCCTCAGTCATGTGACGCTCGCCAATCAAGTCATCTACTGTTTCCATTTAGTCCATCTTACTGCTCATTCCACATGTCTGCCTCCCTCCCCTTCACAGTACTGCCCATGAGCCTGTTGTATATCCTCTTAAATGCCATTGATCATGTGCAGGGAGGTGGCAAGAGCATGAGCAGTGAGCGTGTACTCTTATCACTCAGAGGCTCATTCATGGAAAAGACTTGAAAGCATGTGACGCCACTAAAATGCTGGAAGTTTATCTCTCTCTCTCTCTCTGTGTGCTCTGACAGCATTCTTCTGAATGTATGGAAACCCACGATTACAAATCAGCAGGGAGACAGAATGGGAGAGGAGTGTAGTGTATGCAGAGAGAAAGAAGAGTGCAGAATTAGGAGATTGAACTAGCTGCAGGATTATTCTCCAGGTTGTGATGATGGAAATGGAAAATTGTGACTGGAGTCTGACACGTTCTCTCCGGCCCTTTAATCCTCCTCAGTAGCTCTCTGCAGAGCATGTGTCTCCTGCTGATTGTGTGGACGACCTCCGGGGAGAGACGCTCTACTCTCTATGAAACAGAACATTTATGTGCGAGCGCACGTCTGTTAAAGAAACGGAGCTGGATTGGATTGCATACTGTTGCACGTGCAAATTGCATTTATACTTACACCCCTAATTCCTGCGTAGAACCTTAACTTTGACCTGGCCCTAACCTCACGAGGACTGCTGGCCCGTGTTTCTTCCCCCTCACAGGTATAACGTAAACACACATTTGGGCCCCCTCAGACATTTCAGGTCTGCATAAAAAAACAGGATTATGGAAACTGGTTGGAAGTTGGTCTAAAGCACTTAAAGTGACGGTAATTAGACGTCCTGAGTTAACATAATCAGGTTAACTAACGTCTGGAATTATGTGTAGTCACCTGGTGGAAACATCTAAATGCAGAAAATAAGAGACGTGAAATGGAAGGCCTCTGTTGATGGCTTGTCTTTATTTTTATGGACTTTATAATGCACCTTTATTACACCAGCATGAACCTGCAAGTGTGTCACACAGCTTGACAGCAAGCTTTGCTTTCCTATTCCAGGCGTAACAATTAGGCCTCAGTTCACTTATCTCACCTAAAGCCACGTTTCATTAGCACATATGTAGTTCTTGCACGCACATCTGCAACTGTGAAACTCTCCCCGAACGATGGAAGTACTGAAATATCACAAGACCCTTACTGCAGCACTATATTTAAGAGGCATCACTTTCAGCTCAGCTTTAATTGTAAGGAGGGCCGACTGTGCTGAAGATAACTCATACCCTGGAGAAAATAAGATGCCAATGTATTGCTGGCCATTCGAAATAAATCTGCAAGGTGCTCTTTCATGCAAATGCAACGCGCTACGTGTCAGCAACACAAGGCAGAGGCCGATACTTGGAAGACTGTCAGAGATGTTTGGAACAAGTCTTGCCCTGCCACTCCTTGTTAAATCACCCTTCTTTAACCCAATACTTAAGACATTACTAGTGCTTCTCAATGGATTGCAGTTTTGTGGTTTTTCATCACTTATCCAATTGAATATCCTGGACTCATTACTCATAAGCTAAAATGTAACAAGCAATTAAATATTTCAATTTCGATAAATGGGGCCTAGAGCAGAAAAACAAAAAATGAAAAAAAAAACAAAACACATCTCAAGTAGTAGAATATTTTACTATAATGGTGTAAGCCACAACAAAATTAAAACAAAAAACACCGGAGTTACTCACGATAACTTCATGAGGCACGTGTTGAATTGCAAGAAAAGACGGTTGCAGCCAATTGATTTGCATGCTAATTACAGCGACTTTACCGTACAATACATAGACAGTTTGATCATAGCATCACAATGCATAATCATTCCCATTATTTGGATATTTGGAGTGTATTTACATTTTAAATCTTAACAGTGGCTGAATCTTACAAATTGCCCCTTTACAATATTGCCTTGTTGCGGATTAATAGCCTTCCTCCTCTGGGACCTGGGTTCCAACCAGTGAAAACTTTCAGAAGTGACTTTAAAGATAGACCCTGTATTCTGTTCTACCTCTGTCCAATGATAATCACCACTGCGGCAATTCGAAGGTTTGATCTGTCGTGCTTAAATATTCTACCAAAAAAACGATTTTCTGTCAGTCGTGCTCCCGCTAGACTGCTTTACCTCTTCATTTCAAAGCATAACTATTCCCTTTGTTGAAGTGCTGAGCCTATCAAGTTCACAGATCTAATCCTCACGGTGCATCCATACTAAGTTCAAAGGCCAGCTTCAGAAGGCTACACTGGCAAAAGACAAAGGGTGAAAGAGAATTGGGGAGTGAACAGATTCCTACAGAGAGGGCCACACATGCAAATCAATGACTTTGGTTTTGGATGGGAATGTGTGTTTTGTCTAACAGGACTCAGACACGGCAGACTGTGCATCTTCTGCCACGGTAAACAGGAATTTTAAATTGGGAGGACTTGTTGTTTCCATCCTCTGTGTGCCTCCTGACCCAGACGTGTGCTGATGACACCCCTCCGAGGCCCCAGGAGGACAGCCAGCACGCCCTCGCTGCCAAGGAAATGAGCTGATGAGGCGATACTCACTAATAAGCTGTACAGAAAAATCATTGGTATGGATTCTTCAGCAATCTGAGTGTTGAGGTTTGTGTGACTGTTTCAGCAACGACTCAAGGACAAATGGCTGCCGTCGTGTACCTTGCGAGAGCAACAGCCTGCTGTTTAGAGGCTCTTTGGGACTGTCACAAACCGTATAATGTGCTGTTAATCCGCTGCTCAGAGCGAGAGGTTATCTCTATTTCAGTGTGACTGATAAAACTGTTCTATTTGTCTGATGCTTTAATGAGATAAAAGTCCTCCCTCAACACTCCAGGATTAATGTCTTAAGCGAAACACACTGCTTCAGGCTGGAGGCATGTCGATGATAGAAAGGGATAAGACAGCATCGTTACTCTGACCAGAGGTGCTGAGGAAGGCCATGAGGCTTACTTGAAAAAGAAAATCTTTATTTGTCACTTACACATGGACTTGCTCTGCATTTAACCAGGGAGCACCGGGCACAGGCACCAGCACAGTCACAGGCAGGTTATAAATGTTTAAGATTAAAATCAGAGAGGCAGGCAAGTCTTTGGTTATGTTAGGGTCAAAAGGGACAGACAATTGTTTTGTTTCTCTTGTATTTACTCATTGCAAACGTCTGATAATTTCATCAGTACAATTACCAACTTTGCTATGTAGAATCTTAATGTAACAAGTATCAAGTATCTTCAGTCAAAACTGACAAAGGGTGAGTTACTAGGAAAGACTGAGTGTCTTCGGAGGATGAGGTAAGGGCAGAATTTGGGTGACAATTAGCTAAGCCTAGCGTGAAGACTGGAAGCAGGTGGATTACCCAGGCTGCCTCTCTCAAAAGTTCAAAACAAGAGGCCTCAGAGTGCACAAACCTCCGCCAAGGACCCACAGTCTCTCTCATGTTTGGAACAGCTGCCTATAAAACATTCCCCCCAACATTCGCTTACAGGGGAGAGAGAATAAAAAAAAGAAAGAATAAAAAGAAGAAGACCTGTTGCCCTTTATTGTAACCATGAGCACAGACAATATTTGGCTCAATAGGTAGGGCGGGTCAACCTCTGATCGAAGGATGGGGGGCTTGATTCCCCTCATGCGGTCATCTTATCGAAGCATTCTTGGTGAAGACACTCCCGATGCTGCACCATCGGTGTGTGAAAGGTTACCTAACTCCCAGCTTCGATGACACACCACACCTGCACCCATGTGTGAATGCGACAAATGTTTTGTAGCTAATGGAGATAAATCATAAACAAAGAATCCACTTAACTTTGGGTTCAGCTGTGTTTTCAGACTTTTTTGGTCACGCTCCTGCTTTGAAAAAATCAAATCCGTGATTGGATCCCCAGTCACAATCTGTGAGGGTGCAACTGAGGAAAATGTTTGAGATGTACTTGACTATTAATGCAGAAATTCCATTCAATGACATCAGCTCCTTTCAATAAGAACCTGTTAATTCAGATGAAAAACAACATTTCAGGAAGATTTAATCACCTTGTCCTTCGCTTGCTTGTCTAATGTTTGCCGTTTTCTTTTTTCCACGGCATTTATCATCTTCTTATGAACGACCAATCAAGAATCAAGCTTCAAATCAGTGTCAGGTCCTTGTGTTTTTAGCAGACTGAAGTGGCACGGTATTATAAATGATTATTTATGCACATTTTTCCCATTTCATTCTCAATATTTTCTTTCCATTATAATATTATATTTCAAAATAATTACAGCAGAAAAGTATTATTATCATTGTTATAGACATATTGATTGGGACATTACTGAGTTTTGATCTATTTCATAAAATGTCTCACTATTACTTAAAGGAGGTGGATGTGATGATATTAAGTTACCAAGGTGACTAAATGATAGACGATGAGCCATTTTTTTAAATTTTATTGTGACTTTTGCCATAAATCTAACAATAAAAGTACAGCTACACACTGTATGCACACACATACCAACACCTGATTATTCATTAGTGAAGCTGGATGCACAATTTATGCAGAGAAGATAGAGGAACAAATGGAACTGTGCACTGGTTCACGTAGTCATTATTGTCATTATTATTCCACATTCTGGCCGTCTGTAATTACCCACTTCACCTTCTGGTACGCCGCATTCAGAATTCTTTTCATTGCACCGCTTGGAGATAATATAACGATAGAATGAACCAAACTGCAGCGCTTCTGAATCAAAGGCAGAGAGGAGAAGAAAGGCCTTGAAGTTGTACGGTTAATATTGATGAAGTGAGATATTTTAGATGACTAGCACCAGAGATTTCACTTCTCTCTTTTATTTTGCATCAGCAAGGACAGATGCCTGAAATGTCACGCTTAGCTCACATTTTCCAGCTGCTTGATCAGTGGGCACAGCAAAGAGAGACAGGAACAAATCTACAATCAGCTACGTGACGTGTGTTATCCTTTGAGTTAGTAAAATGTCATTGTTTCGAAAACATTTAGCAGTGTCGTCTCTATAGGGACACTCTCTGCAGGGATGTGATGGGAAAAGACAAATCTCGGTGTTTTAATTGTGTATGAGTGAATGCTACACAAGCTCAGCCTAAATACTATTTCAACAATTAAGTTCCCTTGACATGCAAAAGCTACAACATCAGAGGCTTAGGTACAGTTGCTCACAACATGTTACTGCCATTGTTATGAATCCTTGTCGGGTTTGTTTCCTCTACGCATTGTACTTCTTCAGCAGGTCATTCTGCCAGTGCCTTTTACGATCCGGGAACACCCTGGGCAAGCGGATCTTTCTAAAGTCCTCGATGCATTTCTTCAGATCCTCCTCCAGCATCTTCCTCTCCTCCTCATCCTCATCTAGCCCGGACGGAGGGCCGCCGTTCTCCTTGATGGTGGGGCGCGGCAGCGTCCTTAGGTTGAGCGTGGTCGGACGCTGGGAGCTCTGGGCGCGAGGTGCCGTCGGGGGCAGAAATGGGCTGGATGTAGAAGAAGCTTTGGATGATGGCAGAGGCGAAAGCAGGACCAGAGGTGAAGGGGGTGGCAGGTCAGGGCTGCCTACAGCGGGGGGAGGTGGAGGAGGGAGAGGAGAGTCCGGGGGAGACGGGTTTCGTACGTCCGCTGCCGTGCCGCTCTTGTTTTCTGGAAGGCTTTGTGTTCGGCCGGTGCCGCCGGGCTGCTCTGTGTCTGTAATACTGAGCCTGTGTGCTGTGGTGGGTTGAGACGTCACTTTGGTAAAAGCTGGGGGGTCAGAGGTCGTTGCCTGGGAAACCACCGATGAACCACCTGCAGAATCACAAATTAAAGTGTGAGAAAAATTTCCAACAATTGTACACTTTTGAACAGTAAATATAAAGCTCAAGCAAGAAGTTAATTAGCTTGGCTCATCTTACTGTGAAAGGGGAGGTGGGAGGCACTGAGTGTGGTCTGTCACAGGTTAACATCAGGAACTGCTTCTACTGAAAAACAGATATGACTTCCTGCTCTCTTCTCAGGACAGTAGGTTACAAGCCAACTAACTTTGTGCAAAGAATGCTGAAACAGCATAAAGGCCTTTGCACACCAGATGCATTGTTTTTTGTTGTTGTGGCTTTTGTTTTTTCATACATTGGTGGATGATTGACCAGATGTGTACTTGTCGGAGGTTTTGCTTGCCAAAACGCTTATTTGTTGCTGCGGCACATTTGACACAGCGCGCCGCTTGTCTGTCTCCAACAATACGAATGAGCCAAATGCGTTAAACGCACAGCTGTTTACAGGCACACAGCACTTTAATCAAATGATATGTTAAAAAACTAAGTATCCAGAACCTTGATAAATGTATTAATTATGCCAGTGTTTACCTGCAATTTCATGCCAATATGGCTGCCTTAAACAGGGGCCATTGATCAGAGGTCAAGATCAAGGTACAAAAAAATAATAATCTGTACCCCATAGAAACTTCTCCAGTCAAACGATAACTTTGATCATTTCAATAGCCAGATTGAGAGGAAAAATTATGTTGGTTTTTTTTCGTAATTGATGCCACACTGCTGCAGCTGGCAACTTGTGGACCAAAATGCCACCAACACTAAACAAAATGTTTCAAATGAATGAGGCTACTCTGTTGGTATCAGTTTACGGGTACAAGTGTTGGTGTTGTATGTATATTTTTGAACGATAAGCAGCCCTGTTGGAAGGGAGGAAAGCAGTTAGCCTTGTTTCCAGTCTAGCTAACTAGCTCCTGACTCCAGCTCCATATTCTCCATGTTACGCCATAGTCAGGGGCGATGTTAAGTTTATCTGACAGTGTGTCTTCCTGAATTTCTTTCCTGTATTCTGGAGGCAGAGAGAATCTAAGAGTTAAGCGAGTGCTTGATATGTTTAAAAGAGAAAATTTGAGGCTGTGTTAAATGAGAGCATTTATATGGGAAACATGAAGCATGTAGCCAGTTAGCTTACCTGACTGTCCGAGGGTAACCAAATCTGATGAACACTACTTCTCAAGATCTCCAATTGCGATATTGTCTCATTTGATTAATGCATACAAAACCTAAAGAGCTAGACTTGTACTCTTTAGTTTCCCATCTAGCTAACCAGTTAGTAGCAGTACATTTATATTTATTAAGAAATAGGACAGTGGCATTAATCTAACTCTTGGGATGAAGCCCAAAATGTGAGATGATTCCTTTAAAAATCAGTAAGTCAGAGGATAGAACTGTCAGACAGACGCATGTTTGAATTAAAGTTGTAATTAAAAGTGGAGCTTGACAAAGAAATTTGGTTGCATTTTTGTTTTTTCTGTGTGACTTATCAGAGTGTGTCAATAGTGTGGGGCTGGCACACGGACGTCAGCGCTGAGCTTTACAGCGCTTTGTGTCCATGAGGGCTAAAGTACCCACACGCTGGCAGCAGAGCCAGTGGAAGAATTACACAAAAACAGAAATTAGCAGAGAAAGGAACTCAGCAGGAGCACAAAGAAATAGGGAGATGGGGAAAGTACCTTTCTCTGCATGCCATTCTGACGTGCCATTTTTTCGTGGTGTGCTGATTTTTCATTTCATCTCTGTGGGAAGTCAGAGGAGGCTAAAGAACTGTAATTTATTAGAATAGTCAGGGCGGCGCATGGAGCCCATCCAACAATTTGAATTGTCTCCTTGTTCTGTACAAACAGCCTTTTCTTGGAAACTAATGAGTGGAAACAGCCGGTCTCTGTCGACGGGATGGTACACAGCGTCAGACTGGCACAACAAGTCCCTGTAAACTTTTTAAAGCTTTTCAAAATGTATCTTTGTTTCCTTTTTGGGCCTAGCATTTCACACTAATCCTGGGCTCCAAACTCCCCTTTTGTGCTGTAGGATGGATTGAGAAACCAGCCACAGCCTAGTGTGACATATTATTGTTAAGACTCTCTTGTCATGAGAACCCTTCCAGAGAATTTCTCCATGTTTTGGTTTTCATGCCTGCTCTGTAAACCACCCTCCCACAGTGCCTGTAAAGGAAATTTTGCAAGGCCATGCAGCTGCAAATGCTAAGCAACAGACATCCGAGTCTGTTCTTGTTGTTGCAGTGTTTCAATAATGGATGCTGAACGTTTTGGAGAACAATCACAAAATGCTTTGAATGAACTTTAATAAATTTATCCAAGTGAGTTTGGACATGGCGGACCGAGACAAAAGACAGTGGCAGTCCTGCAGCATCTCATTGAGTCTCATAATAAGCAGGCACAACATGTCACACACACCCCCATAACACAGTCTGACACTGCTCAGCATCCCGGTCACCTGTCTTACAAAACAAGAAAAGCTGCGTGTGTCAAATGGAAGCAGCGCAGAAAATTTTCCCACCGCCTTGGCTTTCTGGACAAGAGTGAGAATCTGAGTGTGTGTGTGTGTGTGTGTGTGTGTGTGTGTGTGTGTGTGTGTGAACATGTGACAGGAAGTTCACAAGCTTGTGTGTGAGCACAAGTGAGTGTCGCCCTGTGTGTTTGTGCATGCATGCGTACGTTGGAGCACATGTGTGCGTGCTGTACGTGTGTGTATGTGTGTGTGTGTGTGTGTGTGTGCGTGTGTGTGTATGTGTGTGTGTTTACATTGTGGACATCAGCTGCCTTTTGAATGAAGGACAAATAAGGAGAGAGAGAAATAAAAAGATGTGGGGGGAGTTGGCAGGAACACGTTCTACACTGTTTGTGTTCTGAGGGCTTTTATTGCCTCTCATAATGAACACATGTGTGTGAGGACCGCCTGGACGTGGGAGTAAGGGGGCTTAGCAGTGTCGGAGGAATAATCCACTGGGGGATGGGCTCCGTGCTTTCCTCCAGTGCTAAGCCTTATGGAGGAGAGCAGCGAAAGAGCGCACTCAACCCTATTCCGCAGGCCACTTCTCCAGGGATATATGCAAAAGCCAAAGCACTTTCTCACACAACCTCTTCTGTCTTGCTTCCCTCACCCCATCTGTTCAGTGTAACATATCCCTGCTTTGCTATCATTACCGCTATTAGCAACTCTAATTTGTCACTGTTGTCAAGGTTTAGTGCCTCTCTGGCACAAAATGTCTCCTACAGCGTGACATGTTGTTTTGTCTTTCCACCTGAATCTTTTACTTGAACCATAGCAGACTGTTTACGCTGACACTGACTAAATAAAACCATGAAAATGTAGAGAAATAGCGTTCCGGCATTATTTGGAAAACATTCTGGTAGTATTAACCAGACCTACTTTGTACAGAAATATGCAAACTGAAAAAAATGTATAAATTTTTGCCAAAATATCAGTACAAAATTTGGAATTTCTTGCCACAAAATCTTGATTCTTGTTGCATAAATAGTTATTTATGTCATTTTGTATTGAGGGTTTACAAAGCTATATATATTGTACAAATGTAGGTCTTTCAGTTGTCTAATTTCAGGCTACAAGGTCAATCTAAGCCCCTTTTGTTGATCTTTCAGGACCAATTGATCGAAACTGATTTTCAGATGCTAGAATCAATTACCTCCTAAAGGCTATACAGTGAGAAATGTCAGAAATAAATCACAGTTTTTCCGCTACTCACCACGATCGAAGTGTTATTTCAAATTCTGGTAACCTGCAGTGAAGCCCGTGTGTAGTTCTGAAGCATTCACTGTACAGAACTTGTGTAAAATTAATGTTGGTACAGTCTGTGTTTTTCTTCCCTTTCATTATTTACAGTTGTAGACGGCTGTTAACACTCTTCATCAATGATGCACGGTCAATTATATTTTTTATGCACTGTAACATTTTCATTTTAAGTATATTTTTGGGAAACAATGGTAATGCATCAATTTAATGTCATTAAATGGGACGTCCAGTGGACTGCAATCCTGCGCACAGGCAGTAGCAGCACTTGTCTCCATCCATCATCCTGCAAATTTTTCTGCAATAGGACCCAAAATTTAGTCAGCTCAAGATCTTGACTACATTAACCGCCTTGTAAAATTCGGTGATGATACAGACGGGGCTTATCATACACGGAAGAACATTGTGCCAGTCTCAGCCCCTGTGACTCCTCCTTTAAGTAAGCCTTCGTCATGATAAACAGTTTAACTGTGGAACAAAGCTGCTTAAAAATGAATGAATCTGCAGCTTCTGAATTACCTTCACTATGACCAGGTCAACCACCCTGTGGCTACTTTTTTAAATTCGCGGATGCTGCCGAGATGTGTTGTGACCCGGGAATGGGCAGACTCTCAAACTAGAAGGCAGCATCATCTCCATGGTAACGCCACAAGGATATGCAGGGACCCAGAGCTGCACAAATGCATAGTAATGCTTGTGAGGCTGCGAAACGCCTTTTTATCCAGAGTGTGAAGTTGTGCATATAGCTCTATCCAAAGGGAGCTCACGCCACATAGTGTTGGCAATTACATATCTAAATACCCAACATTCAGCTCAGATATCCAACATCTGCTTTGCGAAATTATCAGTCTGGCACCTAATGACAGAGTGGGTCTCCTCACCTTCTGTCTTTCCGTTCATTGTCTTTTCCCCTCTGATTGGCGTCAGAGCAAATACATACGGAGGCGTAATCAGAGGTGCTTATGCTAAATTCTTCAGGATGACGCCCAGGCACAGGCACAGATGCCTCGGTGCAAAACCGGTGGCGTGTACTTACAAGCGTCAGAGCATTTACAAACCTGTCAATTTACATAATGTGGAGGAAATGCGTGCTGTAAGCAGCTGGAGAGCGGGGAGCTGCTTCCAAGTGAGAAAAGCAAAAAGGGGGCCAGAGACAGATCAAAGGAAAGAGCAGTTTGAAAGAAACCTGGGAGCAAACATCAATAAGTTAGCAGCAGATACGGTTTTTCTTTTCATTTGGGTGTGAAAATTGGATTTGTATGAATTCTTTTGAGAACCCACACAAATCTATGCCCAACCCAAGTGTTCCACCTGCCTCCTCTTTATGCTCCCCCTGCTTTAAGCATCCTGAGCTGCTGCCTGCCTGCCACAGCATATCACCCGCTCTGCTTACCCCCTCAGTCCTTGCAGAACCTAATTCCTCTGTACTGCCTGGTTCCAGCCAGGGTCCAAGTACGCTCAGGAGCACAGCACCAAGGACAAGCCTGACGCTTCAGATTACCGATAATTAGGGGGCGGATTAAGTCTCCAGATGGCCGAGGTGAATCCCAACCCTACCTGCACTGACACATTTACAACTCGCTGCCCAAAGGAGGAGGCATTGGGTCAGCGGGGAGGTGCTGAGTGCTCATAACCGTGACACAGTGTCATGCAAATTTCTTGCACTGTGTACACTGTTTTTTTTTTAATGATAATAAAATACATGAAGTAGGCATTATAATTTATTAAATTAACATAAATAATAACTGTGTAGCATCAGGAAACAAAAAGATTATGTCACAGTAACCACATAAACATAACCTAAAACCCAACCTCTGATTACCAAACTGTAAGAAATATCTGTATATCCTTAATCAAAACATACATTGGTCGGGGTATAGGAGCATACATTCAAACCCGGCTACAATGAAATTAAAATTTCTTGCAATTTTTGTCACAGAGAAAATCTTTAAGGAAATTTTTTGTTGGTATGCTGTTGGAGACAAACAACATATAAATAAATATAAAATATGAGACACAATATTCATGCCATATTGTGAGTTTTGACTTTTTTTTCTCAGACTTTTTCCCCTTTGTGCTCGTGTGTTTGTGTTTTTTATTTTCATAGAATTTTGAGAAATTGATTTTTTCTGTATTTTGGAGGAAAAACAAAACGGAAACATCTGAGTTTAAAGTCAGAATTCAGTGAAAAAAAGTCTGAACTCAAGCAACCCTAATCAACCTCCGCTCTCAACATGAGCAGAACTGCTGCAGGAATGTATCATAAGTACATGTACATAAAACAAATACATAAAAATGTCACCTAAGGTTGTGCTCCACCCCCCAAACAGACTGTCTAAGCACCCAGGAAGCCTTTTAATCCATCCATGGCATCAGCACATAATTATAATTGCAATATTTAGCATTTGTAATGAGGCAGTTTTCACGTGCGGCTGAGCCTGGCAGAGGATGTTCAACCGTCTTCTAATGGTTTCCTCTGTCAGTTACTGTCACAACTTCCACCTCATGTTTCCCAATTTGTCATTTCTTTATTCCTTTCAAGGAGCTCCTCTGCCGCTCCTCGTTCTCTAATTTACACATTTACAGCCTCTGTGACACCATGTATGAAGAACTTTGCGACTCGAGTTAGCCTTCTTTTATGATTTCCTTTTTAATCCTGCGGCTTGCTCTGACTACCTCCCTTTATTACTAATTTCATGCTGCCTCATCCCCTTCCTGCTTTATTCTGTCTGCGTCTTGGAGCTTGAAAGAGAAAAGAATAGATTGTGAAGTCAAAGGGTGAAGCCGGAGATATTAAAGCGCAGCATGGAAGGAGATAGGTGAGAAGAGAAGGGTCTCCTGTTAGCTTGTATCTCCCCGTTGGATGTGACCACCCCCCCGACCTAGCATGATGTCCCTGTGATGTTCAGGGTTCCAGATGTTTTGTGATAGAGTGTGCGAGGAGGAGGAGGAGACATACTGGAGCGTATGTATCCATGCTGGAGGAGCAGCAGCAGGAGTACACATCTGACTCAATGCCTGACTCACTATAAATAACCCAACACACAATGAGATAAAGACGCCCCGAGCCAAAACTACTGTACTCTGTGCATATGGGCTTAAATGGCAATGTGGGCGAACCGTGCAGCCGCCAAGGACAAACACAGCGGGCTTTGGGCTCGCTCACAGTCTCAGCTGACATGCATGTGCCCCTTCACACACGGCACATGTCGATCGAGAAACCAGGCCTCCAACGGCACTCCCAGGTAATTACCAGCAATGATGCTAGTCCATATCAGCGCAGGCCTCTATTGAAAGGAGCACGGAGGTCAATGGCTTGTTTTCCTGTTAATGTTTTTTTAACTGGTCACAAAGAAGAGCAAAAAGAAGGCGCGCAATTAGATTAGAGTCATTAGACCGGAGGGCTGTTGCCCCGTCTACACAACAGTAACTTCCCTCCCTGTGCGCCGTGTGTCTGTGTGTGCTGGGAGACGCCAACTGCCTGCTCAGCGTATTTGCGAGACAGGGAAG
>KV751330.1:2745900-2842321 GCA_001698575.1 Mola mola | reverse complement strand
GCTCTGTACATCACGGCCACTCTTTGAAGCCCTTTCCCTTACGCCCTTATGACTGCTTCAGTAGTCACAGAGACACACAGGGCGTTCATTTAACAAAATTAGCGCTTGAATACAGTATTGTGCTTCACCAAGGCAGATTAAAAAACGGGAACAGTAGATAGAAGCTATCAGTCTCTGCAGGGGAAGGCTGCCGTCGAGGGCTGGGGGCTACAACTAAGAGAGGGCAAAAGAGCTGGACCTGAGGATGAGGGGGGCCGGGGTTGGGGGCTGCGCATTGGACCTGCAGAGATGGTATGAAGAGTCAAAGCAGCTGCTGGGTACAGTTCAAGGGATAAAAAGGCTGGAGGCTGCGGAGAGAGATGGAACAGCACAACATCTACGGTACATCTACTGCTGCAACAGCCATCACAGAGAGGAGGACAGGATGGCTGGAGGCTGGAACACGGGGGCACTTGGAGACAGGGTTAGGGACTGGGGGGACAAAGCCGGTGGTCTCACTCACGGTAGAACACATATTCAGTGTAGCTGGTCCAGATCTTGTCGTCCGTCTGCTCGTGGGCAAAAGCGCAGGTACCCGTGGAATTACAGGCCACCATGTGGAAGCCTGCGTCTGCCAGCTTGTCGAAAGCCTGCTCCAGGAAGGTGAACTTCAAATAGTAGCGGGACGTGTAGCGCTCGGGGGGCCTGTCGGGGTCACGGCTCTCGTTCAGCGTCTCCCCGAACACCTCCTTTGCCAGAGAGGTCTTGCCACACACCATGATCCGTGCCACCCGGCGGAATTTGGCATCCGTGTGGCTGTCTCGGCCAAGGGTGTACGAGCCCCGGTAGCCAATAGTGATGAACCCGGAGCGTTTGCTGTCCACGGCGCTTGGCACCAGGCCGGCGGAGGCGGCGGCCGCAGCACCCAGGGAGCCCAGGTTGCGGGCCGTGTCGATGCCGGGCGAGGAGTCCTCTGGGTCGCTCTGACATCCCTCGTCACCGAGAGAGTTCTGCTTGCTGATCTTGGGTGCCAGCAGCTTGACGAGCTCCGGCAGATTGAAGAACTCAGCCTCCCTCTGCAGACGCCCACGCTCAGGGAAGTGGTCTGGAAGGACCAGTTGCTGGTCCCGCATGTAGTCCAGGATGTAACGGAACAGGAAGCCATCACGGTCCACAAAGAAGCGACCCTTGCTGTCCCTGGCCAGTCCTTTGGCTGACTTTCGACTGAACATCTCCCCCAGTAGGGAGTCTGGCACACTTGTGAGGGTGGAATAGCGGGTTATGTACACCTGGCCACCCACATTGAGCTCTATAATCTCTGGGAAGGGCACTTCCTCCGCAGATATGCCACTATCTGGTAAAGCCATGGCTTACCCCTGGTTCACAGGCGCTCCTAGATGCAGCTTTAAAAACTCTCGTGGACTCTTCTTGGAAGCGACTTTTCTGTAGACCTCTCCAGCGCACGGCGAGGCCCGTCGATTGTCAGATTGATGTGTTGCTATATATAATAACGGAGCGGCTATAATAACTGAGGCGGACTGAAAGCTGGCCGCCGCTCTCGCACGACAGGCGGCAGAAACACACCGGTTAGTCTAAGTCAAGCTTCCCCACATAGTAACTAAAACACCGCGCAGGACATTTCAGGCAGCGCTGAGGGGAACCGTTGCGTCCACGTCCTTTGCGCGCAAACGAACGCGGTATCCTGACCGAAATTCTGCTTTTGACACCAGCTCTCTGAGCAGGACTCGCACAACTGTCCATAACTGGCTTCGCTTCTCCTCTAATCTTGGCTGGTCGGCCTGGCGCAAAGCAGATCAGGTGCGCCCGCTTCAGTTAAGCGGTCCATAGTTGGGGGCAGCTGTGGGCTCCCCGACGACGAGGAGCCATGAGATGAAGAGGATGTTGAAGATGTAGTGCGAGACGAGGAAGGTGTACAAGAAGATCTCGGTCCTTTCCATCACTTCTGCCGTCGGCAGCTCAGTCCTCGCGCTACTCTCTCGTGCCAGACTGTGACTGACTCTGCTGCTGCGTAACGGAGGATACGGCGCTCAGCCCGGCTGGCCACGCCCACCCGCGATGACGCGGGGCTCTGCCGCCATGCTCACTGTGCAGGACTACGTTTGCTAAAGTCTTCTTTAAAGTTGTATTCCAACAAGCCTACGAGGCCAAAAAAAAATTAAAGCAGCCTCATTGTTTGTGGCTCCGTTCCTCCGTTGATGTTTTATAAATAGAACTACCGAACAGTAACAGTAACCAAACCTGTCATGTCAACAGCCATTTATGCATTTCGTTCTGTCTTTTGGCAAATGCTCACTTGGCAGAGTAAACGATGTCTGAAGGGGGAAAAAAAATTGTCCAAGTTTTCTGCCATATCGTGATTTTGCCGGAGTCGCCAGCCATTGGATCCAGACATGGGTATGAATTTAATTTTTGATGCATTTATTTACTGAGGGCACTCGCTCGTTGTCAGGATGGGATAACAGCGACATCTAGTGAATGCTCAGCACAACATTAATAACCACGCTGTTCATTATCTGATACACAAATTTGTTGGGATGCTGCATAAGTACTCAAATGATGTCACCTTTAGATCTGAATTTAAGACATAGCTAATTTTTTTTTTTTTGAAATAACAACCAGTTTGGAAGGCAGTCATGGTCAGTTCTGCAGGTTAGACGTGTAAGCTTGAAGCTCCCAATGTACACGCAGACAAAATGAGTTCAACATGATGAAACTACCTGAATCCATTTTGAATTTATATGTACCATCATGGGTCCCCATATAGCAGATTTGCGTGTGGCCCTGTATCTGTGTACTACTTTATCACACAGGCTTCACTGGTAGATGTGTTTGAGAGTTAAGCAGAAATCATCATACCTGTTATCTGAAACATCAGTTTGCCTTACAAACTTTTGAAAATATATATATATTTTTAAACTGTAGATCGAGGGACATCCGATGACACAGCCACAAAGTGTACCAGTGCAGCACACTAAGCATCATGGGTGAGTCAGAGACGTGCATAGTCAACAGTTTCCTGGCTATTTATGTCTCTTTTTTTTATTTTCAGCCATGTTGTCCAAAACAAGGCCTCCGCTCAGGATGATCAACAGGCCTATTCTGCCCATCTCCAGGCATCCTGGCACCGGTGTCCTCCGGAGATCCACTGTCCATCTCGAGCTGGCTTGCAGCACTGGAGCCTGGCTGCTGACAGCGCGGAGTGGACGGCTCTGGTAGTGTGGGGCACCACAAAATGTGGAGGTAATATGGCAGTGCTGTCTGCCAATGAGATGACACAGTCCCAGCTCCATTTGCCATTCCCTTCACTGAAATATGCAAGACCAATATGCTCTGTAACGCCACAATATTGTGCAGAACCCGTTCTCAAGATTGGGATTCTTGTCAGCTATTAACGCACACCCAGTGAGTGAAATATTTGCGCATGCGTTACCTTTTCCACTCACTGCATATCAGCGTGTGAATCAGTTTTTAATGGTGGGTCTGTCGTTCTAATCATATCCAAGACCGTGGCCCATTGATCCTCAGAAATATGGACAAAAAAAACACTACATCAAATAAATTAGTTTGACCTTCTGCTGCAGATGGATTATCTGTGTACATCTGTCACTTCTCATCACAGTGATGGCCTTCAGAGGCTGTTAGGTGTCTCCTGTTGTGTTTGGCGCTCAGCTGATTAAAATAGACAGAAGAGGCTTGCAGCCCATGAGAGAGAAACAGTGGCTCTGCACACTAAGGCAGAACACGTGAAAAGGCACTGCTATGGGTATTTACACTGAACTCCTTCCAGAGTACTCGGTCGGTATGGACAGGATTTCATAGATAGGTCTACGTATTGATCTCAGCCGTTTCTGCTGACAGCTGTACCAGGAAGTGCTTAATGAGCTTTTGAATGGGATCAACAAAAATGAAGAGGCTGAATCCTCCACTGTGTCAGCCCATCTGCGCAGCCTCATTTCCCCCAGCGCGAGGCGTCATACATCATACATCAAGAAAGGTGACAGGACAGAGAGACCAGAAAGTTAAACCCCCTGTGAGTCACGGAAAAGATACAGTTGTTTATTTAATAATGAGACTGATTCAGAGCTGGGAGCGGTCACCCTGACTGTTGTTCAACATGAATAATGAAATTAAACTGGACATTTAACCAGGAAGGCAGGCAGCCATACATGCATCATTAACATTCATAATCAAATCAGGTCCTTCTCTATTAATAATCATATTTCCTTGGGCCCACGCAGCTTCCCCTTTCCATGGACACCTCCTGATTGTTCTCTACAAGCCTCCAAGCTGCAGAGACTCCAGGGGATACATTGTGCATGGCATCATGGCTGTCTCTGGTGGTGGAGAGTAGCTGGTCTTATTCTGGTCACATTTACAGATCAACCCTCTTCATACATTTTAGCATCATAAAGTACTTTGAGGCAAATTCTGCTTCATGTTATTTGAAATAAAAGTGAGTTCACTTGTCTTGGCAGCCTGCTTATCTCCTCTGATGCTCTGTCAGGTGAGCTTCAACACATCACCTCTCAAATTGAATTTTCCCGACTAGGCAGTTATTGAAGTTTGTGTTCTGGGATTAAAGGGAGTTCCAATACTGAAATTAACCATCTTTATAGGACATTGTGAAATTTAGGATAAAATAACTTCTAGAAGGAACACAAGCTACATTATCAGTTTGAAACTTGAATATGTGTGCAGGTAATTTTTTTGTTATCCTTTCACCCCCACCAGAAGAGATTTTGACAGGACACAGAAGAAAAGCATCAAACTGCCCCTAAACCATTTTTTCTAATCCAATGGACAGAAAAATGTAGACATCAACAACTGAAAAAACTTTAAGTATAAAACTAAGTCTGTGTGAAATGGCGATAAAATTGCTGTGTCTTTAAGATGTCATGTAGGGATGACCCTTTATTGCAGGACAGAAAGGACAAAGCGTAAAAACATAATTTTTTATTATTTTGGTTCTTCCCCACCAGTAGTTTATCCACAATTAGACTGAAAGAAAATATAGACTAAGGTACATGAAATGCAGGGATCTTTTTTAAATATATATCACAATTTGTTTAATGGAGACAGCATATGTGCACACTTTAAAGACTAATGCCAATATGATGATCACCGGACTTAAAGGAAATAATCCCAGTTTTGGGATTGGGTTGGGATATTTAGGTCTGGAGGACGAGGGTCTGGGACACTTGTTAGTGAGCACAAACAAAACACAAAATCCATCACTTATCCATACAACAAAACAATAAATGGTTTTACCCACCACTGTTACTGACAATTCAGTTTTTATACAGTAATGGATCGTGCCCAATTGCTGCCAATAACAATCAAAACAATCTTTACCATCAACATATCACAAAGCTCTGTCATCGTTTATGTGGGGAAGGGTGTCATTTTTTTTTCATATAACACACATTTTTATATATGTGTATTATATGCGTATGCATACGTGTAAATAAAATACAAAAAAGTTATTAAAGTGCTTTCTACTCACTCAAACAATCTCTGAGAGAATGGTATTGATACAGCATGTTTGAGAGTTAAAATCACTTACTTTATGATTAGCTGTGGTCATCAGTGCTTCAGGGATAAATGCCAACAGATGTAAGGCATGATTGCAATTAAATGGTTAACGTGCGCCTGCGTCAGGTAACATCCGACATATGCAACTTTTACAGGGAGTCTCAGGTGTTACGCAAACAATCGGTCCAGTTCAACTATGAATACATCTGTTAATTACCGGCACCATTAGAGCAGAGGTAAAGAGCTGATAGACCCTGACAGATAGTCACTCATATACCAACTACACCAATTTTTCGCCGCTGATCAGACCAGAAGATTTATGACATTTTAACGGAACACAGCTTATATTACACAATTTATTTAAAAGATGTTCAGCTGTTAAGATTTATTGAGATATCTTTTTAAGGTGCCTAATGTATTGTCAGCATCACTCAAAACCATTAAACCCATGAATGGCCCTCCCCTGCTCCTCAGAGACCAGGTGGCAATGAAATCAAGTGTCAAGGTAAAAGCTGGTAAGTAAGTTAATGAGATACGAGTTGATACAATGGAAGCTAACTGTACGGTACTAACTCCACATCACCTGGAGAGTTGGCATGACGTTCACAAAGCACTGCTTTCTGATTTACCGGACACAGTCATCATCTTGCAGCATTTCAGCTGAGTGGGTATAAAAATATAGACATTTGAGACCCTGGTTATATGTTCATATGTGATTTTCTGCCAAAAAACCCCCCCAAAAAACAACATAATTTACAGCTTTCCCACTCAGTGTATGCACTGCTTTTGAGAGTTCACCCCCCATCTAAAATCTGTTCTGAATTAGTCCTGGGGGAGGAGATTTACACCCATTACAACACTGAACACAGAACGGCAATTACAATGTTGTTATCATCCACAGTCTATATCTGTCATTTCTTCGTTAATACACTAAAATTACCTCGGTGTGTGACAGATTTAATTGGGAGAGAAGGAGCGTGTTTGTGTGCGATGACATTACATCAACATGTCTTTATGATGTCTGGCTATGTGCTGGCTCTTCTCCGAAGGCCTCCGAAAGCCCTTGGTGCAGTAGTCACAGCGGTGTGGATAGTCCTTAGTGTGAATAGAGATAACGTGGCGTTTGAAGCCAGAAGCGTCCGTACTGTTATACTCACAATACTGGCACTGATAAACCTTTCTACCACTGTGTGTCTTCATGTGCTTCTTCAGCTCAGCGGGTTGCCGGAAGCCTCGCCGGCAGCGCTTGCACTTAAAAGGGAGGTCCTTTGTATGCAAGGACAGAATATGGCGACTCAAGGTAAAGGTGTCAGGAGCATTGAAGTTGCAGTGCCGACACTGGTGCACCTTGTTGCCCTTGTGTGTCTCTGCATGTTTCTTCAACTCTGAGGGCCTGTGAAAGCCTTTCTCACACACGTCACACTGATGAGGGAAGTCCTTGGTGTGAACAGAGATAATATGTCGTTTTAGGTCACTGGAATTGGTGCTTTTGTGCTCACAGTGTGGGCACTGATGGGTCTTGTGACCTTGCACCATCTCTATATGACGCTGGAGTTCCCTCGCGTCAGCATAGGCTTGAGGACAGTGGCTGCACTTGAAAGGCAGATCTGCACCATGCTTGCTCTTAATGTGAGTCTTTAGGTTGGACTGATCTGCACAGCGGAACTCACAGTGCGGGCAGTGGTAGGGCTTCTCTCCTGTGTGGGTCCGCATATGTTTCTTTAGCTCCGATGGGTGGCGAAAGCCTTTGGCGCACTCGACACATACATGTGCAAAGTTCTTACTGTGCACAGCCAGCAGGTGACGGTTGAGCAGGCCCTGCTCAGCTGTCTCATAATCGCAGTACTTGCAGTGATGCAGTTTGGGCTCCCGGTCTTTGACGATAAGTTTGTCTGAGCCCAGGGGGCTGGACTCATGGAAACGCCGGGTGTACTCAGTGTATTCTGGAGATCGCTCACTGTTGTGACTCAGCAGTTTGTGACTTTCCAGGTGGTTGTGGAAACTGACCTTCTTGTTGGTTGTGAAGTCACAGTCTGTACACTGGTACTTCTTCTTAAGCAGGTGGTCTGGGTGGTTCTTCATGTGGCATTTCAGGAAGCCTCGCGAGCGAAACTTCTTCCCACATATGTGGCAGGGGTAGACAGTCAACGGCATACCATCTGGCCCAATAATAACAGCTGGAAGAGAGGGATGAAAAATGTAGCAAAACTCAAATACTATTAACCCTTCATAAATATTAAATGCTTCATATCATGTATCATCTGATAGATGTAGATATAATTTGACCATTTCATTGCCCACAATTTTATGCTTTCATACCAGTCTGACACTGTCGTGTCTCTCCTTTCTTCTTTTTCTTAGGTCTAGGTTTGAGAGTACGGTTGGTGCCCAGCTCCTCACGGATTTGCAGAAATGGTGCAGATGCTCCGTTCTTCACCTGTTCAATGGTATTGCCTGCACAGACAGTTTTCATAAAATTTACAACAGGATTGAAGACATTTTTCATTGAGACAAATGCAAAATGATTATAGGGCCATAAACATTAGTTTAAAAATAAAGTTCGGTCTACAGCACAGTGATAAACTTTATATAAATCTGAGCTGTGATATTAGTTGTAGTATTTTAGAAAGAATGCCACCTCTTACTGATCTTTCAAAAGTCAACAACTGTTTGACTAAATGGACTAAAAAAGTGTTTCTGAAAGGAACATACTGATGTCATCATCATTGTCATCATCACTGTCATCGTCATCATCCTCTTCCTCCTTTGGATGGTTCTTGACTGCCATGTAGACCATCTTGTCACGGCCAACTCCCAGTCTCCCTGACGACGCAGCTTCCAGGTCAGGGTGGCCATTCTGGTAATCATCCTCAGTGATTACCTCTGTTCCACCTGGGAAAAATTAGTAAAATAAAATCACAACTTTATCAAAGCTATCATCTACGCTCAGATGAACAGAAAATACTAAAAATACTAAAAGTTATCATTGAGGTCACATGCCTAAATCGTCGTCTGCTTCAGCTTTGAAGATGTAGACTTTGATGACCTCTGAGCCGTCTTCATCTTTAGATTCCTTATCCTCCATTACCTCAGTGCTGATCTCAAGACGAGTGTCTCCAATATCTAGCTTCTCTCCAACCTCATCCACTATGGTAACATATAAAACTTATGTAATTGAAAATTTGCAGTAATAAAACAAAAAAACTGCCTAAGAGCACTGTTTATTAATATTACTGTTTTAAAAAATATGTTATCAAAGGGAGAGCTGTCTTACGGGAAATCATGAGGTAATCCTCTGAGCTGCTTCTTGCATCATCATCCTCATCTGTCTGTAGGGGAACAGCTTCAGTTGGCAGCTGCTGGTGGATTATGGTCTCGGAGTTTGCCTCTGTCACCATCAAGCCTTCTGACACAAGCTGGTCATCCAGGGTGTTGTCTTGGTGCTCAGACAGGAGCTCCGCTACAAACACCTGGTCTGGCATGTCATCGTGATGATGGTTCGAGTCCTGGATGAGGTCTGAGGTGAGGACGTGGTGGTGGTGATGATGGGGGTCCAAAGCTTCCTCTATCGCAACTTCTGTGCCCAAAATATTTTCAGGCATGATCACACTGTGTTCTGAGGACACCATGTCTTCACCAGTCATTTCATGGGCTTCTACCCTTTGAGTCTGAAGACTTTCCACATCTACCTCCAGACTCTCAACAACCTCAGCTTCTAAACCCCCCACTTCCACCTCCTCCTCCTCCTCAAGGCTTTCGACGACGTGAGCTTCAAGGCCTTCAACATCTACCCCCGTTTCCAGGCCCTCCACAACTTGTGCCTCGAGACCCTCCACTTCCACCTCACCTTCTAGGCTCTCGACAACCTGAGCCTCCAGCTCTACAACCTGTGTCTGTAGCTCCTCAACCACTTCTGCCTCCAAGCCGTCCACATTTGCATGTAGACTCTCCACCACTTCTGTTTCCAATCCTTCAACCACGTGAGTCTCTAGGCCCTCCACTTCGAGCCCATGCTCCAGAAGGATGCCCTCGTCCGTCATCACATCAGAAAGAAGCATACCCTCGGGCACAGATACCACAATGTGCTCCCCATCAATGTGAGCCAGGCCCCCCATGCCTGCAACTGTAAACACAAAGACACAGAGAGGGGTTAAAAACCCAATTACAAAATAACAACAAAAAGTCAAGTCTATTGCATATTTTAGCTGTAGTAACTTGACAACATATCAATGTATCACCGTGTTGTAGTCCGTATGCATAGAAAATGTCATGATTATAAGAAATTAAAGATATTAAATTGAAAATTTAACATTGGTCCTGTGCATAGGATTTAGGTGCAGCAAGAGAAGCTCAAAAGTCTCACTACATTTTAATTTTTATCTAATCACTATAGTCTAAATACTTGCTACCTCTGTTGTGTTTCTGTAACCTCAGATTAAGCCTTTTACAGAGGATTTTCTTCCATGGAATATGCCATGTTTCTAGAGTAACCCTGGACAGACAAAACAAACGCTTGCATTAGAGAGACCATCTTTCATGTTTTTAGCGCAATCAGCACTGACATAACAAGATAGCAATAAATTCTACACACTGGAGCTCTTAATACAGTTAAAAATATTAAAACTGCAAGCAGTGTTAAACAGGCCCTCAATAGGCAAGCATGGCCCCCCTCAACAGGAATCAGCTGATCAAGGTGGCCTTTGAACATTCTTGCATTTTGAATGCTGCTGGTGTGAAAATTTCGACAATGAAAAAAGAACCTTAATTTTGTCTTCTATGGCGCATCTGTGACCTGTGAACTTCTTTGATGGTTTGTTACATTAAAGACATAACATCTGCTCAGGAACATCAAAGACATCAAGGGACTGATGATGTGATGTCATACTCTGAAGGGGATTCTAATGACGAGCTTGCTTCAGTTGAAGCATCAAAATTCGCTGCTCTGCCACAGCCACAATGTGCAACAACAATTCACAAATAGCACAACAATACATCGTGACAGTGTCAAGACTTATCTGACTAAAATTAAAGTTGCTCGGGGCAAAACTTTAGGGGGTGTGCAAAAAATGAGGTTTCAATTTTTTAAAAAAAGGGCTAGCTTCATTTGGGTTGAGGACGTCGCACCAAACAGGCTTTTTTTGTAGGTCTTAATTGTCTACGTGTACCTTCATTTCAGTCGTGGTCTTTATGGGGGGTAGCAACAAATTTTGCCCCGCTCACTGTCCTTTACCATACATAAACTTCCATTACAAAACATACTCGAGTCGCCTTTTAAGCTGTTTAAGCCCAGGGAAGTCTGTATTTATTCAAAGGAACTTTAATGGTGCATTTCTTTTGGTCACCTTTTACTTTAATTTCCAGGAGTGTGTGTGAAGAAGAATGTTAAAGAATAATTTTGACTTTGAATTTAACCAGAGTACACACAACATTCTTACCCTGTCCTGTTTGAGTTATAGTTTCATCTGCAGTGGTGGTTATGTATATAGGAATACTTTCATCAAATTATGGCTTTAATATAATATGACAACCAAACCATCATTAAAGAAATTCACATCAGCATCATGGAAGACAAAACCAGGGGAAAAAGGAAAAACATAACATAAAATACAATTAAAAGGTACATTTATGAATTAACATATGAATCTGTGGACTCTGATTAAGTATGTATTGCCTATAAGAACCACTTATTCTGCTAAGACTTAAAAAGCAGTTGACTGAATGAACCTGAAAATATGGGATTCAAACTCACAACTGTGGGCAAAAAGCATGGTGTTTTTTTTTTTTACAACCACAAATGGGTAAATGGTAGGCATCCCAATTGAGAACTGAAAAACACTCAGAAACGTCAGACCTTTGCAAAGCCTGAATATATTGTAGACTTACAAGTAAAAATATTGATATAGGTCTGGCGATAAATCCTTTAAAAAAAAAAATCCTGGATACAGATGATGACGTGGATCCCCACCAAAATCTCATAAATTGTTCATTAGTCCACTTCACACTTCTTAAATGTCATCAACATTTTTTTTTTGTCTTTATTATCTTTTAAGTAACATAAAAGACATTAAAGACATCAAAGATGTCACAGCAGCTCCAACAAAATCGGGGAAAAAGGAAGAATACAGAGAAAATTATATTATCTTGAATAAATCCTTAAAAAATGGATTGATCGTGAATCAAGGTGGTAATTACCATCAAAAACTAATCAATTGTTCCATAGGCCATTTTTCAGCCTCTCCTCAGAATTTCATCAAGATCGGTCCATAACTTGCTGAATAATCATAAATAAATGAATAAATAAACAAATGAATGAATAAATGCCAGGAAAAACATAGCCTTCTCCCTTGGTGGAGGTAACTAATCAACGGGCTATCTCATACAGCAGGAAGGAATCAGTTTGGTGGTCAGGCCCTAATAATATGAATAATTCCTTTCCATTTCAAAACAGTTCTCTCACTGTTCAGTAACAGTTATAACCTTTTCTTACTTTATCACCTACCAAAGTCTTGCATGATCATGGCATGGGGCATCTTCAGCTCCTGAGTGTGCAGCTCCAACACCCCTCCCCCTTGATCCATGTTTTCACTCAGAAGAAAGGCTGGGAATTACAGTGTATAATCTGTAAATTATTCTATTTCACTTACATGTGTCAGCATTAATACTATTATCAATAGTGTGATTTCAGAATTTCACAATGGCCAGTATTCAATACATACCTTCACATCTGATGACAAACCCTTACAATAATACCAGTACCAGGATGTTTGATGTGTTTCCGTCCATCCAGCTGAGAATGACATATATTAACAGAAAAGGAAAGATAAAATAAGTAGTTACTAAAATGCTGATTAAGCACTGAAATGATGTTTAAAAGCGGTTTGACATAGATTTAAGTGTATGATTCAGCTGGTATGTTTAGTCCACAACAAAACACTGCCTGCTGCTCCAGATGGGGGCAGTTGTGTTGTTTTCCAGTGTCTCCATCTGTTGACCAACGAGAGTACTACAGGGAGCTTCAACTAAAAGATATACTGTAAAGCTATACAGCTGGAGCTGGTTGAGCTCGTTGGCAGGAGCACAGCTGAGATATACGGCTCTATCGTTTGGTTTACAGGAGGGCGTGTTTACGGGCAATGGCACTGTCAGCTCGTGGAAGATAAATACTGACTGATTTTCTGGGAGGAGAGCAGTGTCGTCACATGACAATTCAAAATAAGCCAACTGTGTCATGTATGCAGTGGTCAGTAGTGACTTTATGGCTCCCGGATTTCCGCGAATATATAATTTTGGATAGAGATCGTTCTGACATAATTAGTCGTCAGAAATATTAGATTCGGGCCTCATTGCATAAAAGTACATCAGCTCAAGAGTTTATGACCGCCACTTAAGGTACCGCAGACATTATGCAATACTAGGGCGGCTACCGCACTCCACCCACCCAAGCTAACTAGCATGCAAGCTACTACTGTTCCTTTGAGCGCCATATTGTTTTAGCATAATGGCTAATCGAAGGAACGCAACTATCAAATCTTGTTTGACGTTAAAGCATCGTTACCGCACAGCATTACAACAACATCAGAGTAAATAATGCACGCATCAAGCCAATATGCCTAACGATTATTTTCAAGCTTCGCCATGAACCACGCGACGACGACCATTAATTCGGCTAGCTAGCTTGCTAAGTGAAGCAGCTTGCGTCGCATTATCTTCCATGATGTTTTTCGACTAGGCTGAAAGAGGCCCACTATGGCCGACTGGGCCCTTGCATTATTCCACATGCCGTTCCGACCGATTCAAAATATTTTTTACCTGATAACGTCGTCTTCAGACTCTATCGGAGTTTCTCCCCCTTCTCAGTATAGTCTGTTATTGTTTTGGTTTATTTTCAACGGTAAGCTAAGTGCGGCCTGCAGTTTTGGATCCCCGAGCACCCTTTGCTAGGCCTCGGCCAATCAGCTTGCTTCCTGACAAGCTGAGGGAGGGCGGGGGGCAGACAATGCGTGGCCTCGTTTACCGCTGATCCCTTACTATTTGCGTCATGAATAAGACAGCGCAGTTACATTAGCGCGGACGTTTTTCTGAATTGGAACACATTAGGAGCGGTTCGCGGACGCAGAATTCACACGATATCCCACCAAGAAATGAATTTTTTTTTATTCGGTTGCAGACTCTTCCCTGAGATTTGTATGCGCAGATGAGGCCTGTAGGCCATTTTGTCAGAAGGTGTGGGTGGCGTCGCGCGCTCATGAGAAGCGTGTGATCATGCACCCAGGAAATATCAGGGAGATGACACGACGACCACCCTGCACCGCACTGCAGAACTGAGTAGCTTGTGACACAAACCTGGCACGCATGCAGTAAAAACAGAAAGGAACATTACAATTCTATTTTAAGGGTTGACTTTATTATCAATTTTCATACCTTTGAGGCACACTGCATGAGGGTGCATAGCTCTATAAGGCACATCGCCTTCGTGCAGAAACACTTTTTTTTTTTTTAAATACAGTGGTATTGAAAAGCAAAACAAACCACCTCTAGATATGCAGTAAAAATGCCTGGAAAACAGTAGTGTGCCGGCACCTGTAACTAATCCGATTACTTGTAGTATTAGAAGGGTTTTGCTGCTCAGATGTACCTTGGCACAAACAATATTTCTTTCTTTTTAGTATGATTTATAAGGGCAGTGTGGCTGACAAGAGCTCCATTTCCATGTAATCAAAGAGCAAAATGCCATTTACCCAACAAACCAATTGATCCTTCATAAACTCAGAGATCATTGTGGAACCTATGGAAAATTTCTCATACTACACTTACATAATGAAGAGGTTGCAGGGATAAGGAAAAACAAAACTGGGCATGCAACACTCATCAGGGAGGAATTCACACAAAATACAAATGACAAACCAGCAATATCTTCATATCTTACATTGTCTTCATATCACTATAATCAGGAGAACAGTAATACCCTTAATATTTCAGGACTTTTTCACAATTATCATAGAAAAATAAGTCAAACTGACAGCAAATCTTCTGGAAGCTCTGCGTTGGTCCTTATCACAGTTGGAATGTGCATGTGCTCCTTCTTGTCGGCCTCCACATCTCTGTGGGTTGACAGTATTTCATGCAAGGAAAAGAGTCTCGACTATGTATCCAGTGCAGCCCAGTGCTCCAGTCTAAGACAGGGGGGGAGGGCGAAAGGTTGTGCAACACCTCTGTGGACACAGTGGCTGTGCTGTTTGTACTATGTAAGGTAATGGGGAAAAGACAGGTGAGGGTTGCAGCAGTGAACATCTTTCATCTTCGTCCACACTCAGTAACAGCCGTCTTTCCAGGATTCATCTGAGATTTTAGTCATGCCCAAAGATCTGTCAATTAAACGGGAAGTTAGTTTTTCCGTCACTATCAAATTCTCAGAATGGGTTTAAAACTCTTCTGCCACTACAAAAGGATTCATTCTGCAACATCCATTCATGTTAGCTCTCACCTCCTGGGGGGCTGTGAAAGTTTACTTCTAGTCGATGCCGATGCCACAGCCTGTCCTCGGCCAATGGAGGGTCTTCCTGCCCCAGCTGAGGCTCTTCCAGTTACATATGTTCCTCCGTTTGAAGCATCTGGGGACTGGACCCTGCGCCGCCCTCCTGAAGGCGGCGCTTGGACGAGAGGCAGACCTCTGGACGGCTGACGAGCAGGTACCATGGAGCCCACAGGAGTGACGGCTTTAACTGGAGCCCGCAGCGACAGAGGTGACTGGCCATTGCTGCGCAGCCGACTGCAAGCCATACCTTTAGTGTAAGAAAGGCACAGTGGTACAGTAGAATCTTAATCAGCCTTTCATAGAAACCAAATAAAAATCGTCCTTTGCGTACAAAAATACACATATAGTAGTTGAAATCCAAACCCCACTTGTGGCATGAAACATTTGTAGCTGGGTAAGGAGCAGAACTAGATAATTCAGGTTGTTTGGAGATCATGTAGCGGGGTACGTCAGGGAAGGTGAAGAGCAAAATTTAGGATGGTATAGTACGGGTTTGTTATAGATGTGCGGTTATACCACTTGAATTGTCAAGGTTTGACTGGTACATTCTTTGACGCATCAGGTAGATTTTTGTTGTTCTTAGGAAGATAATGTCAGTCAGTATGTACATCAAAGTAGGGCTTTATTGGAATTTGTTTTTTCTTTATTTATATGGTTGTGGTGACAAAGCAACTCCTCCCAATGCTTCTTTCAATTTAGGAACAAGTCAGTGCAGTGTGTGGCACAAGTGCAAGCAGAGCAGAGGAAAACAGTTGTGCCAAGTTAATTTGATGGTAAATGTAAACTGTCAGTTAATAGTTAATTACCCTTCAGTTAAAAACTAACAATAATAATATAGAGGTATCCTGTAGAGTTCTTTTCTAAGCAATCTAGATTTCTGATTATAATCAATGGCACTTACCAGAATTAACTGCATGTTAAACAAATATTTTCATATTTGTGTTTCCATTTTGTAAAACTTGGATTTGAAAAAAAAAAAAAATGAAACATATCTGTTTCACAATCACCTAGAGTTCTGTCTTTGTTGGTTCTTTTTCTGTCATCTGTACATCTGTGTAAAACTAAAAACAGTGCCAATGTGTGTGCTGGGATCTGGCGATGAGTGTTTTCAGGGTTAATCACAATCAAAATGAGAGCAATAGGGTTAGTATTACCGTTTGAAAAACTTCTAACAAGTTAACAAGAGTCTCCGAGATGCAGGTGCACAGCCAAATCATGCAATGTGAGTTTGATTATTCAGTGAAAACCTAAGAGAAGATGGTGAAGCACTCTGGGGATTTTTCAGTTTTAAAAGAGGAGGATGTGAGTAAACGTGGGCATATTTTGTTTCTTACAGAAGTGCTGATGAAAGGTGGTTTAAGCCATCAGCTTATTTCATTGTTTATGCCCACAGAAACTGCATGCTTCAAATTTTGAGTACAGTTTCAGTTGAGTATTTTGAATATTTTCAACATGAGTGAACCATGCCACGATAATACTGACAGTGACAAAATTGGCCCCTACAATGATGATCCTGATGAAATTTTCATAACATCACATCTCTAGTGTGTGTGTCCTTGTGCACATGCAAAACACAAGTTACAAAAAACTCTGCCTCACAGTGCTGCTAGTGTATGCCAGAGCGAACCGTGACAAGAACCTTCCTAGGTATCAGCCAAACCTTACCTGTGCTCATGCAGAGTTGAAACAGAGGGAAAATTGTAGGACAAGATTGAGGATATTGCAGGGTGGTGTAGACCGGGTGAAGGGGGTAGGGTTACCTGTGGAGGGGGAATGAGTCAGGTGGGACATGCGGTTGCCAGAGCTCTGGAGGTTAGCCTCCATGCTACGGCTGTTTCTGACTGCCTCCAGGGAACGTAGGCTTGTTCGGGGGGCCAAATTAGGCATGCTATGCCTCAACTCCTCTGGAACCACACACACAGAACACATTTAGCAACGGATTACCTTACACAACGGAAATCGCTTCATTATTACTGGCGGTAATCTACCTTCACTCTTGGCAAATTTAAGCAGCTCTGCACTGGGGCCCTGAAGAGATCGTCGGGGTGTTCTTGTGCGTGGGGCCCCGAGTCGGCTGCTGTATTCCTGACCGTGGTTGGAATTGGAGGGAGAAAGGCACCTGGGTGAGCCCAAGGGCGAGGGAGTGAAGTGATACCGTCGCGGGGGCATGGGGCTGAACTCGTCCTCTTCGTCCTCCAGGCTGTAACTGTCAAACTCCTGGTCACTGTAGGTACCACCCCGGCGTAGGGACTGCAGAGAGGCAGTGGAGCTGCGGCGTGAAGCAGACGTTGAGCTGGAGGCATAATCCTGTCGCAGACCTGACACCATGAATGGATGTTAAAAAAGCAACAGGGAGCCATTCAAACACACTTACTTCACACGGAACTAGTTTGAATTGTGGTTTAAATATTTATCTGATCTACTGAGCTGTAAGAAGATGCTCCAACGTGTTTAAGAAGCTATAACACATCTAAAGGAATTAAGACGTTTGTTTATGTCTTTGTTAATGCATTTTGAGATGGCATAACCAGCCTTGTTGCATTGCCACACAGAGACCATGCAGGACACAAATGCTGAAAAACGGATGCTTAAACGTACGATTACATTACAGCAGAATTGATGCAGACAATACTCATCTCTACAAGTGCAAGGAGTCATTTCCAATTAAGGCTGGAGACATGAGAAATATTTCAAAACATCTATGGAAGCTACACCACATACAGATGGAGACATACATTGTTTTTGGCTGCTTAGGTAGTATTTCATCCCCCTCAGGTGTATTAAGTATCTAGACACGTCAGCGTACATGGCACTTGAGGTGCACGTAGTGCTAATGATTCCATAATTTCCCCGATTTTCAGAGACATAAATATGAATGTGTTTAAAACTTAAATCTGAAGCATAGTATTACCATTTAAAGGTTAATGACACCCATCTTTATCCTCTACTCACTCTCTTCCTGCAGACGAGCCATGATCTGGACATCAGTGAGGTCCTGCAGCTTATAGCCCATAGAGATAGAGTCATCTGATGTGCTGAGTTCACTGTCAATGGAGGACTGCGAGCTCAGGGCTGACTGCATGCCGGTGGCACCTGTTAAACACAGTGGGATACTTGTTACAGCCATCCCATAAATGAACGGTCTTTAGATGAATCTGTTCACACCTCTGTTCGGAGGAATTAACATGAACCATAAAATAATACCTGGTATTGACACAATGACTACATTGTCTGTTTAAGGGAAAGATTGAGGGGAGGGGAGAAAAACAAAATAAAATCACAATATGACTTATTAGCTTTCAAACCAAGATCACCTAAGTCACAAATCACCTGGAGAAAGTGTGTTGGATATAACTCACACCACTTGCACTAACACACATGTATTACATAGCACTGACAAATTTAGCTTTAAGTTTAAAATTTAACCAATGGAAACACATTTTATCAAAGTAATTCAGCCAGTATTAGAGAGTTTAGTGAATTTATATTAATACATCTCTCCATCCCAACTTCACTACAACCTTTCCCAGCAGCGTTAGTCTTGAACAGACTTTCAGCTGATGATGAATAGGAAAGTTCCCTGACATACATGTCCATCTGACTCAGACTGAGACAACCGGGACATGACAACACCATCCAGAGGCATTCGCTTATGTAAAATGTCTGGGATTAGATAGGGTCATTGCCCACAAGCCAAGCATTTACAAAGTCAATTCCAAAAAGGATGGGACGCTGGGTAAAGGGAGAAGAAATACAGAATGCAACACGTCATGTTTTTAGTTTTGACGATTACAGCTTATACAGTGATATCGAAATATTCTAATGTTTTGAGATGTTCCCCTTCGTTAAGTGACTGATGAAAGACACAATATTATTTTTTGTACATTTTTTAATCAAAAAAATTAATCAAATCATTGCATTCTGTTTTACACAGCGTCCCAACTTTTTGGGAATTGTAGATTGAACAAGTTCATGCAATTATTTGTTATTTCCAGGGTTTTCACAATAGCATCACCAGTGTTGTTCACCGGACAATGAAGTGTCCAGTATTGTGAAACAATGTGAGAATTTAAAACGACTCTGCAAAGTGCTTGCAACAATTAACAAAAAGTTAATCTCACCAGCATTGTATATATATCACACATTTAGCATAACACCTTTAATTCCCCACAAGTAAAGACCACATATACTTTATATAACGGCTGACCATCTTCCAAAGTACACCCTTATCACAGTTATGCTTTATTTACAGCCAGTGTAGAATTTTCCACTAATTTCAATACAACATGAAGCCTACTAATAACACTTATCGCCGTTTTTACTTTGGAATAATGTGTGATGTTTGTGCCATGTTGTAATTCATAGTTTGGAGGCATTACAAAGACTCTGCTTGTGATGTTGGGCCACAATTTCAACTTCTTCCATACAAAGGGCTTACAAGAACAAAGACATAGTTTATTTGCTCTTTCATGCCACTTTTTTAACTTTGTCCTTGTTTGATGGAGAACAGCTATAGTCTGTGACACTGTACTTTTAGGAATTTATTACAGTAACAAAGGGTAATGTAAACGTATGGCTAGTCGAAGCACAATATTACTAGGAAAATGGTTCATATTAATATGCAGTATATGTGACATTCGGTTTTTTGATTGGTAAAACATGCAACAATGCCAGAAAGAGAGAGAGGAAAAAAAAACAAAACATTCAGATGCCAAAGGAGACCCACTCTTGATGCAGTAGTGCACACACATATCAACCGGTCTACATCCTTACAATAAGTGACTTCAGGCCCACTATTGTGTTGAGCAGAAAGTGAGCAGCGCAGTGTGTTAATGTCATGCCATACCTGAATTGCCACAGGTTAGTAGGGATTTGTTAGTTGATTTGTGGTACCCAGGAGAGATCAAGCCTGAGCTGGCCGAGCCTGCCTCTGCTGAGGGGCTACTGTACATGTTCCTCCATCGAGATGCTGCAGGGAACACAGGAAGAGCCATTAGGTATTCTCAGGAGAATATACTGTGCACACTTTGAAGGGATGACACAAAAGACATGAAGAATACCCATGCGTAGTGGTGGGGGTGTAAAATAACATTGAGGGCTCCATTTTAATGGTGCAACTGCAACCACACGTGCAGAGCAGTGGGCCGTGAGAGTTGCAGATGCTATTTTAGCTCACATAGGTGCAGAAGGCAAAGGGCAACAGAGCTGGGTGAAAGTAAATAAGAAAGGTGTAGTTTCTAATAAATAACCTGTGTTATTTCTCTTAATCAGTTGGGCCAATCACAGTGATGAGTGATGACAGCTAAGCTTGTCATTTCAGGAAGTGAACTGCACCACGTATATAGCCGGAGGCAGAAGTGGTCAGTTTTTGTTTTAATGCTTAATTAGACTGAAATATTAAATAGTTTTAAAAGGCTTCAAAAACAAAACTGATGCAATATTTGCACTCACGCTGTAGTAAACAAAAGCATGGGAAATAGACAATATGCTCTTGTTGCAAACATCTCTACTACTAACCCTTCAGTTTCAGCCGCTTGGTTAAATTGCTGCCAAAAGAAGAGCTGACCCTGGGGGGGTCGTAATCCAACCCATGACTTCATGTTGTCGTTCAGCCCTGCTGTTAAAATCACTGTTGTATATTTTCTACAGTGTGCAGTACGTAGAAACCAAGAGCAGGCTAAATAATAAATAAGGTCTGTTGTATCAGACACAAACCTGTGTCAACAAGTACAGGTGCACACAGGATGTGCATATCACTCCTCAGACTTAAACACGCACAGGTGAACAGTAAATAAAAATGCAGACTGAGTGAGGCAACAGTTGCTAAATGCTTACTCTGATCCAATCGGCTGATAAAGCTGCGACAAGCAATTTCTGTCTCTGGGCTGCGCTGGTCAAGAGCCTGTCGACACCACTTCAGTGGAGACTCCGGGCCTGGATCTGCCACTTGCTTTTTTGGAGACACATACAACCTGTAGAGAAGACAGAGACGAGATGTATACTTATGACCAAATGAGCAAAGTGTTAATGAGTAAAAGGCACTGGGAGAGTAAAAGAGAGATGGGACAACTCAGGTAGGAAAAAGGCAGTTTAGGGCTGGAAAAACAAAGCCTTGTCTACTTTTTATTAAGCACGCTTGTCAGAAGACTTAAAGAAGAAGACTTAAATAAAAGCAAGCTGCAGATTAGCGTGACTAATAGCCTGTTAGGTATGCACTTAATAGCCTTTAACATTGCAAGCAATGTAATAGTTTAACTCAATTGATCCTTGCAGAAGTAGATACCACATCAAGCAAACCTGTTTTAAGTCTGAAGAGAGTAATCACAACAAACAGTGGGCAAACATCTTTAGCAAAATCCTTTAAATGTCCTCAACCATCACTCCGAAGATAAACACTCACACTTACAACCCGTGACCCAAGAGCACAACTGACCTAAACACAAGCTTTGAACAGGAGTTCACATGGGCCACTCCTTTGAGTCGGATGCACAAAAGACCCCGGACTGACTGGTTCTGGACCCATCAACAGCAAATCATCTTCCCATTTGGTTAAACACAAAAGGACCCATTTCCCACTGGAATGAGCAACAATGCAGAGAGCAATATTCAGGTCACACGTCCTGCCAGAGAGGACAGCTTCTCTGCGAGCGGGGGAGTGGTTCTACTTCACTCATATACGAACACTCGTTGATGGGGAACAACAGTGCGGCCCGCTTGTGTTTGATCCGTTCAGAGATGAGCAGCTGGTTGTTGCATGATTACATTTATGCCAAGCGCAGGTGTGCAACTACATTTCCATGACCGATACACAAACTCTATAATAATGTTCAAGTACACCTCAGGCCAGGGAGAGCTAGAAAAAATATGAATGAAGTTCATAAACCCCAAAAAATCAACCAAAAATCCAGGTTTATTCAGCTCGACTACGTCAATGTGAAAAGTGCAATTTAAGTAGTTTGAATGGAGCCTAACAGGCCAGAGACAACAGTTTGCTAAGCTTTAAAGTCTTCGAAGTAACCGTGCAAAAGTAAATAAACAATTTAAGTCAACATGTAGGGCGTATAATTATCTGAGTCTAATCACGTGTAAGTCTACTGACAATGTGAATGCTCTTTGCTTGCATTTTCTTTTCCAGACCATTAAGTGTGTGCTGCTGAGAGAAAACAGTAAACAAACCCCACATATCAAGAGCAGTTGCTTTCTGTTCCAGTGTTTCTGGCCTTGTTTCAGTCTGGTCACACGGGGGGGGCCTTGTGTCACATGCTGTGCAATCCCACCCAAAGCAGTTAAGCCACGTGGCAGCATCCAGCCCAGAGCAGATCAGATTATAACCTTGCTTGGATTACTGGATGTTTTGGCAATGATAACCTCACATAGCACATATGTATGGCTAATGATGGTATACTGAATGCAACTCGTGAACGGTCGGGCTGTTAAGCTCATTAAAGCTGCCATCAGGAGCACAATATGGCGTTTCTTTAAAGTGGCGCATGTCTAGCCTAAAATCGGGCATAAAATTCACATGGATTATTAGAGATGAACTCTCTTTTACTGTTGGGCTAATTATATTCTGACATTGTATTTTGTGGGATTTATATCAAAACAAAGCTTCACCCTGTCTTGAGGTTGCTATAACTATTCATACTTTTTTGATTCCACAAGTCAAAAATAAAACTATAGTTACATCTGATAGTAACCGAAGTGTGATAACTTTACCGTGAACTGCTATCATGACTGATAGATAAAATGTTAATGCTTTTTACATTGCATAACAAGGCTCAGGAAAAGCTGATGTATGCCAGGTCAAGTCAACGATAAGAATAATCAGAAGAATTTTCTTCCAAAAGTTTTTCTTCTTGAAACAGCTTGATAGAAACCTACATTTTTTATTGTTTGCTTTGATGTTTGTGAATGAAACACAAAAGAACAATTTATCATAACCTGTTAGACAGGAAACAGATGGGTCCTGTTGATCACCTGCTCCACATAGCTCAGAGTCAAGTTTAGGAGCCTCTCCTTTTTGTACTCACATATGAACAGCTTCTGAAATTAATCTGTTTAATTGTTGTCATACATGTTTCAGGTCCGACTCTAAACTCCTGTTCACTTTAGAGTCATTCGTCCCTCTTCCTCCCTTTCGCCAATCACTAACACCAAAGCATTTTCTCTGTGAAAGTGTGGTGTGGAGTCTCAGCCAACATTTTAACCTCATATTCAAATAGCCTACAGTGCACGAGTGTATCACTGGCCGAAAGGGGAGTAACACGCTTTTTAATCAGATGTAAAAAATAAAAGGCACAGGTGACTCATCTGGCTGGAGGGGCTCTTCCGCCTACAAAGTGGTACTGCTACACACCACAACTAGGAACATACCAGCTGTCCTCGTCCTCTCCTTCAGCACACTCCTCCTCCAGATCCAAGACGTCCACTTCATCCAGAGCGGTTTGGTCCACCCCTGAGTCGCTCTCTGCAAGTGTCTCTGACTCATAACTGTCCAGAGACGGGCTCTCTGGTGTCTGCCTTTCCCCTCCGGCCTGCGCCGCCGCAATGCTGTAGGTCAAGGCGAGGAAGCCCCCGCACGAGCCCTGCTCATCCTCTCCATCGCCTTCCTCCAGCCTGTTGCCAGTCGGCAGGGGAGACATCTCCTCACCGCTGCTGCTGCTGTCCTGGGGTGGTGACAGCTCAAAGTCTGTGCCGCTGTGCTCTAACCTGAGGTGGGAGTTGCTCACCCCTTCACAGCTCAGCCTCGCCTTGATGCTGCTGGCAGCTAAGAGGTTGCTGTTGTGGATAGCTGCCTTGCTCCCTCTGTTGCGCAGAGTCTCATTCTGTACCTCCAACCTTCTTACGAGCTCCTGCAGCTTTCGGACCTCCTCCAACTCCACCCCTTCCAGGTCTTGAACCACCTCCACTTCCTCCTCACACCCTGGCGTGGAGCTCCCCACGAGACCTGTGGGACTGCCACTGCCAGGGTGGGAATCCACGTTGGGGCCATCCGGGACCACCATGCTCCAACTGTAATGGGAGAGGGGGAATATTATTAACAATCAAGACAATACACAGCACATGGGCCCTTGCTTGACAACACTAATTACAAGCAAGCTGCTATCACTCATTAGTAAATGGCCACTATGTTGCCCGCAAAACAATGGCCAACTACAGCCAAAGGGGGTCTATATGGCAGTAAAAATAAAATTTGGCCTCAAACACAAACAAAGCTTACGGTCATTGCACTAACAAGACAATTTCAGGCAACAAATTAGCATTATTTAAATGTCACTGAACACTTTTCTCGTCGTAGCGATGCTAACCGCAAATTCGATTACCGCTCCGACAGCGAGGAGCTAAGCTACAGGACGCTGCTGTGACACCATCAAACCACGTCCGAGCTGCGAGCCCCGAGCAGCGGCTTCGCACCACTTCGGTCCACCCTTACGTGTACGTTTGAGCACTGCTTACTGTTAGCTCGGCTAGCATGCTATCAGCAAAACAGTCGTACCGGTGAGTGAGCCGTGTCGCTCCGCGGGGCTGGTGACTGAGGTTGCCCGCCACTCGCAGCTCAAACTCCTCTGTGCGCCAGCGAGCGCATGAATGAAGCCGATAATTACAAACACCTGAAACACACCCGACTTGGACCCAGAAATACTGTCAAAGCACCGTGTCGCGCTCACTTAGCTAGTCCATGTCCGGTTGTTGCTCGAGCATCACCGACAGCGTTCACCACATCGTGCACGGCCAACTAGCTTGTTGATGGACCAAGTTAGCGATAGCTCAGTAAACAGACCTGCAGCAGCGCTCGTCCCTCCCCCTACGTTTTTACCTTGTAATTTGGCGCCCCTGCAGGGGAAGATGCGGCAGTGCAATCGAGAGCATATGGCTTGTAGTCTACATTTTAGCCCGTGGGTGTCGCTGTTTACCGAATGATGCAACGCTGTATTGTCTGCAAAGAGAGTGTACGATAATGACGTTTTTTTTCAGTAAACAGACATTTTTCTATGCCACTAATGTTTTTAGATGTTTTTTGTTTTTTTTTTTACATATTTGAGTTCTTCAATGGATATTTTATCCCCTCAATTACAGCTGCTGAGTAGAAATGGAAAAATCAGCAAATAACTCAAAACAGATACGGCTCTAACCAAATGAAAAACTTACTTTATGTTGAAATGACCCCATAGAAAATAGAAATTAAAATAAAAATGTTATATCTGTGTTGAAAGATCATGTAAATGATTCTCATTATGTAAGTGTGTGTGTGCGAATGATAGTTACAAAACTGTCAAATTATATTATGGTAATGCTTGCAGTTATTTATGCAGGAACCATGGGCTTTAATTTGTCTTGATTTCCTCACTGCTGTACTCTGGCTAGGTTGTGTTTGTATGTCTGTTTTTTAGTTGGGTAAGTTGAGTTTAGGGAAGTAATGATATTTATAAAAGACCTGTTTAGCTTGTTCTGAGCGATAACAATCGTGACTACTTGTCATAACTTTGGGATTGAATATAGGGGTATTATCATGTTTGCAGATTCACTCTCTCTCAAATCAAAATCACTTTTCATGATCAGGGATCCCCACATCAGAAAGGAGATTTTAAACTTTCCCAACTCTTCATAAACTTGGCAATGAAATTTCAAAATCAGATGGATGGTATCTAGTATTTCTTGACTCTCGAGTACCTGCACGCTACTCCGTGAGCATGTTTCAACTGGCTGGCTGTGGAAAAACACCGTCCGCCCTGTTTTGGGAAATACACCCATAATACACCCATAAAAAAAGAAAGAAAGAAATCTTATTCCTTCTTCCATATGCATTTCTCCTTCCTCTTCTTAAAATGTAAATATGAAATCCTGCATATGAAAAACAAAGCAAAATAAACCTCTTAGAACATAACCCACATTAATGTTGGCAATATGGAATGCACTACACCAGCCTGTTTAAACACTCGGCAAATTAAAACTCAAATATTTGTAGCCGATAGGCAAACTTAATGTTGTGCTCAGTGTATCCTGATGAAATGTTTGCACCCTCCATTATGAAGGAACATGAAAGTGTCAGTGTCATAAATATTTGGATAGCACTTTTAACACCAAGCAAGTGAAACATAAACTGTGAAGCAAAAGCATTTTTGTTGTTTTATGTACTTTTGAATCTTTGTGCACGCCGAGGCATTTAAGCAGCCACATTTTCCCCTAATCTGTCCTGTGAAAGAAGACAAATGTCTGACTTTTGTTGAATCTTTTTTCTCCTTTCATATCGCCCAGCCAGTTCAATTCAGACAAAAGACTGAAAATTATACACACATGTCAACCACCTTTAACTTTCCTTTCTGCCTACAGAACTCCTGACCATAAGTCAGGGGAGGAAAAGTATGTGTGTGTGTGTGTGTGTGTATATGCCTTTGTGGGATTACTGAACAAGGACATGGCAGAATTTAGTTTTGTTTGTCCAGGCACAACAGATTGAATTCTGAAACGGTTACAAGGTGTCCTCTCTCATCTTTGGGACTACTGTGTTTTGCGCCTAGACATCCCTGTAAACTTACAAACAAAAACTAGCTGTACTTGAAAGTGTAACTGAGCCTTTAATATGGATGTTTCAAAAGACAAACACAAAAAAAAGGAAACAAGGAAATTATTTGTAGAATACATTTTTATTAAGCAAAAAATATTGGTTTTTTTGACACGTGGCATTTAAGCATACTTATGTTACTGTAAGCAAAGCTGATGGATTTTTATGAATGCTTTTATGCATGATCTCTCCCCACTTTCATTAGAACCTCAAAGCATTATGTCGCTCCACCCTGGACCAGATTAAATACATCCATTGGGTTAATTTACTGGGGATGACAAACAGAGCTCTTTCCACAGGATCAGCTGTGACATCTCGTGTGAAACATGGCGGCAAAGAACAGTGGCAGAGGTGACTAACGCGACGGTGAATGACTGAAGGAGAGGAGGCATCGGTGGTGCAATTCAGCCACTTCCCTCCTGAATCGCTTTCTTCTCCGCCTCAATATCTGTGGGACCACAAGGGAGACGAAGATGAGGTCAATCTCTAACAGTCTGAAGTCAAGAAAACACTGACATGGACACCAACATATCGTGAAATCACCTGTAAAATGTGTAAAATCTGTGAGGGGGCCCTTTAAAAAGATGTTGATTTTTATCCTTCTATCAAAAATACTGATGCTGCTAATAAACAGAGTCGGCTACCAACCCAATGATACTTTTAATGTGATGAAGATCTCTGTGGAAATGTGCAACATGAAATGACATGCAGAATGCGTCATGATGAAACTAATATAACGTGATGGGGAAAGCGGTGTTCAGTTAGGATTGTAAAACGCAGCCGTAACAAGCAACTAGTCCCAACAGACCAAGTACGGCTGTAGTTGGGACACGTTCCATACCATGTGGCGTTGTTGGCACTCATCAGGATCCACATTGTAACCACAGGGAGACAGAACGCATTTTTGATATTTTGACATTTTTCAATTAGAATTTAAGAAACTGTCAAAGATCAAACCACTTCTGCTATCCCTTAAAAAAAAGGGAGTACACACTTTTTTTTTTTTTACACAAAGTCACTACTTACTTACACAGCGTTTTAGATTAGTCACGACAAATGACAGGGAAGTGCACCGAAGGGGGTGAGGGTCTGCTGTCCCCGATTGAACTTCTTTTATTTTTTCCTCAACATTACCGAGTTTCACTTTTGTGCTTGGAGTTCATGCATCAGTGACGCGCCCGAGGCGTCTGAGCTAAATGTTGCCTGCCAGTCAGGGCAACTCTAAGTCTCTCCTTTCCCGCCACTGCCACACCTGATCTGAAGCCAGTCTCTCCCACCGAAGCTCTGTTTTGCTCCATCGCCTCTCTGATCAGAGGCCAATGAAGGTGTGGCAAGGTGTCCCGTATGAACAGGTCAGCATTAAGCACAACAAGGAGCGGTTTTCAGTTGAGCATGCTCGCAGTTCATCAGCATTGCAATGTCTACAGACACTTTCACAATGGTAGACAAGGAGGTGCCAAACTACGCAGGACAAGGAATGAAGAAGAATGTAGAGGCCTACCTTCGGTGGTTGGCCTAGTGTTTTTTTCCTGGGTTTCAACCTTCTTTAGTTTGGAACTGTCGAAGTTCTGCACCTCCTGAGCAACTGGGTGGTCACCCATCTTGGTTCAATTTCTAATGGAGAAAAGCGAGAGTCAACAGAAAAATGGTGAGACGACTGGAAAACACGCATATTGACGCTTTAACAGAGCCATGAGAACGATTGAAAAGGAAACACATGTCAGCACTGGAGCCGTGGTCTGCAGGACATGTTAACACAGGCGTACAAATGGAGCCCCGCCTGTTAAAAAAAAAAAGAGCTCTGCGGTTATGCAAGACAGTCACAGGAACCAACATGCACCCATTTCTTTGCAACCTAACCAGCTGAGGATGAACAAACAGCACCGATGTGGTGCACTTTCGACGGCACTCGTGTTCAAGAGTGTTGATATTAGCAGTTTTGACAGTAAAGCGTGTCTGCTCTGGGGTAAACTTTGATAATGACACACATTTTTTTTTAACCAAAAGATTTCATGTTTTCTCACAAGTATTAAACATACAAGTACATTTCTCTATTTTTGCATGCATGCTACATGTTGAATTCGCATCATTCTGGCCCAATATCGGATACAATATGAAGGACTTCCCCGATTCTCAGGAGCAATTGACTGCCACAGCGTAGAACATAAACGTGTATTTAAAAATCCTCTACTCTGATGCAGGCTGTGTGCTGCGAAGTAACTACATGGTACGTTGTTTTAACATTTTTAAAAGAATGGGCAAGTCTCAGGAAGCAGAACATGGAAAATGCTGAAGTGTGAGTAGACTTCCTCAAAACTGCACTTCCGTGCGGTACTTGAGTAGCTGCACTTTTGGACAGTGTCATACGTGTATATCATGATAAAGTGACACATGCCGTGCAGGTGCGGGTGTGTGAACACAGCTCACGGGGTTGCAGTGATAAGTTGAATCAAAGTGCCCTCTCCCGACTGTGCTGGCTGGCCTTCCGCGCAAATATTGCGCAACACCTATAAGCCCCCGATCGCCTACGTAGAACCAATTTCTTGATATTTCTCTATATCGTCGCATCGCATTTGCGTTATTAACCTACGCGTAGCAGCTGTGAAAGAAGAGAGATCAGAGTCGCCTTTACTTACTGCAGGGATGTGTGGCGACAGCGTCCTTCTCAGGTGAGGTGTGTCTGTGTAATACGCACAAAGCCAACGGTTTAAGTAGAGTCAGCACGCCTTCCTGCCCGCCTTCCTGCCCGCCAACATGGACACCGACGCCGCGTCTCTCATTGGCTGCCAGAGCTGAGGAGGAGGACTTTTCACCGGGCCCGCTGACTAGCCCTGACTTCTCTGGCATTATCACAGGCGCAGAGGCCAGCTTCACTTCTCATGCAGCAGTGTTGTGTTGGCTTGGCCACTTGTTTGGTTAGATTCGTGAAGGAAGACACAGCCAAGGCGGGACGTTTTGGGGTTTTTTTCTTTTGCTTTTAGCACGGCGCCACCTGGTGGACTGCTTTCGACATGCCACGGTTTGATATGGATCTATTGTTAGTTGGGGTTAGAGAGTACTTTCAGAGTTTGAGCTTGAAAAATTGAATTGATTGAATTAAATTAAATTTATTGCACGCAACAAACGAATGAAAGAACACAAATTACAAGCAGAATACATACAGCAGAATCAGAATCAGAAATCAATTGCTTCAGAAAAAACATGTGCAAGAGGAGGCAAAAATGAGATTAAATTAAATAAAATAAAAGTGTGTCCAGTGACCGCCTAATTTGAAAGATACAGCACAAGGATAGACAAATTTTGGTTACTATGGTAATGCTTTGTTGTTAATGGGGAAACGCAGGCTTTTTCAGAAAAGAAACTGGTTAGTACTGTCGCCTCACAGCAAGAAGGTCCTGGTTTCGATTCCTGGTTCAGGGCGTTTCTGTGTGCAGTTTGCATGTTCTCCCTTTGTCTGCGTGGGTTCTCTCCGGGTGCTCCGGCTTCAAAAACATGCACACTGGGGGTTAGGTTAATTGGTCACTCTAAATTGCCCGTAGGTGTGAATGTGAGTGTGGATGGTTGTTTGTCTCTATGTGTCAGCCCTACAATGAACTGGCGACCTGTCCAGGGTGAACCCCGCCTACGCCCGAAGATGCTGAGATAGGCTCCAGGCTCCAGCCCCCACCCCCCTCCATTGGCTTTGACTCATTGCAGAGGGTGGGGTGACTGTCCCACCCCTTCACCCTGAATGGGTTTAGGTTGCATTAAACTCTTCATGACAATTCAGTTTAAGGATTAACTTCACGGGGATGTCGCATGCAGCCATTAGCAGAACATGCCAAACCCCGCCCAGAACCTGCGTCGTTCCAGTCCATATATTCAGACGTACTATCTATATCACATAGGGAATAAATGAGAAATTAAATCAGAAATGGTCTTTTTAAATAAAACAGAGTAAACCTCGAACGTGTAACCTTTCTGAACTTACAATGTCTCCCATGAAACAGAAAGCAAAATCAAGAGAGCAGAGACATCTCAACCTTCAGTCACAAAGATCCCACCCTCACAAACAGGAAACGATGAAACCAACTACATTTTGTTCTGCTAGCCTGGAAATCCCCTCGCTAATTTACATGACACAAAATGGTGTTATCATTGTTTTGGGAACATGGTTCTGATCGTGATGCACAACTTCTCTGGTCCAAATCTGTCTGGTGACCTTTGCTTGATGCCATTCTCTTTCTTTCTCTCTCATTTCAGCCCTCAACTCTGTTAGCACCAGTAAAAATCACCAAGAATACCTGAAAGAAAGAGCCACTAAGAAGATTATATAAATGGATTATCAAAAGCGTAGTACTGAGGTCAATAAAATTGGGTAAATACTCCCTGAAGACAGTGATTATACAAGGCACCTAATACATGATCCATTAGCACCAAAGTTACATTTTGTAGTGCACACAAACCACATTGGTATATAATACCATTTTTCCTGGCAGTAGTGCTTTCGATTTGCTTTTTCGAAGCAGGATCATGTTTTTGTGACTGTAACAGACCATGTCCCTTCAACCTGAATGTTTCTGCTGCCAGTCGTAGATGGCAGTGGTGATCCCCCATGTGACGCATGATCTGAGAATAACCAGAGACCCTCCTCGGTACAGCAGCGCCACACTCCGCTGCCGAGACCTCAACAGCATCCTCCAGCAAGCCCCCCACCCCGTGGCTTCTCCTCCCACCGGTGCCTGCATGTTTGCCACCAGCACGGACACGGGGTACAGAGCCAAGCTGATGGCCATGGAGGTCAGCGTTCCTGTGATGAAGGAGGAGACCAGCGGGGAGAGCCCCTGTCCTTCCACCGCATTACACATGGGCCCCTTAAAGCCAAAGTAGAGGGAGCTGCCCAGGGCGTTGCGGACGGTGATGGGCAGGAAGGCTCTGTAGAACCCGAAGGCCAGCGGCTGCGTCTTCAGCCGGACAAGGATGCTCTTCAGGGTGGGCAGGTGCCGGTCGTTCTGGCTGTTTTGCAACACGTTCTGAATGCGCTCGAAGGGGGTCAGAGCCACAGCCTCCACCACCCCTGCACCAAACCCAGCCACTGCAGGTAAGGCGGAGCTGGGGAGGACCTTCTGGGATGACAGCTGGTGGATGAGGCTGTCTTGGATGCCAAAGAGCAGCGTGCCATTGAGTGTCCTCATTAGTAACGGCGGGACCACACCCCTGTAGAGCTTCAGGGGTCCCTCTCTGCAGAGCTGTGCCACTGCCTGGCGGACTGGGGTGTTGTGGATTTGTTGACGGAACACAGTCTTGTACACTGGGAAAACGATGACGGCCGATAGTAAGCTGGAGGTCCCTCCGTGTAAGAAGCTGTGGAAGTTGAGCATAGAGACGCCCGGGCCCGCTTCATCTGGTTTATGGTCGGGACTTCCTGCCATCCTTCAACTGGCTAAAAGAAATTGAATCAGTGTCAGGAAAGTCAGTGCTTTTCCTTACACCCCCCTCATCCTAACTAATGGTGACAGACCGGCGCTGAGTGGCTTTACTGATTGGTCGGTTGACCTGACATGAGAATACGATTCGGGGGATGAGAACATACAGCAAAATGGAACATAATTCACAGGGAATAAACACACGGCAACAAAAATTATGCTTGAAAGACTTGAATTATTTTCTCATCATATTTATTTAAGACAAATCATAGAGCTCATGTACTTACCCTGTCCACAAAAAGAGACAACGTAAAGCGGAGCGTCTTAAACAGACCTTGCACACACGACCCGGACCCGGACCCGTATAAGCGGCAGAAAACGAAACGAAACGAAACGAAACGAAACGTGGAGAGGCTGACGGCAAGCTTTCTACTCGTTTCTATACGAAAACAGGACGAAAACGTATCCAACCCCTACCCAAGATGTGTAGCAGCATCAACGAATTACTCGGTGCCCGATGCTCCGCCTCTTCTGGTACGATTGGTCAAGCAGGGTGGGTTTGTGGGCGGCGATTGCTTACTCAGCCCTTCATTCACGGCCTGCCTTCACCGTTCCAGATTAAACTCTTATTTCACCAGCAGAACGTATTTGTAGCGTTAATATAGCGTATTTTTACTGTCTATTTATTTTCCTTTTATTGTTCACGTTCGTTTCCTGTCGTTGGTCTTGGTTTGACTTCTGCTAAAATAAGAGAAACGAAACCATTTCAGAATTTGCATAACATTTTTGAAGTTTTACCTGGAGGGAAACAAAGTAAGTCCATAAACTACAGAGAGGATTTTAACTGTACGTTAAACACTCAAAGTAACTCGATGATTAAATGAACAGATACATCAATATATTTAAAATAAAATAAATCCTATATAATTATGGAAGCTAGCTGAGCAATCGACCCGTTTCATGAAAGCCATATTGACGTGGAATCACATTTAAATGCAGGTGTAACTACATTATAAAGTTTCTAGTGAGCCAAGTTGCAACTCCTTGACTCTGGCCTTGTCGACACTTAGATGGGTATTTTTGAAAACAGAGGTTTTCCTCCATTTTTTTTAAAAAAAAAAAAAACCCCAAAAAAAACGACCCCATCCACATGAGCTGGGTTCCCCAAAATTTGTTTTCGTCCACATGAAAATGCAAAAACGCAACGTTTAGTGTTTCCAAATGCATGCCAGGTCGCCAGGCAGCAATATCACTGTATTTGCAAAGTAATGTCGGGCAATCAGAAGCACAGATTCCATCATCCTTGCCAGTTCTGGTACACTAAATATAGTATGTCTGGCTACATGAACGATTGCACGAATCGCTTCATGTAAACCAAGCCACAAACTTGTTTTCCCTGTCTACACAAACAATTCGTGAAAATCTTCACCCTGGAAAATCCAAACTGTGCATTTTCAGTGACCTAATATAGTTTGCTTGGACAAAAAACCTGTTTTCAAACACACCCATCTACATGTGGACTAGGCCTCTATTTGGCCTGAATGGAAGAGAACGTTAATTAATATCATTAGGAACATCTACATATATCCTATTGTTTCTTGTCAAAATGGCCACTGTGTAAAGGACTTGTGCACGTTTTGTGAATTGGCCTATTAGAATAAGACGATAACAAAAGGGGCACATAAAATAAGTAACATAACATAAAATAAATATGGCATACTCATTCCAAAAATAACCAACACAAATTTCCAGGTTAAAGATTCAGCGTATATTTGATTCTATTGAGAATGCATCCTCACGTAACGTAACGAGCACATTCACTCTATTGAAAATCTAAAAGACAACAATTTGGAGTTTGCACATTAATGACAGATCCTTCCTCAAAACATACAAAAAAGACCAAAGTGATCAAATAAATTGCAGGAGAACATTTCTGATGGAAGCTCCAGCCTGCAGAGACCCCAATTGTAAAACTTGACAGCATCTCTATAGAAAGACCCTCAACATGGAATTTCGAATGGTAAAACCCTGGACACTGGGCAAACCCCACTCAATGAGGGCGCCTCAAGAGTTGAAAGAAACATCCCAAAACGTTTTCTACAGCCTGATAGGACGTATGAAAGGTCTGCATCTAGTTAAAAATAAACATGGCTATATAGGAGGGATGGACTGCTGCAGGAAAAGTCATTAATTTAATATAAGATATAGACTGACATTTCAAACTGTTGAGGCACTCTTGGTTGAGCGGAGCTTCAGTAGCACTGTAAACTAGTTCAATAGACATTCACTTCTTCAGTTATAATCTTTCTGACAGTAAAGGATAAAGGAACTAACATGAGTAAACCGCACTCATTAATTACTACAAAACATAAAACACTGTAACAGCCTGATGCGGCAGAGGCTTCTCCTGACCCCTGGGATGTTTAAAGGAGATCGGCAGCGACATGTGGTAATAACTCCTGCAGAGGTCAAGTGGTCAGGAGAAACTCTGTACCTATATGTTATGAATGAGCGCAACAAAATTCACAGTGGATAAATATTTGCCAAAGTACAATAAATAAGCAGGCCTAGATTGGTAGCTTGCAATCACTTTGGTACCCCACATGAAGGGATTTGAGTGGAGTCATCATTAGTAACAGACATGACTGTTTGTTTGTTGTTTCACTCCTTTGTATTAGTTAGCAGAAAAGCTTGGTTAATGTTTTGTTTTTTGTTTTTTTCTGGGGGGTTGGGGGGCGGGGTCCCCCTTCTTTGATTTGGCGTAACGGCACACAAAAGACGGCAGAAGCTATTTGTTACAAGGGGACATGGCTGAACAGGTACGACACCGACTCGCCGTTGTGAGTTCTGCGGATGGCTTCTGCGAGGATCATGGAGATGTCGATAACCTGGAGCGGGAACAAAGCAGGTGCTGTGAATAGAACTAGCCTGGATGGTTTGTCAATATGCAGAAAAATAACAATATTGTTGTATCCTTACCTGTATTTTGGGACAGTGCTTCATCTTCTCCTCCTGGGGGATTGTATTGGTGACCACCACAGCCTCAAAGCAGGCGTTGTTGATGCGGGAGATCGCTGGGCCAGAGAAGATGCCATGGGTCAAGATGGCATACACCTTGGTGGCACCTGCAGAAATGAGCCTGAACACAGAGACTCAGTGTGAGGCGTCGCACAGCTCCACATGAAGGGTTATAAACCAGGAACGGAGGCCAGTTATCTGGGAATAACTCGAATCAGGACCCTCTGTGGTCAGGTCGTTTGTTACGCTGTAGAAATGAAAAATAAATCAGGGGCTTACTTGTCAGCAGCATGACAGATTGTGCCACACGTGTCAGCCATGTCATCAACAAGAATAGCGACCCGGTCTTTCACGTCTCCGACCAGGACCATGCGGTCCACCTCGTTTGCCTTTTTCCTCTCCTTGTGAATGAGAGCAAAGTCCACATTCAACCGATCTGCTATTGAGGTGACCCTGCAAAGGAAAGCCACAATGTCCTTCAGTTAGAGCCAGTGTGCAGGCTATCGTGTATAAAACTGCAAAAAGCACAAATGAAAACCATGTCAGAGATTGGCTAAACTAAAGCTATGCTAAAGGGTAGCACTAATGGCAAGTAGTACCAGCATACCTCTTGGCTCCCCCGGCATCGGGTGAAACGATGGTGCAATTCTTCCACTCTGGAATGTTTTCTTTTATCCATTTTAGCACAGCTGGCTCTGCATACAAGTTATCAACAGGGATGTCGAAGAATCCCTAGAGAAAGATAATCAAAGGTATATGGTATGGGGCCACACGAGCTGAACATCTTCTTTTATCCTTTTTTGACATCTACGTAAACATAAAAGAAAGTTTCTAATGAAGGTCCTTCCAAAGGACACTCTTATGGGAGGGGTGTGCAGGTCTGCTTCTGTGCTGCTCACCTGTATCTGGGAGGCGTGCAGGTCCATGGTAATGATATGGTCAGCACCTGACACCGACAGCATGTTGGCCACCAGCTTGGCAGAGATTGGAGCACGGCTCTGCAGTGAAAATAGATCTGTTGAGTCACACGGAATAAGTACACTGGCAAGCATGTCTTGGTTCTAAAAATACATGCGCTCAGTTAAATATCACAATCTTGTATTAGACTATAGGTCTCAAGAGCTGTAAATATAAAGATATTTTCAGGTAGACAATTGATATTTTTTAATTTTGTGACATGATTTTCATGCTGCTCAGGATATTCAGAAATTCGTCTCGTAAAATAATTGGTAGGTTTTGCTTGTCTGGCCATGCCTGACCTCTCAGGCACATCATTGTTTGAGCCCGACCGACATATCAATTGGCCAATATTGGCCTATCACAAATATATCAATATCAACATAGATGTTATCAGTATCAAAATATATTGCTTTTGAAGAACACAGTGCAGAAAAAGACGCTTGGGGCGATTTAATAAGGGCCACCGTTTCAGCGAACTGCTGCCGTTTAAGACAACTTAAGTTTATTGCCAATCTATAAATTAATCTCCCTCATGTTTGCTAGGGATCACTGCCAAAACTTGTGCATAAAAGCCGATATATCGACATCAGAACTTTCAGTTCCATAATGTCGGTATGAAAATGAGATATTGCATATCAATCGGACTCTAGTTGCAGTGGTTACGCAGGCTGGCGCATTGAACCTTGGTGTGCACTTTCAGGGTCAAAAAAAGCACGCAAGTTGATTTTTTTTTTCATCGTATAGGCAAGTCTATAGACATGGCAAGTTCTGTTCCTACAGGGAGATGATTTCACCAGAGTTTATGAGAAGAGAGAGTTTTTAATATAATGAACTTCAATAGATTTTCACATTGCAAAAGCGGTAATGGACAACCTGACTGTTGCACCAGCCGCTTAACATTTAGACTCCGTATGTGCGAAACGTTCCACTCTTGGAATGTGAAAAAATGTTGGAAATACAGCCAGCAGACAGCTACACACGAATGAGATGGAGAAAAAAGGAAACTAGAGTTGACTTTGCAAAGCATGCAGAATGGAGGAAAGGAAAGCAAATACATAATGTGGAGAGGTTCCTGGGGGACATGGCTTCAGGCCTCCTCGTGATGCTGGATGGCAAAAGGCATGACAGGAGTAATTATACAGATATCGCTCACCCCCACCTTGTCCTTCTTGTCTTGCCGAGCGTAGGGGAAGCAGGGGATGACGGCCGTGACCCTGGAGGCAGAGGCGATCTTGCAGGCATTGATCATGATCAGGAGCTCCATCAGATTGTCATTTATCTCCCCGCAGCCACTCTGCACGATGTAGACGTCCTCCCCACGAACACTCTCCCCTATCTCCACGCTGCCAGAGGAGCGAGGCGTTAAGACAAACAGCGCTCAGTGGCGCCGTGTTTACACAACTCTACACGGGCAGCAGATAAATGACCCTGCGCAAACAATTACTGGTGTCCACAGTAGTTTATCTACGCAGCCAATGTGACGCCGCTGCCCCGAAGCGTGCGCGGTCTGCCATGCGCGGACTACAAGTTCCTAACAACCCCGCGCTTCCAATTTATCTATTACACGTTTCCAGGCAACCGCATTTATGTAAAAGACAGTCCCGCGTGTAGTTATCACCCACAAGTCTCCGCAGCAGCAGACAACTCACCATGTTTCCTGGTTGCTAAATTTCTTCGTAACAACCTTCGCCAGCTCGAGACCCAGGCGGTCTGCTATTTTCTGGGACAAGTCCGGGTGCGAACTACCGCTGAATATTTTGATATTGGGCATTTTCTTGCGGTCCAGGGCGTCGTTGGCTCCGCTAGCGAGCAGCCGTCGGGTCCGAGGGAGCGAAGCGTCTCGAAGAGGACGGCAAATTGACGAAGTGTTGATGAGCTAATCTCACCGAGCTACAGGCTGTGCCCTACCTATCCACCATTATGTCCCACACATTACGCGTGCGGCGCTTCCTCCCTGGGCGGCGCGCACGCGTTCACTTACGCGCACCGCCATTGCGTCATTCCGGTGTTGCGCATCAAAGAGCGACCCCGTTAACTTGCGCCTTTCAGCCGAGCGCCTCTGTGGTCGGCGTAGATCGAACACAAGTAGTACAAAGCAAATGCCTCCGTTTTGAGAAAACATCTAATGCTGCCAATCGGCGTTGATAGAACTGACGACCGACAGCAAGTGCGCATGTTTAGATATTCAGAAAATAAAAAGGATTGATTCACTGATTCTGTTATTGAGTCCCTCCATGAGGCTTTGGTTTCTCCATCCTTCCTTTTGATGGCCTTTCCCTTTTCAATTACATCTCAGATCCTTCAGATGTAGGTGTAGTGTACGCCATACAATAATCGACCGTTTATAGTTAACTGGTGCAATATAATGTAACCTTTTTAATGAATGAGGAATATTTCATTGCAAAAAGGCAGGCTTTTTAAATCTATTTTTGTCATTTTCAGTAAAATTGACAAACATCTTTATCTACTGTGTGGTATTTGTTTTCCAAGTACATAATCATATAGTCTATAGACGAAACAAATAACACTGACCTGATCTTGAAAAGGACATTTAAAAGGAATATTTGTTGAACATTCTGATCAGGTGAGTTTAAAATTCTAACAGCAAACAACTAGTGAGTTATTCTTAATCAGTGGACAATTATACTAGTAGGTGAGGATGATGTACTAGAGAATAGACTGAGAAATTGTACATTAATGAGAATCTCTAAATCAATCATCCTGACCACCTTGTCAGTTAGTTTCTCCTGATCATTGCTGATTCATTTATCGAATAGCACAGTAGTAATTGCTCATTTGTTAATGATTAATTAAACAATGGTTACTCTTTCTGTATATCCTTAGTTGTGATGGATGAATATTTCTTAAACAGTCTCTCATGTCTCTCATTTCATTATTATTCTATACTTTGTGGCCCTCACAAAGTGGGGCATCATTAGTTAACATGCCCTTACAGATTAAAAGCACAAAATTATTATGGATTCACATATAAACCAAGTTCCGTCTTTTGTCTTAATCGGAGTACCCAATAGTCTCAAATAAGCTATGTTCTAAACTGGTTCAAAGAACACACACGGGTTTTGATGTTAGTGTCCGTGTTTCTTGTTAAGTGCCACATTTAATGTTGACCCTCTTGAAATGCTTCCCAAGTTTTAAATCCTCAGTTTCTTTCCTTGTCATAGCATAACAACAAATCAAATGTAAAATGTCTGTAGAAATAATTTCTATAATTCCTCAATGAGAGCTACAAATATTCATATATGGTAATGACACATAACTGTGTAATAGCCATAAATGCAACACATACTTTCGACTCCAAGTGGTCCAAATGTAATTAAATCATAAAAGGTCAATGTTTAAACATATTTTATATAAATAGACATCAGCCTGTTTCATTCATTCATCCATTACCTATCGCCACTTATCCTGTACAGATCTGTGGGGGCGACCATGTATAAATGGTAGACAGGTCTTCATCCTCAAAAGTGTTGCCCTTTGAAAAATAATAGTTATCCCCTAAAACAGCACAAAAGTTCCCTTCACAGCCTTTTTCTACTTAGGTGTTTTCAACCCTGCACAGACGATGTACTGATTTCGTGTGGAAATGTATTGATTTTCCTCTGATCTTTAGAATCCTTGAGTCAGTAGACAATAAAATCATAATCTGTACACACTTTGACGTTAAATAAAATCAAAATATTGGGTAATCTAAGTTCTGTTGTTACAGGTTTATGATACTATTGTAAATAACTGTATGTAAATAATGTAATCATCAGTTAACATACACAAATTGAATGAAATTAAGCTTAGTAAAAGTTTCACATTCCCCTTGTGTTTTATTGAAAGCTTTTCACGGCCCTTAATGTCCACAGGCATATCCAAAACAACGCTTCATCACAAAAATTCACTAATATACCCACAGATCGATGTAACTAAAAACCAAAAAGAACTTATTGGTGAAACTGTAAGCACACTGTATTAAACATTTCTTGGATTTTCAAAACTGGGTCATAGGCTGGCCTCCTCACATTCTCTCAGACTTGACTTGATAACAGAGGTCCTCATTGTGGTGGCCTAGTGGTGACATTGAAATTTTTGGGGTGGCCCACCAAAATCAAAAGCCTTGAAACCAACAGCCAAGAACTATAATTACATGATGCTGTTACATAGTTTAAGACTATTTTACAGTAGAGGAATACTGTTATCTTATTTCACAGTTTATTAATACTACTAATTAACTGATGTTCAAAAAAGTAATTTCTATGCATCTCTGTATCCTGCTGCCTAATGCCGTTTTAGCCGGTTCCTGCTCATACTATACACCTGCCTGTCCCAGCTGTGAGCAGGACTCAGCCTATCAATCATGATGTTCCACACCCTTTTAAAAGCATCAAATAAAAAAAATATACCCACACTCTTTTGAAAAAAAAAAAAGACCTGTGGTTTGATGTATAAGTTTGACGCATGTCTTCTCTGAAAACATATATGAAATATACTGAAGCCCACCACCAGGGGGTGATTGAGATGTTTTGGCTTTACTTTGGCTTCACACAAACACACACACTCTCATGCCGTCCATCTTTATGTATAGAGTCAATGGGCAATTGCTTCTCCAAATTGTCCTTTTCATTAAAAAGGCAAATATACAGCTTAAAAAAAACACACACAGATCGTCGACCAAGAGACAACAGGCTGCTGGGAACTCAAGAGCTTTTTCCAAAATCCAGTTGGTAGACATTTTGGCTTTTGATAATAGGTTAAACAAAGACATTCAAATATCCCAATTTTTTTTAGATGAAGGCTAAACCATGAGAGTCGACCAGAGAGAAATCAAAAAAGACATTAGGACCCTGCAACTGAAGCTGCACCTCATTAACCTGAAAAAGAATGTCATGTCGAAAAATTGTTGTTTTTACAATCTCTTAAAATAATTTCGAAATCATGTGCACAACTTTTTTTAAATTTTTTATTTACACTGTACCTTTCCTACTATGAGATACAAGAATGGCAAAATTGTGAATCAACCGATTAACTATATGGCACTGGCATATTATGTGAAGTGTTATGGCTCTCAAACTACAGGCTTTTATTGGAGTGTTTCTGGCTGGTTTCCAGGCTGGTGATTGACTCAGCTTCAGTAAAGAAAAACCCACCTTAAGCAAACCAATTGTTATTATTTGTTGCATGCACACTTAGATAGTTTGCACTACACCCGCTGCTCATCTGCCACAAACCAGATAGAGCCGCTCTGGCTACACATAGTTGAAGAGTACTGATAACAATCAGGGAAGAGCTCCTCCTCTGCGTAGGAGGAGCCTAGAAGGTATAAAAGGATGTGTAACCTGGATATCGGCCCTTTTCTTCTACTCCATCCATAAGGTGGGTTGGACAGAGGGCTCAGCGCTGACTCTGTATCTACTCTCTGCGTGAAATAAACAAAAGCTATTGTACTCGAAAAGTTGAAGAGTGTTTTATCAACCTTTCCACTAAGGTATAATGATCCTGGGCAGAAGGAGAGGAAACAATTCCTCCTTCAACACACTCTCAAATGTCAACAAACTTTCAGTGGTTGGCAATGTGTCAAACCAATGAGGTTTGCCCTTTTGAGTCAGCAGAGGCAAATGAATGAAGAAACCACAGCAGTAAGAAGTGGTTGGCAGCAGTGGGATAGGCATTTCGAGATGATCTTGGACATCATTTTGACGCCACTCGTTCAACCGCACGGCCGAATGGACACCCTGTCAGTACATCAAGCGTACTCCATGCAACGTCATTTCCAAATTCTCTGAAATAGTTTATATAATATACTTTATTGCTCTTAAAACATGAGTTAACTTTGTACACAGACAGAAGACCACAGTGATGACAAGATCATTGACAGTAAATCAAAACAGGAATGAAGTGGTGCACACAAAGGAACAATGGATTAAGATGTGGTGGACCCGTGGCGTGAATGAAGCACAGACAAATCCAGTTTTTTTCAAAGCAACTTAACTATAACAACACACAGAAAATGATCATCATGTTAAAATGATCAACAGCTGATGAGAGAACACTGTCTGATGTTTTTCTTTACAAATATAAAAATGCCCCATGCTTTGTACTCCTAACACGCTCTTTAAAATATGTTTTGCTATTAGTCTCTATGTTACATTACTACTATAAATAATTGCCTAACAGCACGTTTTATCTTTGCTTTTTACAAAATAGCGAAGAGTTTGGATAAATCTTTATGTTACAAGTAATGTGTTTAAAACTCTTTCTCCCAAATATTTTATCTTACTATTTACATTAACAGTGTATCATGATATCCCACATTTACATACATAATATAACTTGCAAATCATTGCCATCATGGCCTTTCATTTTAACTTGGCTTTCCTCGTCAGAACTGTAAAATATCCTGTACAAACTGCATCATCACCTTCAATGTTCAGTAAGTAGTATTTGCTCCTGAAAGACTAATATGTAGGCAAAATCACGCAGCACAGTGAAAGAGAAAACACTCTATATACTGGAATATGGTTGGGGAAAATGCTGCATCAACAGCGAAGGACAAGCTGTTTAAAGGGAGTACTTTGAAAGGAGGTAAAGGTCAAACTGAGTACAAAATTTAAAGTATAGTAGGTGCATGTGTATATATTGCTGAATTCATGAACAGTATATTGTCCCCCAAAGACAAACTAAATAGTGACAATCAAAGTAAAAAAAAAATTAAATTAAAAAAGAGGTAACAGCAATACCATTTTTTTTGTGTTTTGTTTTGTGGCACCCAGTCTTCGACGGTACGGTACTTTGATTTAACTGTATGCCCAGAATATATACTAGGCCAGCTGAAAGATAAAAGGTTTGTGATCAATAAACAAGAATAACAAGTGCATGAGACACAAAGAAGATTTCAGACAGGAAACAGATGTGTTAGTTTTATTAAAATACATAGAAAACTACTTTATGTGTTTGTTATATATTTGCTAGAATTCACAATGTGTAATAGCACATAGAAAGCAAATTTATTTGTACTGTATCTGAAAACTTGGAAAAAAATACCAATGATTGTTTGAAATTGGTAAGCTTTGAGGGAAGTTATTGGTGTGAAATTATTGGCGTGTACTTTTCAGCAGCAGAGTGACTAAAAATGATCAAACATTAAATAATAGAGAGCTAATTTCAGAGGTTGTGCAAAATTCTATAGTGATAAGCTCGCTTGCAAATGGATGGCTATATCTAAAACACTGTGACTTACATCAAAGTGAGGTACAAGTGAGCCATGAATCCGTGATGGTCTAAAATATGCTGTGCGTTATTAAGTACAGTGCGGGTGTTCCTTTTTCTACAGCCGAGTGGGGTCTCGGCACACGTTACTGTATTGTGGATAAGACAATGACTTGGGTCTCTGCTACATTGTCTGCCCTGAGCAGGCATCTTTTTTTATACCTGCGCTGTGATAATGTGAGAACGGGCCTCTGCCAGACAGTATAGTTTCACCAGTTTTCATTATAGCACTGTCACTTAAAGGTTCACTCTTACATCAGTATGTCAGAAACAGGCAACATAGCCGACAGTGATCTCCATTTGGCATTATGACAGAAAACAAAACAAACACACACATCACCACCTAATCAACCAACGCTTTGGGCTATGTAATTAACAGAAATCGCAACTGGACGAGATCTCTGAAATATTTTAGTCCGGAGCATACATTTATTTCTGATGATTTATTATAATCTTTATAGTTCTCTTTACTCAGTACATTTCAAATATATTCTTCACTTTTTTCTTCACAAAACTTTATATTATTTGCTAAGTAGACACAATTGAAATATACGTTACATATAAAATATTTTACTATATTGATTTATGGATATCATGAATTTTGATATGAGGTGATTAGCCCTGTATTAACCAGTCTGTTATAGGGTTCGTATTCCATTGTGCATCAGTTTAATGTATCTTTATATTTCAAAACAAGATCCATGAGGAAAGCTCTGGGCCTGTAAACATGGGATGGAACAGCTGCATTGCAATTTTTTTGCATTTTTTTAAACTGAATATGATTTTTTGTATGACTTGTAAAAAAAAAATGTAAACAATAAATAATATACTGGGATAGAGTAGCACTGTTTTGATCACATTCCTGCCAGATATGCTCTTACTAGGCAGGCAGAGTTTTGATGGGTCGAGTGAGTGAGCTCATGTTATTGGTGTTGGAGGAAACTTGAGGGCTCACTGTTTTTGTCGGCAAGCTGCTTGAGTGTCCCATTGATTCTTCTGCTGCACGCAGAAGCAAAGTGTAATTGATAGCTACTTCCTCGACTTTTCTCAACAGCTGCAGCCTTTGGGATTCTGACCGAACCCCTCGGACCAATTTGATGAAGGTCTGAGTTAGTTCACACAACACTTGAAAGCTGGCCGTGACAACAGCAAGCATTCGTGTTGGGCTTTTTTCAACACTTGCAACTCGTCGACAAGATGCTCTGAATTCTTTGAAACGAACTGCCAGCTCCTGTTTGTACTCTGTGATCTGTGAGGGATGAAGGCGTGCCTCACCCTCAGCTTGTGGGCTGTTAGCACACTGACGCAGGATAGCTAGCAATTCGTTAGCATCCAACTGGGCATTTAGGAAACCATCAGGCAAGCTGAAACTTTTCCCCTGTAGAACCTGCACCCGCGTCAGGCTCCCCTCCAGTGTACCACAGGCTCTCAAGTCAATCTCCTGTGTCTGTGGCTCCTTGTCTTCCTCCTCTTCTTCCTCTCCGCTACAGTCCTCTGCATTAAGAACCTGCAGCGTTTTGCTCACAACAGGAAAGGTACGAGAATCCAGCTCCATGCCTGGAAGGATTTGAAGGGGTATGGAATATGAGAGCTCATCCTTCTCACTGCTTTCATCTGCTGCCTCACACTTCCTGTAGCAGAAACAGAATGAGCAGCATTTATCCTTGTCATCACTGTCTTCACTGGGCAGGGTAAGCAGCACCTCGCCAGCCCCATCTTTGCTATCACGTAGTAGGTCTTCTCCTTGAATGAAAAAAACACCCTTTTTTCCCCTCCCCTCTGCTGGATGAGACTGAGTGTGAACTGGCTCAATCGGGGTGGGGAGCCTCAGCCCAGTGGCCCTCACCCTTTCCATCTCTTTCTCTAGACTTTTGGCTTTGGACTTTACCTCTGCATACACAGGTGTGCTAGTGCTGTTATCCAACTCTCCGATGCTGTAACGTCTTTGGAGCTTCTTATACTGTGGCGCTCCCAGGCAATCGGTCTGAGAAGTACTTGTGGGCAAACAGGAACCCTGCTCTCCCCTTGGCTCTCTTGACTCCAGGCTGGTAGAGCGTATTCGTGTGGTCTTGATCTCTAAAGTCTGAGGTCTCCTTGGAGTGCCTTGGGTGTGAGGGACTTTGGAGACTGCTGGGGGTGTCTTCGAGATAGTCCTTTCTCCGCCTCTGTGTTGTGTCTCTGTTGTGGAGCCAACTGGTGTGTCAGGTAGTCGCATGCCCCTACACATACGCTTACAGTCACAACTGCGTCGCTGCTCCCTGGAAATTCCTGGCGCCTTCAGGACAGGGCTTGTGCGGAGCTGGCAGGAACATGGAGTGCCCGAGGGCACAGGTGAGGATCCCTGTGGCAAAAATTCTCCTTGGGAAGACTTGGGTTTCAGCAGTTCCTCTAAGAACTCTAGCTCATACTGGCGGACCTTCTGCAACTGAGCCCTACGTTCATCTGTTTCTCTTCGCATTCTTGCTGGGAATGTAGCCGAAAGAAGGTTTCTAAAGCTCAAGAAAGGGACACTACGCTGAGACTTCCCCCTACCACTTCCTTGCTTCTTGGAGTCTTTGGCTGGGAGAGTGGAGCCCTTATTTACAGAAAGGGCAGGTGTCGTTGGATCATCTAAAATCGGTAAGGATTTAACAGAACATCTCTGGGACTCAAGATGGGGTGTTTCCTGGGTAACTTCAGCCTTACTTTCAGCTCCTTCTTTTCTCTCTGCTTTGAGAGGCAAGCGAGGGGAGTACTTGGTTTGTATTTGAGGGCTGGGCTTGGCCAAACTAGGATCTGCTCCTTCTCTCACTGCATATTCATTGCTGGTAGCCAGCTGGAGGCCTTTGGCCTGAAGACGCTCATCATCTGTGGGGGAGGAGGACTGGAACACCACTACCTTCTGAACTTGTGGGTCCTTTAATCTCAGTTGATGCCCAGGTTCCTGTTGCACTGGGCACGTGCAGAAAAGGTCATCAACTGATAGTTCTGTAAAGCTAGAAGGCTTCATGGTCTCGCTAGAGGCAGTCTTGGTATCTTGGCACATATTATTATTTTTTCTAGTTTTGTCCACAGGCAGTGGGATAGGTAAGGCTTTGAAGCTAGGTTCTGAATTAAGAACTGCTGTTGTCTTCCCTATTATACCCTCAGAGAGATTTTGGCTGAGTGTATCCCCAGAAGAATTTGATAGCTTCTGATCTTTACTATCTTGAGCTGTCTGTGAAGCATCAGAAATTTTAAGTTCTTCCAGTGACTCGGAAGGGGTATCCTGCGTGTTTGCTTTGGTGGACTCGGAATTTGCTTTCTTTACCACTTTCTGTTCAGTCCGAATAGTGTCTTGATTGTCCCCCTGCTCTGTCAAAATACTGAGCACTGCAGAGTCTTGGGTGGGACTGACTTTAAAAGGTACAGTCTTGCTGAGGATTACTTGCTTCGGTGGACAGCCTGCACGAATTTGACCCACAGAGAAGGCTCCGGTCCCTATGGTCTTTGTAGTGCAGCCAGGGATAGCCAGGGGAAAGTCACGGCGACAGAGGATACGCTCCTTGTTGATATGGTGAGCCAACAGGTAGGCCTGGTTTTGGTTCTGTTTCATAGCTGACACCATCTCAGAAACATCTGTCAGTTCAGAAGAGTTGGTCTCATGGCCTGAGTCCAGTGATGACTCAGGTGTAATGGCAGCTAAGACAATTAGACCTGAGGAAAAGAAAATAACACAATGTCACGATAATCAAGAAACTTTAACATCAATCAAATTCCATTTTCCATTCCATTTTGCTTTGTTATTTCATGTTTACTGTATTTAAAAAAATCAGTTGTTTGAAGAGTGGATTAATTTTGCTTTAAAAACAGCAGAATGAAAGTTGAAATAGATTCAGATTTACTTTCTGTCCTGCAAACTGCATGCATGCAGATGACTCTGGCTATGATGAAAGAATCAAAGAATCAAAGAAAAATCTTCGCTCAGCATTCAGATGTCATGTAGTTTTGAACATTTTACTTTAATTTTATATTGTTGTTATGGTCTATTCTTACAGTTTCACAAGCAGATTATATTAAGAATTTATTATTAACAATAGGACAATGTACTGCCAATGTACAGTAAGTAAAGTACAGTACAGTACAGTGGTGAGTAATTTGATGAGAAAAATTAAGGTAATTGGCTCGGTATTGTTGTTAGTTGTATGTGTAAGATGTGGACCATATTGTGACTGAGGCCGTTAACCTGCAGTCTGTGTAGGCTGTTGAGGATGATGGGGATAGTCCTCAGAAGCTGCCAAAGCCTCTAGCGCCTGTAAGGTGGACACCAGAGCGTCATCAAGCTCCTGGGCATGATCCCGGACTGTTCTGGTCGAAACATTATCAATCATTGTTACAGGAACATCATCCTTGGCTTGGGCCAGCTTCCCAGAGGCAACACCTGGTCCTGCACTTGTTCGAGCCTTTCTCCCTCTCTTGGTGTCATCCTCATCTGAGCTGTTGTCTCTGAAGCCAGGTGGTGGGGCAGCAATAGCAGGTGGTGGAGGGTGCAACTTCTCTCCTCTGCCATCTGCTTCATCCTCTTCTCCATTCCCTGGGGGTGGTAGAGCAATGAGGTCAACAGCACCTCCATCTCTAGAGGCACAAGCACTGGAGCAGTGCTTCCCCGAGCTGCCACTGCTGATTGCTGCTGTGGTAAGATTCTCTACCCTGTGCCTTGTTTTGCAGGAGTCACAGAAGTATCTTGAGTTTTTCTGGGATTGACTCAATGTTTGGGCTCGGATTCTGTATCTTGCATTCTCCTCAGTAGGGCTTTCTGAAACCCCAGCTATTTCCTCTGTACTCTGCTGGGTGGGGTCTGACTTGGTGCGGGGCCGTTCAGGGGAATCCTGAGAGATTAAGTTCTCATTGATGTCAAGTTCGGCTTCAGCATGTGTTTGAAACTCTTGAAGCTGCTGTTGCTCTCGAAGGTGGACATGACATAGGCCTAGATGCTGAGGCTCTGCTGGAAATAGGCCCCGTGCAGATACTGACTCCCTATGCAAGTTTTCCCTCTCGTCCCCTCGCTGGCCTCCACTTGGCAAACCGGTCACCCCAGAACGTGGGTGGACATGGTGGGAGCTTCTGTAATCTGAGGATAGAATTATCAGAGCAGTGGAGAGTTTGAGGGGTTAAGAAGTAGTGGGGATAGAGAAGATCCTGATGGGAAAGCAAAGGCAACAGCTGGTGATCACATGGGAATTACTTGCTATTTCAGAGATGGAGGTTGAAAGTTGAAGTTTGAGGTTGGAGGGTTAGATTCTGGTGGAATGTGATGGTATGATGATCCTTCTTTGATGTGGACAGGTTGAGACAGCAGATGGCACACAATCTGTTCACGTTTGAACAGTAAATGTTAAAGATTACAGCAAAACACATTGTAGAATTCCATAACATCTTTATAAAGAAGAATGGAGCATCTCATTCTAATGACTCAAGATTGAGATGAGGGACAGCGGAGGACGCCATGGAATGGTAGTTCCAGTTAAATCTGGTCACCACAGGTGATGGTTTCTGCCAATGAGGAAGCAGATAAACGTCCATCTTGACTGAACATAAAATGACATTGTCAAATATTGGCTTAACATGGGGTATCTAATATGACGCTGAAAGAACAAGACTTTTACTCTAACGTGTGATATGAATGTTTCACCTCAAGCTTTTAAGTGATGTAATATTTTTTACATTCTCTATGGCCCAAGCAGAAAGTTTTTTTCAAAATCACTCAGTGTAAGTCAAGAAGACTTGTAACATACCTGCTTTTGTCAGCTGGGACTGACCAGGGGTCCGGAAGTAGATGGTCCGTTTAGGGTCTACAAACAGCTTGTAGTAGCCAGAGATGAGGCAAGCAAAGTTACTGGCATCTGGCCATTCCATGAGTAGGACCAGGGGCTGCAGAAGGTGGTAGGGAGGGGAATTAGGAGACTTTAGGGGACAGGCAATGAGGATTGCCTGCTCATTTTGTACTCATTTTTGACGTTAAGAAATCAAGCTCAACACTATTGAATGGTTTTTTACTTAATCATTTCAAAATTTCATGAGTTAAAACTGCATCTGCACAAAAAAGATATGCAAAATGCATGTATTGCCTTCTGCAAAATGTTGTGTTTTGTCATTACTTGATCGATATGTGCGGTTTATTGTGTTTATTACCTTGGCCTCATGGATTGTCACCTCTACGCGAGCCACACCTTGGCTCTCTCGGTAAAGCTGGATCTTGGCAACCCTACTGAACTCAGCCAGAACTGTTGTAAGGTTGTTTTTCAGGTCAATCACATGACTAATGCCATGGCGAGGACCCACCAGTAGTGTTGTAGCTGAATGTTTCTCATCCTGTTAGGAACACAGGTGGTGCTATTTTGTAACATAACATAATATTCAAAATCCATTCTTAATATGACACCTTTTTAAATATCAAGTTAATGCATTGAAATGGAGCGCTCCCTTTCCAACTTCATGCAGAGCGTCAATGACACTTAAATAAAAAAAAAATATAATGTTTTCCTGCACCAAAATATTTAAAGATATATTACCAGTCCAACAGTATGGAACAGTATCCCACCAAAAGGTGGGAGGTCATTGAGCACACGCATATATTGCAGTTTTCCTTGAAGAGGAGGGACCTGCCAACAGAATGGTACACAAGAAAAACACATTTTTGAAAGACAAATGCTCCTGTAGCACCTCCAACATCCCCCTGGGGGCGCTGTTTCACTACAGATTTTGATTATAAACTCACAGAGGCAACTCGCTTGCCCCCGACTGGTTATTTAACAGGCGTAAACATTGAATGAATTATAATATCCTCTAAAGAAGCAGACAAGTGTTGCAATTTTAATGTTACTAATCATACGCATGGCTCTTTACCAACAGGTCTCTATTCTTACAGTTTAACGTGTTTATAATAGGAGTGAAACCAGAGGAAGTGAAATAATCCACAAAGAGATAAGAGTTGGAAATAGTGAAATAGAGAAACCTTGTTGCCTGATGGTGGTGGATGCTGGTAGGCCTTCAGCAGCTGAGACAGGCTCTTACACACATTTTTCTCCTTGACTGTTGGGAGCAGAGTGAGGGGGAGGAAAGGCTCCAGTCCCCACTCCTTTCTGTAGTTAAGAGGAAAGGCAAAAATTGCAGACACATACACACAACAGGTGACCAGCTGTGGAGTGTTTGATCAGAATATAACCGAACTGAAAGGACCAGGTTTTCTTATCCAGTGAGCAGGGTAGCTTAGCTTACTGTGCACTCTCACTCTGACTTTAAATGGCTTTGCTCACTCTAGCACAAGCACAGTAGGTGTGTGCTGCTTCTGTGGTTGTGATGGCAGAAGCCAATTATTTTCTAGGTTGAGGTTTTGTAGAAAAAAATAAGAAAAAATTGATGGAGGGATGTAATTCCCAAACCGATGGATATCTTTGTCTCATAATGAACTGGGGAAAATGATCCTTGAGTAATTTGAGTTTCATATTAAGGATTGATTATTAATCATTTAGACATTACTGAATGAACAAACTTCGCCGTGGGACTCGCTGGTATGCTACGGAGAATTGTTAATGAGGTAAAAAAAAAAATAAAACAAAATGCAACGCATCAATTTCTGTCTGTAATTTGTCATAAGTTAATTTGAAAGCTAATTTAGCGTGTGGGCTTACTCGACATGCTTGAGCGAGATCTTCTGATTGGGCCGTGCAGAGGACACAGTGATGTAGATGTGGAGCGCAGCCAGTCGTAACATGACGTCAGATTTCCAGTCCATGCCAAAGCGCTCCTTGATGACATCGTTGCGACTCTGTTAGGAACAGATGAAATGTTTTGTGCACATCTGGACGGCTTAAAATTCAGACTGCTGGACTCTATGGGTACCATTCTCCTCCAATCATGATCAGGTATTCACCCACTGAATTTTGTGAAAACATAGGCGGACAATCAGGACAAGGCTGGTTGAATATACAGGACAGAGGTGCATTTTCTCTTAAGTGATCAGTGAGTTTGCCCACTGAAGATTGATTACTACACTGGGGTGTTAATGTGGGGTGTTCATCCCTCTCTTTACCTGTATGTAGAGATACTCAAATGCTGCAGGGTCCCTTCTCAGCAGGTCTGCAGGGTCCTTGGGGAAGAAGCAGATGCGGAACAGACACTTCATCCCTTGGAAATACGTTCTGTGCACCACCTGGGGAACGCAACAGTATTAGTTTTGTTTTAAAAACTTTGTGTACGAATTTCATTTTGTCATAGTGTGAAATTGCAAAGTCACAAACCACTAATCCGAAAGTGAAATATAAAATGAGACGAACTGATGGTATGAGATTTGTAAATTGCACTCAAAAATCAGGGTTTTAGTAATCAGGATCATCCGATGTCTTGTGGGAGTGTTTTTAACTTTAAAGTATCGGTAGTGGCCCAAAGTATGAGAGCTCTTTACTTGCTTGTTAGCTTTCCTGACAATATGACTGCCAGTTGATTTGCTCATTAAACGGTCTAACATAGCTGCACACAGTTTTCCGAACCCCTGGAACAGTAGTCCAAACAAAAGTCAACCCAAACCAAACGCGACAATGCTGAATTTGGGTCTGAAAGCCTATCACAAATCTCTTCGGTTCTTTTTTCTCTCGTTTATTGAGAGGCTACTATTATTTCTCTAATTCTAAACTTTCAGACGTTTTCCATGTCGGGTTTCGTACATGGGTCAGAGGCTGGTTGTCCTGCAACAGATGCAGCCTCTGATTCTGGTCCAGGACGCCTGCCTCCAGCACCAATGCGAAATGCTCAATGTAGCGCAGTGAGAGGCGGTCCTGCAAGGACGAGGTCACATCCTGCAAAAGAGAGAGGGAAACTTATTACAAGTCAAATTCTACATCCTCAATGAATATACAGTATATTCAGTTGCAACAAAAATAGGCATTGGGTGTGTGGAGGCTATTTTCCACACTGAATTGACTCAGTGTTTGTATAGTGTAGTCTGTGACATCGGTTTAGACCTGATATCTTATTTGTCACTTTGAGCTATGGCGAGCTTCCGTTGATTATTATATTCTTGAGTGAGTTCATCTTTACTGCATGTTGCGGTGTGTAGGACAAACATTTGCTTGGATCATCAATATTTAAGAATGATGTGGAGCTTTTCTCATACCCTAGTTCTAAAATGTGCAGAGGCCACTCTTTGAACGGAAATTTGTTGTTTTTACTGTGGGTCTACGCCTGAGGATACAATCTCTTTTATTTGCCCTCCTAATATGTTAGAGGGGTAATGATGAAAGGGATTTTTGTTGTAGTGATATGATACTGCACCGCGTTTGTAACTCTCATTAAGAGAGGCTCATTAAGAGGGTAGGTACACCGACGGTTTGCTCTCCATAAACAATTTAATTGATACTGCTTGATGTAACCTAAGATGCTGACTCTGACAGAGATGAGCAGTTTCAACGCTGTGCAGTTTACATTAAATGAAGCCTGGGAAGCCAACAGATCGACAGATGGACTAAGAATACAATATACCGTAGCATAAATCACAGCAGAACATTCATGCTGGCATTTTATTGTGTGTTCAGGTTTTACTGATCTTGGTCCTATTATTCTGAATTTCCGTTTAATTAGGCTGACACGGCGAGCGTTCTCCATCTCTCCTTTAAAATGCTGCTGCCTTTCTTCCCTCCTTCCCTCCCTCTTCCTCAAGGAGGGAGAGGAGACGAGAGTCCATTTAATGAGTCCGCTCAGAGATGTCAGATTCATCGTACATGCTGACACAGAGACAGAAATAAATGGCCTCTGTCGGACTAAATACATTTGTTGCTTTAAGGCCTTTATCACATTAATTTTAGGCAAAAAATTAGGCTAATTCAGGTTATTTTCTATTTACTCTATCAAAGCAATTACCCATTAGATATCAAAAAGCATTGCTTTCAAGGAGATTTATGGTAGCATTAAATTTGTGTGTAACTATTGATATTTTGATAAATGACTTTGTTGTGTAGGAAATCCTATTAGAAGGTGAGTTTTATTGATACGCGATAAATGTAGCTTATATTTTTTATAATACTAGACTTAATGTTAAGTCTAGTATTAACTTAAAAAAGGATTTTTGGCAAGTTCAGGGCAGTCAAGCTGCAAACCCAGTTTTTGAGATATTGTAAAATGAAAACATTATGCGTTGGCAGACACCTGCCAAAAGACACCTAGCAACACTAGCGTTCACTTATATGACTCTACATTTGACTCTTCAGCTGCTAAATGCTCCCCTATGCCTACAAGAGGTTCACTAATTGTTTCTGTCTGCTAGATTGTGCTGTGCTGTCACTGTATAATTAGTTTTTGTTCCTGAGAAGAGCTGGTTAAAGGGGGAAAGACGGACGTGAGAGAGGTGATTAAACAATTAGTTAATTAAAACTTATTGCTCTCAGGAATCCACATTGAGAGGTTTTGCAGCAACATCAACATATTATGAAATTCAAAACCACCAAGGGACCAGTTATTGATTCCCTGAACTGTGGCCCCTTGCAATACCTGCTTAGATATATTGCACTTTAAAACAAGGTTGGATACACACCGGAGTTGTCTGGTCTGCTTTAAACAAACCCCGCTATGTTTTCTCATGTAGCACAGTGCGTTTGGGGCGGCGTGATAGCTCATTCGAATTTGGGTGTGCACCAAACAAGCAAACCACTGAAAACAAGTGTCTTGAGTGAACCCTGGTGTGGTTCATGAGAGCAAAGTTTTAGACTTAACGCCAGTGTGTCATGGGTTAAAGCAGGCAGAGCAAGCAGCACTAATTTGGAAATAACATTGAGTCAGCGTACTAGGAGAGGGAAAAAAATATCCTGTGGACAGACGTGGAGCAATGAGGATGTGAAAGCTCTGACTGAAATATCGTCAGATGATCACATATCACACTGCATGTGGCCACTCAGAGAAACAAAGTGTTTTAGTGAGCGAATGGTGGCTTTGGGATTCAGATTCATTAAGGTCCGTCTGATTAACACCAACAAATAATACACTGGCAGAAGGGAGGGGTTTCTATTATGTGTGAAAACTACGGAGTTTATGTGGCTAACAAGTCTTACTTTTGCTTGATGTATGTATTAATGTTATGTTGTGTTGTTGTTGTTGTTCTTGTAATGTATATTTTTTGTGCTCGTTTGTTTGATCCGTTTGTGGATGTCATTCTTACTGTTTGTGTGATGAAAATCTTATAAACTTTAAAAAAAAAGCCTTCTTTGGGTTCATGACATTTAGATTTTTAAATATATTTATTTTTTGTTTGTTTAAAGATCCTGTATAATGAAAATGCATTTCTATTTCTATATTTTGTGTGTTTAATGAATTTGAATGTGTAAAATAAAAAGCTGAAATCACTTAATTCTGCCATTCCTTTGTGTCTTTAATCATAAGATGTACACACAGCTTCTCAACCCATTACAAATTTTAGCAGATTTCTTCATGGAACCTGGGTTACCAATGACCGTCTGGCTGAAAAGCTGCCTAAGCCCACCCTCTCAATGTACACTTTTTCACACAGTTCCCAGTGACTGCGATAAGTGTGGAGAGTGTAGTTTAGTCAAAACGAACTGGCCATGAAAAATGTATTATTCCTAGTTTTGGTGCTCCATCCAGATCATTGCAAAAACGTACAAAGGCGTGTTGTCGCTTGTTAGTCCTGCGTATGTATTGTTACAACAGAAACTTTGGTCAGTAATTTCCCTGTGGGTGGCTTCGATGGTTAAGTTACTGGCAGAGATTTAGCTGGAGTCATTGGGCTACTTGCCGAGTGGAAGCGTGGAAGAGTGAGAGAGAAGCAGTGAGGCTGTTGTGAAGGTAAACAGAGGTGCTGTGATCACTGACTGAGATCTGATCCAAGGCAGCCGAGTTCCTGCGCTCAGCAAATCAGAATGTTTCTTCATAAAAAGTAGGTGGCTACTTCCATTTAGCAGCCATATGTAACTGTGCGTGGGAGGAACAGAGCGATGCACTCAGCGTAACGACGGAAAATCAAATCAATATTTCTTTTTCTCCCCTGGTAACACAATTACATAACTGTTTAGCAGACGGACATGAAATAGTAGAGTAAGAAGTGTTAGTGTTAAGATATAGGACCTTCAAAATAGAACTGGATTATAGCTTCTTCAAGTGACTGGAGTCATGTTGAACTTACACTTATTTTCCCCACTTATACAGCTGTAGTGAATACATACCCTAACAGTGGTACGGCTATCAAATGTAAAGGACTTAATCTGCCCATTCTCCAAGAACACCTTCAACACATTTGGTATGAGTAGCAAGGAGTCGTCCTTGAGCATTGTCTGAAAGAGATTGATGGAAAGACAGCTTTTAGTGCAAGTCTGTGCTTCAGAGTAAAACGTATTAGATAACGAAAGACAGGGACTGTTAGAAACAAACATGACGTGTGAAATATATAGAGACACTTTAAACGAACCGACAGTTAGGGAAGGTGTAAAAACTCTTTAACCCACGCAGAAGAGAAGTTAGGATGTGTAGGTCAGTTCATATTTGATTCGATGTGATGTGTCGAACTCATCCCATTCTCGTCTCGTCTCCTTTTTAATTTTAATCTTATTAATGGAGCAGTTAGAACGAAACACAGCTTTGGTAAGAAGGAAAGAAGATATATGAGGTAATAAGACAAAATATGTGGACTGGTAGTGATGAGGTGGTAAAAGAATGTTTTTTCTTTTTCTCTGTGTCTGATGTGATTTATATAACAACAGTCAGCAGAAAAATCAGATCTATCGTAACAATATATCTTAGCAAATGCATTTAGTTAAAAAGGAGCACTGTGTCCACACCAAAACATTTTTCTACCGTATTCAGAAGACTCAAGACTCTGACTTCTTCTTTAAGATTGGAGGTGTGAGTTATGAGTGATCATATATTCTTGCAGGTCAGCCAGTAAAGCGACACCAAATACAGCACATGTCTATCATGTCCTATCACGACCACAAGTCACATTGGTCTTGTTTTTGAAGCCGAGCGGGAGCAGATATGTCACATGCAAGAAAAGTGTTGAATGAAATCCCAACTCAGCCCGAGTGGCCTCACTTCTTTCCTCCCTCCTCTCTCTCAATAAACACCAGGTGAGGTGGCCAAGACTGATAAGCTTCCTGATGATCAATAGCAGAGTGTAGCTGCTGATTGCTGGAGATAGAGATTAAGAAAGTTCTTGTCATAGTTTAGGGGGGTGGTGGCTGAAACGTTTAATTAATCAATCCAATCATAGCATCCTGCTCCTACCTTGGCGTTGACAGGTCAGCGTGCTCTGTACCTTAAGCTTTAATCAATTCAAATCTCAATTCGAATAGGGAAACACAGAAGGAGCGATCCAGCCCTCCTACTGTGTAGCTCCAGCCATGCATGCGCTGTGGGCCCTCGCAGGTTTGTGGCAACGTATTTCATTTTCAAGGCTTAATTTAGGACTAATTAAAGAAGTCCCTGGATTCACATGATGGTGATATATGTCAGGCTAGAGCAGACAGTAAGATAAGATACTGTATATTGAAAAGCAAGCTTGAGTGAATTGTCCAAGGCTAAACTTTGGCTTCATCCAAAGGTAAAAAAAATTATAATAATAGTTACATTCACATACGTTTTTAGAGAACAATACAACAAATGCCACCAATAGAATATAGAATAGAATATATTAAATGTACACTTACTTAAATAGAAAATGATCGTGTTACTTTAAGTTTTGGGATTAGTAGTTTTTTTTTGTACCAAAATAATGGGACACTCGCTTGTAAGAGGAGAGTGTTATTAAATGAGTTTAAATGGGGAGGGAATTATAATTGTATTAAAATTTCCATTAGCAAAATCTTAAAATCTATTCTAAAACCAATAAGCAGCCACTGTAAGATCATTAATACTGGAATAATGTCTTGTTTTTTTCAGGTTTCTTGTCTGAAGTCTCACTGCTGCATTCTGTACCATTTGGAGTCTGTTGGTTGATTTCTGATTCACACCTATTAAAAAAACCATTACAATGGCCCAGTTGTGATGTAGTAAAAGCATTACTGATGGTTTGGATTTTTTTTTTTTTAAACTTTGCATTGATTGCATTTGATTCCTCAAATGGTAGCGACATGTCTGTATAACTTTATTACTGTGTTTCTCAAAAGTACAGTTAGAGTTAAAGTTCAGGTGCAGACTCACATTCTGGATATTTGGTCTACTGTTGACTGCTAAAGGATCTGGAAACTGGGGATGTGAGTTTGCGCAAATATACTGACATCCACTTTTAATTTTTTTATTTTTTTTTATTATCTGGAAGACAATTTGTTGGGCTGTTGAAGTTTGTGTTTGAGTTCACCTTAATGGAAGAATGCTATAATTTACCACAGAGTCAAAGGAGACGTGTTTACTAATGAACGAAACATTTCTACAATTTGTCAGATAAAAACAAAATCGCTACAGTACTTTGTCAAAGGGGCGTTCAATTCTGGCGGGACAATCTGTACCTCCAGTAAGCACAGTCTCAGTACTTTGATGCTGTCTAAAACCTGACACTGAAACTTTCCAGAAATGTTTTGTCTCAGTGTCACATATTACATACCAGAATTTTGTCATATGCACTTGTTGTGTAAATACACAATTTCGCCCTTGGCGTCCGATGCGCCAAGCCTTTGCGTTATTGACTAGGGGGATGTACAAAGTCTTGCGCCCTGAGTGTCTTGATCCTCACGCCAGGTGCAATGGCAAAACGTCAATAATTGATAAAGTGAGAATGAGAACTGGCTGGGTTATCAGAGACCTGGCGGCCCAGTTGATGAAAAATCCTGTTCTCTGCTGTCCTCCATTTTGCTCAGTAAAACTGAAGATAGAATGGCTAATCACCCTTTCCTCAACCTTTCTGATTATTTATTGATTTTCTGTTGCTTGTCATCTTTGTGCTTCCCTTTAATGTACAGTGTAACCCCTATTCCCCCCCATAGATTCTTGATTCACCGCCAGGCATTAGGGGTGGTGGTGAAGGTCCACAGTTGTAGATCACGTTTCATAAAATAGCAAGAACCTGACCTGTTTGATTTAAGGTTATGTATTTGTTCTCTTTTACTTCTAGTGATGGAAAAACACACCTTTGTGGTGCAAATGGAACCCATTTTTAATGTAATTGTTTATAACAAGTCTCACAAATTGATCTAATACAAGAAATTTAAATGTCAGCCCACCCCTTTAGTTGTTTAATAAAATCATTTGTGTACAGTTTCAGTCCTCACACACAGCAGGTTTTAAGTTCCCAATGTGTGATAAGTGACATAAATCAAATAAGTAACAGTTCATAGCTTTGTCAGGTAAGAACTTCAGCAATATAGTCGGTAGGTGAGACACAATTCTATTATTGCAACAATAGCAGCAGTGAGTTGGGACTCACAGCCGTTTCCACCAATGACATGTTGTGATTGTGTTGAGGTAGCCGGAGAAAGAGGTGGCCTCACACGTGTAGTAAATCCCCAGCTTTAGATGTCTCCTTGCTCAAACACAGCTGATTCAAATCAATGTTAGAGACGTTCTGCTGAAGAGTGGCAGATGATTTGAATTGGGTGTGTTGGAAGATGGAGACATAAAAGGCAGGAAGTTCCTAAGTTCAGAAGATCCTAAGATAATTTTGCATCTCCAAAGGCAACAAATAATCTTCACAGATTCTTTAACATAATAAGTTAAGCAATAACCAAAGTTATTTTTCAAGGCATCTAGACATCTAGAAACATTGGAATTGCCGTAAGTTGTTTTTTTTTAATGATTTATGATTGCTCCATAAGTAAATTGATAAATTAACTGATTTAGGAAAACATGTTTCCCCCAATTGACTGCTTGACTTATACTGACTTATATGGGGATAGAGTTAAAAACTTAAAAAAAACAATTCACAGTAACATCAATATCTTTTTTCTCCTTACACAAAACGATATTTCTGTCGTTTTTTTGTACAACGACAGATGAGCGGCAGTGCCGTAGACTTTGGCTGAATTGCTTGTGGAGGACAGCTTGAGGATGCAGCTCGAAGCATCTGCAGACAACTGGGACTAGATTTTGGTGAAAGTTGCATAGTTGCACCATGTAGTGTAACTGGTTTGTTATAAATTTCAGACAGTGGCTCTAACCTCATCAGGAACAATAACAAGAGGGAGACAAACAGTAACAGAAAAGCATTTGTAAGTGACTGTGTGGAAAACATGTGAAAAGAATTGCTGCAAGAAACACAATCTGTCAGGAAAGCAGTGTTTGCAATGCCAACCCACTAGTCAAACGGCTAGACTGTAAAAATAAATACATGCGAAAAGCTATCTTTTGGAATCACAAAGAAAGCTTTTTGCCAGTGCAGATCAAACAAAAGAAGCAGGAGAGGGAGGGACAGGGTAACACGAATAGTTGCACTTACTGAGTTAGGGTCGCTGATGGACACTTGCTCTGAAAAGCGCACTTTTGGCGGGTTGGTTCGCAGGCGGGCCTTTTTGGCTGCACTTATGAAGGCAGACTTAGGTGACTGAGGAATACACAGAGAAAGAGACAGAGGAAATGTGCCATCAGCTTGACAGAGCCAACGTACATGAGACAAAAGCCCCTGTGACTGCTGACGCTAAACAAACATATGTTGTCGACGGTTCGCTAATGATGCCGCAATGTGACAACTATTAACCTGCTTTTAACATGAATATCACCAGAAACCCTGTTTTTTGTTTTGGTGCTTGTTTGGGGTGAGCACAATTAATCAATGATAGCAGCTACAAGGTAATCCTCGTGGAATTGCGTGACTCTAGGACTCAATGTCCTAAATGATATGAAACATTTAAATTGATTCTTTTTTGATTTAGCTCAAGTTTCATTTAAAGTGCAACTAAATGCTACTTCCATTTTCTCTAGGTGGATGAACGCACAAGAAAAATTTTCTCATTAAGGTCTCCTGTAGGTGTTTCTGTGCCAACGTGAGAGCATTTGCCAGAAAAATAAATGAACGCGTAATCATGGTCATGTGCACTAATGTGTGTTTGCACTGCACTGGTGTGCACTGTTGGAAAAGAGTACTGTATGTCCCTTTTCCCTGTGTGATTCACTGTGAGGGGAAAAGAGTGAAGACTGATGAAATATAAGAGAAATCCTCGGGGAGAGGAACATGAAAGCGAGCGAGCGCCTCATTATACGCACCTGATGGGGCTGCAGCACAGTGAGAACTATAGTGTCTTTACAGCGTCTGTGGAGAGACAACACGGAGTGGAGTGGGTTAGATAACGCCACGGAAGAGCAGGATAGTCGAAGAGCTTCTCTGGGTTTTTTATCTGCCATTTCCTCACTGTCCTTCAGCTGCAAACAGACTGAGTCATCCACAGGTCTGTATTGATGTAACACATGATCAGTGAGACACATTGTGCTCCTTTTGATACAAACTCTTTATACCCATGCTCTCTTAATTTACACCTGCCAGTGTTGCTGGTCCCCTGGCCCTCCTCGTTCCCCCCCTCCCTCCTGGGACAGTAAAGGATGTTACCTTACAAGGTCTATGACTCTCTCTCGGGGCGCGTCGCTCACCGTCTCTTCGTTAATGGCCAAGATCTGGTCTCCAGGGAGAAGCTTGCCAAAGGAGGGGCCGTCTGGAGAAAAGATGAGACACACACAGCCAGTATATGAAATCATATAGTAACAGGCAGTAAATGGGAAGCTTGATATGGGTCATTATAGGATTGACCATGATGCTATCATGCTCCCTGTATGCTCCATGTGACACGAACTTACCAGCAGAGACGGATCGCACAATGACAGGCCTCTGGCTGCCTGCGATGAAGCCAAAGCCTTGAGTCGGGTGCCGTTGGATGGTGACCTGTCGAGCTGAGGCAGGACTTAGGGTACCACTGTCCATACCATCCTGGCACTCCTCTAACATTGCAGAGCTGCAGAGTTCCCACACACAAATTCACATCCAAACATCTACCCTTGTTTGAAATGCAGAAGCTTCTCATGTCACATGGCACGCTGTCTACCTGTCACATGCGTTCGAGTGTCCATCCTGGACCTTGGCCATCCCCTGAGAGGAGGGAGCAGCATGGGACAGGGTCGCACTGCAAAGGCTGTGCTCTGTTTCGCAATCATTCACCTACCCAAGAGAAAGAAGGGGACAAAAGGATGCAAGGAAAAAGATAAGATACCCTACTTGCTCCACTGTAAAAATGCTCCCTGATAGCATTTATGTTTTAAACTGCAGCGTGTCTGCAGCTAAGTGTGAAGTTGACAAATAGCAAGGATCAAGATTACAGTTCCAGACCTCTTGCGCTGTCAAGTTGCATTCGGCTCCACACAAGTTTCTGCATTATTCTGAATAATTGACCGGGATGAAAAAAAAAAATGTAGGCATTTTCGTTGTGATAAGCATCTAGCCAACCTTAAGCGAAATAGCAATTATCACAGAACTACAACATAAATCGCACAGAGTCAGTAACACATTCAGCTCTTTGAATCTGCCAGCCTTTCCCAGTGTGGACTAAGCTACTGCTGTGAACCACACATGCTCTTTTACAGATGCCTGTGTGGGAGGCAGTAACAGCAAAAGTGCTGAAAGACTGTTCATGTCAGTGTGTACGGGACTCGTCCGTTTCTGAATTACTGAAAGGAAAATGGATGGAAATGATAATGTGAGTGAAAGAGAGGCAGCTATTTATGACAATATCTGTGCTCTATGATTTTGAAGATAGCTGCATGAAGATGAGACACTGACTGTGATGTTAATGGCGAACATGAGCGAAAACAAGAAGAGATAGGGAGAGACAGACACAAAGCACCAGAAAGACAAGACTGTTGAGCGCAAATACCTTTCTGAGTGCCACAGGCAAAAAAACAATGTGTCAGTAATAGGTGGCTGGGACACATTAGTCAATTCTTCAGGTTCAATTTGTTGTCCCTTGTGTTTCTCACAACAGTGGATTATGTGAGAGCATGGATCATTCACATTTCCAGTGATGCATTACTGATCTGTACCTTGTGTCATGGTATCAGATGAGGGTTGATGGATCCCAGATAACATCCATATTGAGCTCACTCCATGACTAAAACTCCATTACTCTACATGTGCTTTGAATTTCAATTACTCTAATCATTTTCAAAAAAGATTAGATTCGAAAAAAAAAAAAAATTCTGTGTTCATTATTCAGCTGACTTGCAGAGGATCATCTGAATCAAAAGGTGCGTGGCAATGATAAATGAAGCTGCACCGGCTGGCTCTGTCTGTCAAAGAGGATTACGTGTTTTTGATTGAGAATAATTATTTTCTCCTTTGTTTCTCCCATGGATTCAGACATTGCACTCCGCTCCCTATTTTATTCCTCACCTTCTTCTGTCCCTCCAATGTCTTGCTTTTTCCACCACCTGTCTCCTCCTGTGCTTGCCAGGAGAACACCCATTTTGTTGGATTCTAAGGAGCTGCCAGTCACAAAATGTTCATCAGGCGTCGATTGTGCGATTATAAATGCTCAGCGACTGCTTTGCAGTACAGGGGAGCCAAGATATGTGGTCTCATCAATGAGACAATGTAAGGTTTATATCCTGTTGTGAATGGCCCACGCTTGCACCTTATTTATTAGTCACACGGCTTTTGTTGTAGTCTGACATATCAAAATCAATAATAAAAAACAGTAATAGAACAGAGGAAGTACAAACATGCATAACCGTAACCGACTCACACGCTGATCCCCCCTCTGTTCTTACAGCTTTGAATTCTTCCCTTAATTTAGAGCTGAGGTTTGGTATTCCAAATAAGTAGCATATATGAACTGAACAGAAGCGAGAGCGAGGAAGGAAGCTGGAAGAAACTGAAGCTCGCACGTCTGTTAAGATAAACCAGACAGCCATTCAGCAGAGGAAGCCGACCTTTTACTGAGAGAGGACGGCAAAGAATACTGTCAAAAAGTGATCCACAAGGACATCGGCAGGCCCGGCCGTTGCTATGACAGCAGCTCTCTGTAGCCTGGTGAAGCTCTGGTGGAGCAGAATAGTGATGTGGCCAGTCACTTGGCGATCGCCCTGCAGTCACCGTGGAAAGATGCCAGCATTTTCTTGGGCAGCAAAGGTCAGGCCGCCCAGTCTCTTCTGAGGGAGACCTCCTACTTCATTTTACAAGCATTCAGATTATATTAATGTATCTTTAGTTTAGGGGAAAGCTGCATCAAACTCAGCAGCATTGCTTAGTACTTTGTCACCAGCTGCCAGTTCATTAAAAATATACCTATTGACATAAATAAATAAGGATGATGCGTCACCATTTCCTCCCATTGTACAAAAATGAAGTCACAATATCCGGAATACAAGTGCTACTACCTTGCATTGGTGATGTCATTTGGAGTGAGAGTTTGCACAGTAGCAACCAGGAAGTACCAAGTTCCTTTGAGGTTTTAGTTTGGCCCAAGTCTACCTGACATAATGGCATAATGGAGGAGGAAGGGTTTATGACCTATGCTGCAGCCCACCGCCGCCTTAGCTTGGGGAGCTCTCTTGTTGTCCATCTACATGTACAGTCGTTGAATACACCACGTCACATCAGATACAATCTAATAAAATCTCACCCATGTTTATCACGCAGTTACAGAGGAATTGAACTCATTGGTGATGTTGAACGCCGTGGTTTGTAACTATGTTGAACTGATCTACCTAATACTTACAAAAATTTGAGAATGGCTATGATTTTGACTCATTTGTTGTTTTTCCTTGGATCAAAGTATGCAATTGTAGAAGTTAAAAGAAATAAAACAAGAAAATGAATGTGCACTGTTGGTAAAAAATGAGCTCAGCTGCAGGACGTTGTTAAAACACCTGCAGCTGACTTTGATGTTTTGTATTCCAAGGTTATCTGATGGTTATAAGAGAGGAAAACATTACAACATAGGCAGGGAATTCAAAAGCAAATTAAATCTGAGACAAAACACAGAATTTCTGTGAGTTCAAAGAAAAAAATAATGATCCTTTTTTACACAGAATTGAGTACAATAAGTAACAGCTGTACAATAAGGACAGCCCATTCAAGAATGTTTTTATTGATTTTGTGGGACTAAATTGTATTTTTGAGAAGAGTAACAGCCCTTAAAACTGTTGGAGCTACTGTGGAAATGACTGTGAATTTTCTGTGAAAGAAGGGAAATTGGTTTAACAAAGATGAAGGACATCGTAGCCACTGTGAATACAAATAATACAGGCTGAAAGCTGGAGTACTGTTCTGCAAAATTAGACTCTAAGAACCATGTAGGATAGGGTAAATAAATTACCTCTCAAATAAGTGTCCTATGTTTTGTGCTAGCTTAATTCAAATTTCAGTTTCATTATCTGAAATATGCTTAAACTGCTGTGCTGAAGTTGTCTCTCCTTGATTAAACAATGGTCCTGTGCTCATAGATGATGCTAAAGTGGACCTTATTTCATTGTACAACTGTCTCATAGTAACAGAAAATAATCATCAATAATCATCATCTATGCACAAATTAAATGAAATCTTTTTGGGACCTTGAAGGTTCATGTTTAAATATCTTCATTAAATGCATTAATGCAGAATATTGTCAGTCAACAGGAGAGTAAGAACTAAAGTGGTATCTGTTATAACTTGTCAACTTGTCATCCTTATATAGAGGACGAGTTTGACAACAATGACTTATGCATTTGGGGTAAATAAGAAAATAATATTCATAGAATATATTTATACTTGTGCAAAATTGTTCAGGCATAATTCTTTTAGTCTATTCCCACATGTGGGGTTTGTGTATTAGTCGTTTGGATACTGTGTCCCAAATTCCTCATTCATTCTTCACAAGGTACCCTGAATTATCAAGCGACTTAGCCTGTTGATGCTTGAGGAATTTTCCCTTATTTTACTGTTGCACTGTTTGTTGATCTCTCTGATTAACTGCATCTGGTAAATGCCGGAATTATAAATTATAAATTGAATCTGAGATGAAATCAACAGCAAGAACTTGGGAGTTGTGCAGCACTATTTGGAACTGGAGTAGTCAGAGTCAGAGGTGGCTGTATGTTATTGGATCATTGCCTTGAGAAGTGAGACCATAGGTGGATAGTAGCTCTTTATGACTGACAAAAAGACGAACAGACTGAGCTTTTCATTTAGCTCACTACATTATTCATGAACACAGGAATTCAACAGCAGCAGCCGTGTTGGTTTTTCTGAATTGAATGCAATAATGATATTTCCTTGTGAGTCTTTGCACTCCAAAAACAAGTTTTTTTTGTCATTTTTTTGGCATATGTCTTTCTGTAGGCAACAGTATGTGATTTAAATGGGTTAAAAGGTTTTAATTTCAGGTTGACTTTAAATCATGAAACCCACTTCGCTGAAGTAGAACGACTCACTAAAAACAGTCTTGCTTTGTCTTTACACAATTCCCTCTGGTTTGCTTAAAACAAATTCGCAATTCAGTATCTGAGGAGCGGGGAGACAGATAGACAGACTCTATCTGTGTCTCTGCTGCTCTGTCCCTGCCTGCAATGTTTGGTCATCTGGCCACTATAATCACCTGAATGCCTTGTCGCCAACTGGCTTCCACTGGTCTGGAAAGCAATATCCGTCCCCACTGAGGTGAAGTTGACCTAATTTCCCAGTGTCTTGACTCACACTCCGAGGTCACTATCTGGGAGACTTCAGTCCGCTTTAATAGACCTTTTTCACAGCAGCCATTTTGGCAGGAAATAGCAGTGCAAACACAGGTGCATGTTGGCTCACTGGATAGCCGCTGCCACACTAGATGGAACAGAAACTTAATTAACTGGATCAATTTCACTTGTGTTTGCCTGTGACTTTATGTTTCTGCTCTGAAGAAGGTTTATGGAACTAGCTTCACTATAAATCCAGGTATGGTCCAAAAATAATCCCAGCCCAGTCCCAATCCTAGTTGACTAGCAGAAGGAGAAACTGCTACTGGTAGGAGGTCCTGGTTTTCTGTCAGTTAAGTGTCAGCAAGTCTCTACATAAATGGAGCCTTGCATTTGCACTCTTTACCACCATCTGTAAATAGTTATTCAGTTGGTAACATAAACCCATATTTATTGTCTTGACATTGCATGCGTTTGTGTAAACACAAAGAGAGTTTGTGAAACTGCTCATACACATTGCACATTTCCCAGCTGAAAATAGCAAGAATGGTGCTGTCAGCCTGCCTCCTCTTGAAGTATAAATCTTAATATTTAAATGAATAATTACTTTGAATAAATATGATATCAAGTGATATTATTCCAGTTTGGGAAGGGACTGGCTGGTTAGCATGCTGAGCATCTCTCTTTAAACTAAAAGTATGACCCTCACATTGCACCTAGCACGGCTATGCCTGAGTACACGGTCAGAGAGCTGCTAGCATCGCAATAAACCATTTAATGCTTGTAAAGTATTAAAGGTGTAACTTGACATGCAATAAATCAGCATTTGCGTGGATGTTTAAACAAAGTGTGGGGCTAAAGGATGAATTGCCTCTGGAGCAGAAAAAGAGGACCGGGTCTGTAGTGACTTGAACAGTCACACACTCACACATATGTACAAACGATTGTAGAACATTGAACCATAAGTGAGCATGTCCTCTCACAGAAGATGTTTTCTTCAGCTGTGGTAAATGGACTGTATGTAGCACTTGTCTAGTCACCTTGACTGGCTTTTAGTGCACTCAAAGTGCACTCAAAGTGCTTTAAACAAAAAGTCACCATTCACACAGCCCTTAATATACCACTGGCAGTGACAAATTTTTTGAGGTTTAACTTGTTCGAGGACTCTATGGCATGTTTAGAGTGTTGGAGATTGAATCATGGACCTCCACATCTCTGGATGACCTTTTGACCGATTTACTGTGTACTATGTATGTTTTTAGCGGTTACTTCAAATAAATCATAAAAATGCAAATATCATGATAATCAAGGTAATAGCAGTCTTGGATAACTGATTCATATCATTCAGCGTCAGCGTGTTTTCGAGACGGATCTCCCTGTAGGAATCACTGAAAAGAAGAAAATTGCATTGTAAGCAGCTTAGCTCTGCTTGGTGGCAGGATGCATCTCAACTTTAGCTGAAAAACATGTTGTAAAGGAAATGCAGCATAAATCTTGTAGATCTTCCAGTTTTAGTTACTGTCATATCTAGTATTGTACACATATGTACATATACCCATGTCGCGTATGCATACGTCGCAATCGATCCTCTGTCAGGCGAGAACGCAGGCTGCCAAGATTTCGTATCAAATGTAGCAAATCCTTGAATCTGCAAAAATCCTGTTAGGATTATGAAAGACACAACACAATAATCTCCCTAGTGTACTGTGAAATGAGCCCTCATGGACACAGATACACAGCTCGTCCCATGTCTGGCTTTTAGGAAGCTACAAACATTAAAATCCCCCTGGTAGCCTGTGTCTTCAATCTGCTTTCAATTGCTGGCTCGCAATTTAACCTCTGCTATATGTTCATGTTGTTCTGTTGAAAAGGTTTGTTGCTCACAGGTTGTGAGGACAGACAGGCCTTTGTACTGTTTGAGGCAATCAAAGTATGCCATCGGCACAAGGGATAATCCTTTCTGTCGCTGCGGACTACCCCCGCCGGTCCCGCAGGACGGAACAATTCATTCTGCAGGGAAAGTGAGGGCTGATATATGAAAGTCAGTCTCGGACATCCTGGCTGATAAAACTTTTCAATGTGTGTTTTATCTACAGGATGGTATCATTTAAAGCCTCAGGCAGCTCCTGACTAAAATTGAACGTAGCACACATAACTCTTCCATTGTTCTTTGTTGAATCCTATTTTTGTCCTTTGGCAGTACCATGTTTTTATTCAGTCTCTTAATCACAATTAATTAGCTTAATTCATTTACATTAAGAATGTTCTTCCTCGTTGCATCTCACATTTCATTTCTATCCCCAGTTTCTCTCACTCCTGCAGGGACATTCTCCAGTCAGTGTCTCTTATCTCTGCTGTCAGGTAAATAATACAATCTCCATCTCTTTATGTCCCACTTGACATCCTCCCAAATTGCATTCCTGTCAAATTAAATGGAGTTGCACGCACAAAGATTTGTGCAGTTGCAGGGCCCATTCCTTGTCCGTCTCTGGCTATATTCACCTACCAGCTGGCCTGCATGCTTTGCTGCATCCTTTCCTCTTTTTACGCAAACGCCCTCACTTATTGAATCTATTTAGTGACCACTACTCGATATTACAGCAAAGTTTATTCATATTGTCTTAGTTGAGTTTTTTTAACTTTCATGTCCTTTTCCTTACTTGTAGTTTTTAAGTGGCAGCAAAAACTGCTGCATAATTTGTTTGGTTTGTTTCTACAGATCTCGCTGACCACCAGGTGATGAAATGACGCCCGTAGACTATACACATTAATCTCCACGTTGGAGATTAAGATGCTTTGTGAGCAAGCTAGCAAAAGATGATGAACATCTTGGGAAAACTTTTGGACGAGAGGAAACTCAGAGACAGAAAGTGCTGTCAGAGAAGAATGATAGGGGCGTTTCCTGCATATGGTTTGTTTGACTTGGTGATTGTGATACGGGGGTTCTGAAAGGTGAATGGGTCTGGGAGTGTAGCTTCTCTGTCAGGGTCCGGTAGTCTTATGTGTCTGTTTGTTAGGGTCAATCTGTGTTTCCCGTTTTACTTTGAAATTCTGTTGTGTCTAATTCCCCATGTCCTGTCAAGTTTTCTTCCCTCCTGTGTGATTGCTTCCTCCTCCCTAATGTCTTTCACCTGTGTCTATTGTCTACCCCCTTCTTGTGTATTTAAGCTGTGTGTTGCTGTCATCCTCTGCCAGGTTATGTTTTTAGTTTTCTGTCAGCGGTCCAGCGTTGCATCTCTCGTGAGTTTCCTCCTGCATGATCCTGTTTGTGTTTCATTTTCTGAGTTTGCCTGTTTCCTACAATTGTACCTTTGCTCGTCTTAGTCTGATCTCCTGGTGCTGAACTTTTTCTGATAAAACAGCTTTTATTAAGGAACTTCCCTTTGTGTCTCTGTAACTGAATCCTCCAGAGTCTGTCCCTGATACTCTTTCTCTTCCACTCTGAGTCACACCTCAACCAAGACAAATAAGCATGAATGATGTACATGGTTATGGCTGGTAATTGCTACTGAATCAAGCTAATTCTTAAGGTCTTAGGTCAATGCGATTTCCAATTCGATTTGATATGATTAGCGATTAGTGGTTCTTGAGATACAATGCAATATTTTGTAGGGCTGAAACAATAAGCTTTTGTCCGGATTCAGTGTATATTCTGATTCTGTTTTTATTGTGATCCTACAGTGCGATACAATGCAGTACGATCTTCTTTTCAATTGAGGAAAAAATTGGAATGCACTCTGGCTCCGCTCTGTTACCGAGCACCTCCCTGCAGAGAAGGCTGCTGTGCATGAGACTGGGGATCAGTCAACTTTTCTTGCAAATATTTCTTTTTTGCATTCTTGTCTTCAACTGTTGGTTTATTTTTTTTGTGTGGTGTATGTCCACGAACAGGTTTTTTTTTTTTTTTTTCTCATTGCTGGGAGTCATTTTCTCCGCCATTATGTTTGTAAAGCTCCTGCCACTCTGACCGAAGTTGCTTAGGGGGACGCTGCTCGCTCCTCACTCAGGAGAAATGATTGCCACTCAGATGCTCTGAGATGCTCTAATTGGTTCTTTTTGGGATGCAAAGGATTTTTGCACACAGGCAGGACCAGAGGCGGGCCTTTATTTATTTATTTATTTTTTTTACAGACTATCTGTCTTATGTATTATTGCCGGAGACAGTTATCATTTTAGCAATTATTCTGAATCTTATTTTTTTTCTTTTATAAAAGTAACCGACTGCAGCTTTGAGGAAAAACAAAAGTTACAAAAAAATCATACACTTGACTGACAGTAGGCTATATGATGAGTCATAATTTCAAAAACAATGCACATTACACGTGAGCCAATCCCTTTTTTAAAGTTATTTCACATGTCCGTATAAAAAAAGTGATACATAACTTTGACCCCAGAATGATTCTTTAAGTAAACTGCTCCATTTAGCCGCCCCTGCGCTTTAGCTGGAACTATAAGGAAAATAAATTGGGCCTAAATCGACTGAATACCTAAAATTTTCACACAGCACAAATAAGAGTTGCAGGATTTGTTTTACTTTTTCTCAACTGCTTGGGAGTTTATTCAGTGACCCATTAAGAATTGATTATCTTGATCCTCTAACATGGCCAATGCAAAATGATTGCTCTCTGTGTCATTATCTGTGTGATTTTTTTTTTTTTCATCCAGGTGTTCACTGTCCTCGACCTTTGTAAATCTGAAATGCCATAAACTGGCATAAACTGTAAAATGCATATACTGATATAAAGGATTGATTTTGAAATTTTTTTGAATTGATAACAGATTATTCAAATAAAGATACTTTTTTGAACCCAGCCCTACATATTGTCTTACTCACACTCCATTATTTTTTTATTTTCTATGTATTCGGTATATGCTTGAATGTTATAAATTGTTATAAACCTGAGCACCAGACAGTTCTGCAAGCACTAAATGAACCATCCAGTAATTTTTATATTGCCATGAAGATAAAATAGGCTCCTCCTGATGGCAAAATATGATGAAAATATAACAACTGCCTGGCCACATGTTTTATGGCTTACTTGATTCCCTTGACCAGACTTGGCATGCCTGTTGGTCTTGGGCTTAGCTGCTCTCTTGACTCACTCCTACATTAATAGTGTGATCATAGCACCTTATGACCCTCATCACTACGTAGAAATTAATATCCCATCATCCAGAGTGCGCAGTCTGAAGACTGTTAACCGCGCAACCTCTGTGCTAAAGACTAGCAATATGCTGGCATCAGTCAAGACGTTCACTCTGACAGGGCCACAGGTTATAGTGTGCATTGCTGCTGTCTCTGGCAGGCTGTAGATGATATGGATGCATTTATTTTCTAGTTTTATTGCATTTGCAGAACGATTATCATTTGTTTCTGATGTGTTATACTTTGTTTTTGTGGCCCATTACTAGTATGTTCATGATCTTTGTATGTTTTCGTTTTCAAGCATATTATGCTCACCATTTTCAGATTTTAGCTTCTCTGATATAAGGATTGAATGATTTTCCTTATCATTTATGATACTAAACTGAATATCTTTGAATTTTGGATGCATGCTTGGCACAAACCAGTAATTAGAAGCTGCCACCTGGGCTCTGAGGAATTTAAATGGGACGCTTTATAATAACCAAGCCTAAGGAAAACTAAAGAGTTTCTCTGTTCTTAGTAAATATGGACATAAACAAGGTGACTTTTTTAAGTGGTTGGAGGAAAAATTAATTGGCAGTATGTTTTTGTAATAGATTAATACCATCAAATATTAATGTTTACACAAAACACAAATTTTATTTTGTTTAATATACTACATTTATATATAAATTGATATGTATTGAACTAAGCATTGTTGGGGTTTGGACATATAAAAGCATCAAACTTAGCTCTGGGAAACTTTGACATTGCTACAATATTCTTCCCTTTAGAGACTAAATGATCAAACATTTACGGTAGAAAATAAATGGATGATTAGTTAATATTCCAAACTAGTTCTACTAGGTTCAGCCAGCATTAAATGCGGCACCATTCTTCTCTCTCTTTCTCTTTTTTTTCTTAAAAGAATGAGCTTGCATGCAGTCAGCTGAAGAGTGATCCCCACTGAAGTGAGTGTTGTCTCTGGGGCTTGCTCTACTGCAAGTTCCTTGAAAAAGAAGAGACTGGCCCACCGAGGGCTGACCACTGACCAGTGCTCCACCTTAGTCTCAGTATCATCTCAGCTTGCTTAGAGTCTGAACAAACAACTATTACCTATTCTATTATCCTCGTCAACCTTTGCAAATAGGATGGCAAAAAAAGTTATTTTCATGTGCAATGAAATTGCCTGGTGATTTGGCATACTCCATAGCCACTAAATAAGGCACAAATCAATGCAGATTTCATTGATTTGTGCCTTATTTAGTGGCAATACATTACTTTAAAAGAGCTGTGGATCAGTAGTCAAAGTTGCTGAGCACAGATGTACATTCAGAACATAAATTGGTTCTAGCAACTGCACCATTAACACTGAAACTTTGGTTCCACACTCTTAAAACATAGATCTTGAGCTTTCTAGACCTTGAGCCTGCTTCATTGAGTCAAGATCGATAGCTCTTCTCTCTGGCATAAAGACAGACATGGAGAGCTGTGGTGGATCAGCGTGGTGGTAGAGAGCCACAGTCAATCGGAGAAAAGATGTGTGGACGAGATTACCTAAACAGATGTTCACCTCTGATGGTCTCTGTGGGTCACCGAGCAGGATCTTGTTTGATAAAAGGCAGATGAGGTTAACAAATGCAGCTCATCCATGTAATGGCTTGTTACGACTTCCCCTCACTCCCGTGGCCATAAAGAATGTATTTATAGAGGGTAAGGAGAAGACTTTATTGCTGTCCTGAGACTGCAGCACATTCGTAGAGGTCATAAATAAAAAGGCAAACATGACAGTGCTGTCTGATGAAAGACAAAATAATGTGGACATCTTCTTGGACTTTGGTTTTTCAGAGGTCACTTGAATGAAAATGAAAAATGAAATTGTGAATGCTTTGCATAATGCCTGCCTAAGCATCATTGCATTATACATGTTGCAGTTTTTATTATTGCAGTCAAGAGCCACATCTAAAATTCCAGCATTAAACTGCATTTTAAACTGAGGGACGTGAAAGAGGCCAAGTGTAGAGCTGCAGAGCCACTCTCCTGGCTCTATCTATCTATCTATTGCTTCACTGACATGTCTGGGTGTAAATGTACTTGAATGCCTTTACTTCTAAATTCTACGTTTGTGGAAAAAAAAAAAGAGCAATGTGAATTATATTAAAAACTAAATAAAGCCAGGGGGCGGTAAAACTAAGTCATGTAAAATCAAATACAGAGCAGAGAAATATGAGGATTATTTCCTCTATGAAATATTAATTCAGGAAAAAACAGAGCAGCGTCATAGTTCAATAAGTTGCTTTAGATAGCAGGATGATGAAGTTTCCCTGCCTGGTTTTTAATCTCTGCTCTCTTGCTGGAAAGGTTCCACTTGACTACACTTTATTCATCAGTTGAGAGGTGAAAGCAGAAAGTCAGGCCTGTGTAGTATTACCCTGTCCCCATCAACTGGCCTTCTGCACCAAACAGAAAGCGTGCAGATTTCAACCTTCATCTCTCATCTATTTCTTGTTAGTTACATGGCCCAGGCTTTTAAGGATGTATAAATACTGTAAATAAGGCATGTAGCCAAGTTAGCACGAAAGGCTAATAGTACTGACCTTCACCCAATTGATCCCAGCCTCCTCCATGTGGGGCTTTATAAATGAGGCCATTAGTCAGCTTTGATTGTACCTTTCACATGGATAGTAAAAATGATATGATTATCCACAGAGCCAGCAGCCTGCAGCCAGTTACATCAGCCAGCTGACTGCCGTGGAAAATGTCGAAGCAGAGTGGCCATGACAGCAGCAGTGCGGCTCTATCTCCCTACTGTCACCCTTCAGTGAAGTACACGGTTCTCAGCAGCCTGTTTGACAGCGGAACAACAAGCAATGACACTCATTCTCCGTGAAATACTGCGTGGCTGCTTCCTCTCCCCCTCCTATCACTGCCACCCATGAGGCGTCTCCCACATGGCCCTCCCAACTCCTCCCTTTTGGAATTACAAATAAAGTGGGCTTGTGCAACACACCTCCTCTGGTTTCTATATTTGTGCCTCTGACTATTAATCGCTTACAGCATGCATTTTGCGCAATGTAAACACATTTTCTGACTCAGCCATACTTCCAAGAACTCTAATTGATACATTATGCTTAATTCTGATATACACAGCTTTCATCTCCTCCTGGAAATAGTAGAGGTTGAGAGAATACTACACCACAATATGCTTTGCTGTGACAGGTAGTAAAACAGTTCCGCCCATAACTTTTATTTGTAACGGCAAGTTGTACACACCAGTACAAAACCTCGTTAACCGACCTATTTGCTCTTCCCTATTTGAGAACAGAAATATACAAGGATGCCCTCTTAGTGGAGCAAATATTCTGTAATGCCATTCAAACTGCTGCACAGGCCAGAAATGTAGGTACCTTGTAGTGCTTCCTAGTTTGTTAAATAGCTAATAATTCCTTGTGTTTTTTTGTGCCACCATGACAACAATAGCAGTATCCAGAGGCATTATGTTTTTGTCTATCTGTCCGTCTGATTCTCTCAGTGGGAATTCTTCAGATTTGTCATAAACATTCACTTGGACTCAATGATGAACTGTTAAGAATTTGGAGCACTAAAGTTAAGTCAAGGTCACCATGATCTCATCTGTCTGATCCTTGTGGCATTCTTGCTTCAGGAAGAATCCCTCAAATGTGTCCATGTAGATCCAAGGATCTACTGAGTAATAGCCTGTTGAGTTGAACACGTTTGGGAAGAACCAGCTTCTCAGAATTTAGAGTTTCTTTGAAGCAACTTTCACATTTGAAGCATTGTGGTCTGAATATATATTGATAATGAGCATCAGGTGATTGGTATTGTACAATGTGGTCAACATGTTGAGTTTATTGTTGTGATCACTTACAAAAGAGTTCATAATTTGTGAAATGAGGTATTTGAGATTTCATTTAAGGTTAGAAAAATGTTAAATTCATGCAGAACTGTGTAGTGCTTTATGTTCATTTAAGGGGTATAGTACCAGAGCCTGGACCACTGACACATAGAGGGGTACTGGCATATGTGTGATGCACACACTTGTACATTGTGGGTCTGTGTAATGGGTTATGGGGTAGAAAATAGGGTCAAACCCTCTCAGTCCCAGATACCTAACCCGCATGAGTGGTGGAGTAGCACTGCAGATATCGCCTGGCCAGTGGTGTCTGTTCCTGACGCATGACGTAAAAGGGGAGATGTACGTCATGTCACAGACTGTTGTCGAACAGAGAGTATCCCGAAAGACTGACTCCCATACAACCTACTACCATGCCTTATCAGTCGCAGACAGAAGTACTCTTGGAAATCCTTAATATTGAGATGACATTCATTTTGGAGGGGAGAGTGTGGGGCCCTGAGTAATATGGGACATGTCAATGGACATTGGGCACCCCCGTTCTCATTTTCATTTTCCGTTCCTGAATGGTCCTCGGGAGTGGTTTGGTAAATGGACTGCCTGCAGCGAGCAGTTGCGTGTCGGAAGTGTTTATGAAGATTTAAATAACTTCATGCACGCGTGGAAGTCCTTCCGTGTCCAAGTATGCAACAACAATGTGCCAAAGTTCTCTATCAGTTGCTACTTATAAGGTATTGTTTGGACATTGATGGAAATAGCAACTTGTCTGGAGTGCAGAGGTATAAAACCACAACCATTAGTTATTGCCTGATTCAGGTTCTCATGACAAGTTGATTCCACTCATTCTGAAAAATAACCATTGCTGGGATTTGTTTTGTTGGGTTTTTTTTTAGCAAATTTTGGTTCTGTGTGTCGGAAGGCTCAGGTTTAGAACACAACAAACGAATGGTTTGTTTTATCCAGTCCCCTGCTGTGTCTGGCTGGTCTTGGAGCTCCTGTAGCAGCTATCACCTTCATCTCACTTTCTTACCACTAACTTATCTAGTGTTGGTATTTTGTAGTGAGTGTGCAGAGAATACCAAGTGGGACCATCAGGGACTATAATTATCTGGGCTGCTGGCCTGCCATGCTCCTGCTGCTTGCCTGCATAAGTTCATTCAATCCTTGCTCGTTATGTGCCTCAGTTTGAACCAAAGTCCACTATTGTGTAGCAACTGTGCAGCATTTGCTCTCTGTGAGATTTTAAAGTGTTTCACCCACTGTTGGACCAAAACTATGTTTTTCCCCAACAAAGAATGTCTTTTCTATTCATACCAATAGCTGTATGGGTTTCATTTTTGTTGTTGTTGTTGTTATTAATGGTGTTTCATCATTTCTGCTGAACAGTTATTGTTCTACTTTTATGAAGATGAATATGCTAAAATTATTTTGGGTTATTATTGTTAAAAATATTTTGTTGAATTGTAGAAGCTGGTGTGGTGTGAAACCTCAGCAAAACCATGTGTGCAGCGTGTTTGACTGTTTTCCTATATACAGTATATAGTATGTATAATATCTGCATTTGTTTATATAGGAAACATATTGAGCACAATATTTTTCCTCCTCAACATAATGATAAATGCCGTATCTGCATAACATTTATCATCAGTGTATTTATTTACTTCTCCTTATAATAAGTACTCCTCATCAATAAAATATAAATACTATATATTCAAAACTCTCAGAATAATAATGATGATGTCATTGAAAAGATTGTGGTCTCGGTCAATCCTGACTTGAAATATAAGATGGGATGTGTTGTAGGAGGCCAGTGAAGCACAAAAAGGTTTGACATCTTACAGAGCAAGGCCATTGTTTGTCGCGAAGAATTGATTATCCTGCATCTTCCTGTCTTTTTCAAAAACCAACACTGCTGTTTACAGTCTCTGCATATAAATCTCCCAAGTCCCCTGCTGACATTATTACAGTGTGTATCAGCGCAACTTTTTTGATATGACATATATGATGCAGGGCGACACATTAGGGGGTCCCTCCGTCAGGGGTAGCTCTTCACATCGGCTTGGCATGTACAAGGCTTTAAGGCTCAATGTTAATGTATTTGTAACAAAGAAAAATCTGTTTACCATCAATAAAATCATCTATGAATCTTTTCCCCCTCTTTTTTGCTGATTGTGTAGATGCTGTGGCTGATTTGACCGTTTACTGTAATGGTGTGTAAGTTTGCTGGCTGCAATAGTGTAAAAGGTTCTCAAATTATTGTAACTTATTAATATTTATTATCGATCTTGGTCATTCAAATTAATAAAAAACAAAAAAACACATAAATAATGTACACCATCACTATGACCTCACAGTACGTGCCAATTATGCCCCAATTTATACTCAGAATTCCTTTTACACATCTTAGGAAGTGTACAGTGTACCTTCTCTGTCCCTGTGGAGGGATGTTTACTCCGGATGCAAGAACAGTAATATCACTGACTGATGGCTCCACCATGAGTTGTGATGAGGCAGTAAATGTGCACTTTTATCCTTGTTAATGGGCTGCAATCAATAACGCAGCTCTATAGTAACCATGGAATGATAACTCAATGTGAGGAGAGAGGAAACCACATGATAATCGATTGGAATGTGGAGATAATCAACAAAATTGCAGGCAATGCTCTCGATGGTCCGTCATATTGAGCTTTTTGCAGGAGCATCAAAGGGATCGATCAGTAGAATTGCCTCTGCTGCATAAAGGGCTGTGCACAGCACCCACAGTGCACTAGGGAACATTTGTGTCACAACAGTTCAGGCAAAAATAACATTTTTGATACTAAACTTAATGCATTAGATACAAAGGCTGTCAGAAAATGGTTTGTAATGTCACTACTGACTAACATTTAATTTTAAAGAAGAATTACGCTGGGTCTATAGAGAAAAACAAATATCTGAGTAAATGAAGACAAATCACACCTGATGTTTGTGATGCTATGTAATATATGGCATTCAGCCTCCTCTCTGCCGCTCTGCCAAAAACCAAATCAAACAGAGCACAAAGAGTGGCTTGATATGCCTGCGAGGCATTCAAGGTAGCAAAGTCTGGGTAGCTGCAGTAAAGACACAATAGGATAAAGGGAGAGGAATATTTTGGGAACACATGATCAGAGCTGACAGGACCATTACAGCACAAGTAAACCACACTGAAGGGCATGTAACCTTACTGACAGAAGCTAATCCATCAGCAAAATTACTGCAGCTGATTGGTGCACGGTGTCAAATGTACAGACGCTTGTATGTTTCAGACAAAACTGTTTGATTTTTGACTTAAGGGGCTGTTTCATCTTGAAAGCCACAACTTCATTACCCCCATTTGTTCGCACATGTTGAAGTCAGAACAACAAATATGAATATACAGTATATGAATAGGAAAAATGAAAACTAATTCAAATAAATGTGTTTTGATGCACTCAAATTTCAGGCCATGTGGAGAAAAAATACATGTGTTGGAAGTCACCTCATTACTGATTTCCTCATTACTGCTCAGGGTTTTCTGCAGTGACAATGGGAGGGAGTCCACATGCAACCAGCTTGTGTGGTGCAGTCAGTCGGGAGGCAAGACGGCAGGTGCTGAACACTGATATATTCCTTATCGTTGAGTTCTCTCTTCACGGTTCATCACAGTCCAGAGCATGACAAACACACACACGCACACACTCAACACCATCACACATCCTTGGCTGTGATATATAGGCAGGAGGAAGTAGATGATGGTGAGAAGGAGGAAAAAAGAAAATGTATTTCCCTGTTTGGAAGGGGAAACTCTTGGGAAGGTGTACTGTTTTCGAGAGTTGATACACCCCTCTGCCAGACAGTAAGATCTAATTTACATTCTTAAATTTATTTTAGGAATTACCAAATGATTATGTTCCTCTGCTGTAGCTACAGAGCCCTTCACTTAGTCAATTTTATTAAGAGTATGGCCAAATGCTGCCTGACTCAGACTACACATCAGGGTTTTTCTTAAGAGCCGTGGAGGAACAAAGAGGAAGGAGTGGAGACCTCGCCAAAGGCTCTAAGGTGACATTTACAATTTTAGGATGAAAGTTCCGTGCACTTAATTAAAAAATAGCAAGGGACATCTGCCTCTGTCTCTTTCACTGTTCCCTAGGAAAGCTTATTTCATGCTCCAGAAAGCTTTTACATCACACAAATGCACAATCAAGTGTGGGTGTGTGTCTGTGTGCGAGAATAACAGATTTATTGAATTCAAGATAGAAACTATTTATGATGAAGATCTGTGCGAGCCCCAGTGTGTGGGTGGCAGAGATGCAAGTTGTTAATTAGGACCTATCAATCATTTGGACAGGATCAAGCTTCATTACTTCAACACAAACTCGCCGACATCTACTGGTTTCTGTTTTTTAGTGATTACTTTCATTATCAATGAAAATCTGCAGAATGGTGTTCTGATTAATTGCTTATACACGTATGTTTTTCCCACATGACCAAAAAATGAGCCCAAACATAAAATGTTCTTTTGATCCAACCAACAGTGAAGACTGTATACTCATATATCATAGTTTGCTATAAAAATAGCAATTCACATGTGAGAAGATGTAAACTCTTTTTTTTCTGGAATCTCTCACTTACAAAATGACAATTAATAAGTTATCTAAAGGGCTATTTATGGTCAATCCATTGATTGTTGTCATATTTTGGCACATGACTTGTGATGGCACATGTTGTGAGACACAAATGATTCTTTGGAGTTAAGTAATGTGATCCATGTTATCATTATTTCACAAACAAATAGAGACACTCACATTTTTTTCCTAAAATATCCATGGACTTACTAGGTTGTGATTTACATATACCTCAGTTTTGTGATCACCATAGCAACCTGTTGAGCAAGTAAAAATGTGAACTCTCTCTACAGTGCAGCAGCTGTAAGCCTGAGCGCTAATGAACAGAAAGAGATTATGAGCAACATGATACATGGTACAAACCTATAAGACTACATCTACATGTAGCTCTACGTCAGAATCACCCTCCTCCTCACACTCCTGCTGGCCTTATCTTTTGTGAAAATATTGAATATCAAGATTTGTCTTTTGTAAATGCAAACATCAGTTGCTTCAGTGTATGTCACTGCTGACACGCGTTGGTTTTAGTGATTTATATGTTCAAAGTTTGGTTTATTTTTTAGCAGTTACCCACATGCTGATGTTTTGAAGTTTTTCAAGTTTGCTTCCAAAAGTTCATTGTAGCTAAACAATTACAAGTGGCAGCAGTGATTTAATAAATCATAAACGTTTTAAGTTTCCAAGTTTAACAGCTGCATGCAAAATTGATAATGTAATATTTGTCCCATTTTGAAACAATCTAAAGCACATGGTCTATTTTCTGATTTTCTGAGGCTCTAGTGCAGTTCGTGCATGTCCCTCTCCATTTTGTTAGTTATAACGCACATAATCTGGATCCCAAGCAGGGCACAAGATGCAAATGGGTTGTATTTGCTTTCATAATTGTTCATAGTTGTGGTTAGGGTGTAACGTACGTTAAACCAGTCATTTCTCGTTCCTTTTAAAAGCCAGGTACGTCTGCTCGTTTTATTGCACTTTTCTCTCTGAGGAACAGGTACAGTATGTGGGTCCGTGGATGCTCTCCATCCACCCAACCCTCTGTCCTATCAGCAGCTCTATTTGGTTGCAAAATCAACACAAATCTTCAACTGAGGAGGAGTTTTGTTTTTTTGTTTTTTTTTTTAAATTATTTTTTTTTTTTTTGGTATTGTATGTATTTGTATTTATAAATAAATTGTGACCCTGGTTGTGTGTAATGCCAAATCTGTGTAAGTATATATCAATTAGTTAATGACAACTTATGAATGTCTTCCTAAATTACCCAAAAGCCTGGATTGAACCACATAAGGGATCAGGACAAAAAGTGATACCTGCAGGCTTTAGTTACATTGTACGATATTTGAATCTCCTGAGGAGCTTGTGGTTCAGAAGCTTTTATGTGAGCAGATCTGGGTTAATTTATAGACATTCAAACTCGTAGACAAAAGCAAATTCGAGAACTCAGAACACAAAACATAATTTACTTAGAATGACCCATGATTCATTGCTATTGGTACTATATTGGTACTTCGAGCAATACATGCTATACATATGCAGTTCATAAATCCACACATACATTATTGTGTAATCCTCAGTTTTATCAGGAGACAAAATATTACAATACAAGACAAACTAAAGAAATGATTCACTATAACTGCATCGACAATATTGACTTTACATATTGAATTTCTTGGAGCGTTTTACAGAATTACGGTGCCACATCACAAGGGAATTTGGCCACATGAAAGTGCTTTAGAGTCTTTCCGATTTTGATGTAAGCATCATAAATGCCTCCAATACAGCAAAAAGAGAGATAAAATCTACTGCTCAGGGCAGCGACGAAGAAGAGGGAGTGATTTGGGGTGGTGTTAGGCCAGCCAGGGTTGGCAAATGTCAGTAGTTTGTCAATGTTATACACTGGAAAGTCCCACCAGTAAAATGTCGACATGGTGGGTGGCAGCAGGATTTCCACTGCTCTTTGCTTCAGTATTTACCAGTGTTTGTTGATATCAACATGTTGGCACACAGACTTAGCTGTGTGAGCACCCCAAAGAAGTTGGCATCACTCAATCTGAGAAGCACAAGAAAGACATCCAAAGGGCCTCAGAACCTCTCCTCCCGAAGGGGCCAGAGATAAGAAAATCCGCTGTGTTTGATGGCTGCTGTAAGCTCAAGGAACAGGAAAAAAAAACTAGCTGTATCCATTGTATAGAGAATCCTGAAGGAGTGAGAAAAAGCGATGCTGGAGTAAGCGTGAGTAAACGTTGAGAGTGGGAGATGCACAGCGAGGGTGGGATTAAGCGAGACAAGGGTCACGGTGACTAGATAAGAAGAATCAACCAGCGGCTGAGCTTCGCTCTGCTGGTTTTGAACTGATAAATGCTCCACACTACGATATCCAGCCTGGCCTTTCATGATTTCTGACTTTGAACAGGGTGTTTGGATTCTTTTCAGCAGGGAAACCACTCAGGGTCCTGCAGCAGAGTTCAGCTCATCAGATAAAGGCATCTCCCTATCATAAATCAAACTTGATAATTAATCCACTTGATCAATACGACCAATAAATCAGTTTTACTCTACCTTAGAAGCAAAGCAGAATGAAAAAAGGAGATCTCCTGACTGCAGGGGATCTATTATGTCCTGCAAGTTTATAGTCATTTATAGTCATGTCTCTAAGTCGTTTTTGCAAATGAATCCCATATTTATTCCCAAACTGATGTTTTGATTATTATTAAGAGGAAAAGACACAGAGAATTTAAAAGTCCAATAACTTCCAGCCTGGCAGCATTTGATTAGATTTAGGTTCCTGTACCTTGGACTCGAGCACTACCGGTTCCCTCAGTTGAGCTGTTCTTTTCTTGCAGATGCCGTGCATTCATCTAAAGATCATTTAAGGTCCAGGCAACTGATCATATAGGATTATTCCAGCAGAAATATCACTATGCATAGCACACAATAGAGACGCTAGTAATAAACAAAGGCCCCTCTGCCTGCTGGTGGTAGCGACACCTTTTGTATGCTTGAGGGGCTCTTTATATTCCCCACAGGGAGATCACGGAAAATTTTGTTGTGCAGCATCAATGGTGTCAATCCCCGGCAAACCAAACCAGTTTGCTCACTTCTCTGTAAAGAGGTGAAGGACACTGCGGTCTCTCTTCCAGTGGTCATACAGTCATATTGAGGAGCAGCACTTTTTTGCAGGATGTAATGATATGCAGCTGTCAGGCTATACAAGTCTGTGTTTGCTTGAAACTATTTCAGCCATGAAAACTTTATGTTGGTTGACAAAATATCTCATATCTAAACCATTCTGTGGGTTGACATGAAAGTATATACAACCTTTCATGTTTCCCCAGTTCACACACCTTATTGATTTTGTTAATCTCTGACTTTTCCTCTGATACCACTACTGCTCTTTGATGGGTTGTCATGAAATTTGGCACAGACATCCCATCTATCATGATGACACCGCAAAGCTCCATCAGCAGGCCAAAATACCAATTTCTCCAAGTTTTAATACCTGCAAAACTATTTCCGAGCTACCTCGGCTGCATGTTGTGTTTTAGTGGCAATGAGGAAATGAAGCCAAAATGGTGCACCGATTTACTGGCTCAGTATCACTCTCGCTAATACACCGATGCCAGTGGCCGATGATAAACAATTCAGACAGCCCAGGTCTTCTACATAGAAAACCTAGGGAACCAATCCTGGCAGCTCGTGGGGATTGGTATTAAAGCTGCAGTCGGTAAGTTTGAGAGGAGAGGACTCTCAAACTGCAGACTTGAACGAGCTGCACTTTCGTTCTGCTTCCAAGACCCACCTTGCAGTGAAGTCTGCCGTGCACGACATCGTTTATCACTCTTTCTAATCCAAATGGTTTTCTTCACTTGTCCGCCTATTTTTTTGTTCCATGCTGCAGCTTGAAGGCTTTAGAAATTCAGTTTAGTTATCATACAGAGCATTTATTTATTTCTTTTACACAAACGTGTATTGTGTTGAAATGTCATTTTAAATATCTTTGTTGGCCCAGAATTTCTATATAAGTGCATACTTAAAGTGAGTGTGTATGCTCAGTCGTTTTGACAACTCCTGATGGTAAATTTGTAATAAAATATCTTCTCAAAGATGTTCAAAATATCAGCTCAGTTTACTGCCCACACTCAGCTTAAACAGCACAAACAGACTTTTACATTTTAGTCCGAATTATAAGTTTCACTGACCCATATTGATTTGTCAAAAAGCGGAGTGATGAAATATGTAGAAGTGAGTGAGCTGCGAGGAGGTCTGAATTACTTGTGTGTGCACAAGTGGCCACCTGAGTTGTGAGCATGGTAGTGAGCATTGCTTTTCATATGCTAATTAAAGAAAGCTGTCAGTTGTTCACCATCATTGCAGAATATTAGCATATTATGCTGCATTGATACAATTAAGAAAGACCGTTTTAAGATTTATAACTCCAAAGTTTAATGCAAATAAACAGTGTATTAATGCGAACACATGACCTTTTCCTCATGATTACTTATGACTGCAGCCAATTTGATAACCGTATTGGCTGCAGCCATTGGCTCTGCCACATTATTAAACTCCCTCACACATCCTGTCATGGCAATAGGCACTGGCTGATGTTGCTAGCCCACCACTCTGCATTCACACTCTGCTCGCTGGCATGGAATCAATGCAGAATTGCAGATGCAAGCAAGGTTCAGGACACACACACACACACACACACACACACACACACACACACTAGTCGTAACTGCATGTGTGATCACCATGAATGTGATATCATGACAAGCTTCCAACCAAGGCAGAGTTCATAACCTATAACAGGATATAACTTGTGTTTCTAGAGAAAGACAGAGAGGCTGAGAAGGTTAGAGGGTAAAGCACTGGGAATAATTAAGTGTGACTCTTTTAAATAGCCTATTAAAGCAGGATGATCAGCCAGCATGAAAGAGGTTCTGCATTTAAGCAAATTTTAACTATAGAGCTTTTGTCTATGGCTCCTGTTGATAATGGAATTAGCTTTTAATCCCTGTTAGACTGGTTATATATTCTTTTGTCAGATCAGACAGAACCAAAAGGGGTTTGAAATCATTCTTCACGTGCCTCATGTTCTCTTTAATAGTCTTTTTTAGCTTTCCTCTTCCACTAATGATCTCACAGAGTGATTTCCAAAGATCCTCTAGAAACCATCCTTCAACTTTGGGTTAAAAAAACAACGAGGAGAACATTTACAGTGGGGCGTGTACTTACAATCTCTGAATAATGACTGCAGGACAGGAGGTTGGTTCGTAATGCAGGGATCACCCACAAACACTCTCTCACTCACTCGAGCGTCTGTTCAGCAGCGTCTGTTGACACAAAAACACAAAAGACTTAAATACTCACACAATATAGACACTGTATGTAAATAACAACAGAACTGTGTGTCGGTGAGTGGAATAGGCACACTGATGCTGTTGGGCTATTTAAGATTAATGTTTAAATCCACCAGGAACAGAAGGATCCCGTGTTTTCAGTCATTTGTTGCTCATTTCATCTATATGCTGCAGTGCAGAGCTGAACACGGTTTAAAAAAAATCTTAATCTCACATCTACATAAATTGACTGCTTTCAATTTTGATTCACAGGTGAAGATGTTTGCAGTTTCTTTTCAAATTGGGTAATGTAAAAAGAGCATTTTAAATATCATCTTGTTTCCTTTAATTTCCAAATTAAACTTACCTTCTTAAACTTGGTTATTAATGGTTTCTGGCTTAGCATGGTGGAAAACGAATACATTTATCTAAATGCTGAAGTTCCTGTTTAGCCAAGATTACTCCGAATAAAATGTGACTAGATCTCTAACAAGAGAGTGCTGACCCGTACCTTTGATAAGTCGCTGTGTAGCAATTGGCATACTTTTAGTATACTTAAAACTACAACCTTTGTTTACATTTTCAGAGAGATTTTTACACAGATTGGTATCAAGGCATCAGAGAATCTTATTATTATACAGGCAACTTTGTTCCCATAGCATCCACAACCTATGTTGTTGAGAGAGTTCTGCAGAGTTCTGCAGAGTTCTGCCTTCTTGCCTTTCTTTGTACATTTATGCCTCCTTTAGCAAATTTGTGATAACGTGAAGCCACTGTAGTAAAAGTCTTTTATTTAATATATAATATGCTGCTGATATTTAATCTAATTTTCAGGAAAAACATGTACTTATGTATCAAAAGTCAAAGTAAATTGAATGACATACAGTAACATGTATTTGCATATGTATACTTCAACAGTGATTACAAACGTTTTGCCATCCACCGTCTACTAAACAAAGCCTGGTGGACGGGGACGTTTGGCACCTGGGCCCTGGGCTGGGAACCACTGCACTATACAGTATACTTTAGGTCCAATGCTTATTGATTATCAGATAGAATATTCATTTTTTTCAGAACATCATTTTCTTTAATCTGACTGCCAATGTAAAAATCTATTTTAAAATGTGCCTCTATGGTTCTGATGTGGCAGATCTTCAATAAATGTAGTGTAGTAGATGTGCAACATTTGCCTCCAAAATGAAATGAAGCGGAGGTTTAAAGTAGCAGATAATGAAAATACTCAAGTAAAGTACAATTATTTCTAAAATGTCCTTCAGTGCAGTAAATGTGAGTAATGTCCCATTCCTTAACTGCTCAGCAGTGTCCTCTGAAGTCGAAAGCTCTTGTTTCTTATGATTGAGATGAGAACAGGGGTCCACAGTGATGAAATGTCTGCACTGGTTGTAATTTCTGCTATAGCCAGTAATGATGAGCAGTTGATCTGGGAACCAGATATTTCAAGTGTTTTACTGCCTTTTCAGTAGTTTAAACGTTGTTTATATTATTGAATGTTTGAGGAAACCCCTATCTATTCATACAAATTCTTCTTACATTTACAGCAAAGCTCTTATGATTTGAGGTGGAACTCCAACCGCTGAAACATGCTCAAATTTAACATTTCATCACACTTTTCTAAAGGTGGGCGGAGTGAAAGGCTCCAATCCTCTCAAACAGTTCATCCAAAGTACATTTTATTTCATAATTGCACCACTGATCGGCTCCAAAGACAGGCTGCCTGCAGCTCTGATCGCATGAGGCAGAAACAGAAAAAGATCTGGAACCTGGAGTACTAATACATAACAGTTTCCCACTGCTTCTTAAAAGTGATCCCAGAGACTTTTTTTAATTCGTCGAATGTAGACTACAAGAATCAGATCTGACATAAAAGTAGGAGGCTATTGATTAGACGCAACAAGGCCCAGTGGTGGTTTCTCTAATAGTAAGTAAATGTTTCATTTGATTGAATGTAGTAAGGACCAGCTGCTCCTACCATAATAGGCTCTCATTCCACTATGGACACCAAAGAACCTCTTTTTAGCTACAAGTGTCATAGGAGCACTTATGCAACACACAGCTGGACAAACCAGCATGAAGAATAAGTGACATTGCTGCACACAGAGGCATGGGTGAAAAATTAGTTGTGATAATTAGGGAATTGGATATCATTGACCACTATCCCTGTTCATGTGTTGACACCAAGGGACATTCATTAATCCATAGAAATATATTCACGCAGACAGATAGAGAGAAATATCATTAGAGTAAAGTTACTCGCCATAAGTCTTTTCAGTTCATAACTATGTAAAAATATGAGAACTTTCAAAATAATTAAAGAGTCAAATGGTTTTGCACTGCTGGCGTCTAAAAGTTTTTAATTAAATGATTTTGCATTGGTCCTTTTCTTCTGACAGATCCCTTTGTTGGCATTTTCTTTTGGCAAAATCAAGTCCATGAATTTCTTGCCAGAATAACTGGCCCTTTAATCACATGGCGGCATGAATGATTCAATGTCATAATAGTAAGAATCCTGCTTATCTATCGTTCTCTTTGAAAATGTGCAAATTTGTCATATTAATTAATGAATACCATATTGTGCACAACATCCATATATCAAGGCTGCGCCCACGGCTGGCACCTGCTGTGTTACCATGGCAACTTCATGAGAGGTCTCATGGCAGGTTCAATTAGCCATCATCGCTAAATTGAGCTCATGAACCTCAGGGCCTGGAACTCAGTGAGTAATGATAAAAAAAAAAAGAGGAAAATAAAAGGAAATAAGAAATTATTGGGACCAGGCCAGAATGTTTGTTTGACAGTGGACTGACTCGGTGGACACAGAGGCACAACAACAATCTGGTTTATGAATTCAGAGAGGTTTCAGCACCACGGACAGCACTCATCTGGTGAAAAGGCTTGTCTGACTTGTGAGGTACACCAGTCGGCCACAACATTAAAATCACTTGTCTGACATGTTACTCCTTAAATTACTAGTATTTCTGTACTCTTGTTTTCTCCACATCGATAAAGATGAGCAGTTCATCAGAATTTCCTGATAACCGTCCGTCATCTTTCTTGTCTGCCCTATAACCGCCTTCCCGCCAACCGCTGAAGTGATGTGGAGCAGTAGACCACGGCGTGTTAAGGGATCCAATTAGCTCTGAAAATCACTTTGGAATGGAATTAGCAGCTCATCTCAGACAAGGGGCACACTAAACCGCTACCTGGCAGTGCATGGAGATGCACGTCCAACACTTAAGGGAATTGGGGATACATTCAAACACAACGTGAACAGCAGCTGTCCAGTGATATTTTGGAAGCGTGGCTCTGACTGATGCAGTTTACACAGAAACCATCCAGAACGTTGTACTTTAAAATACCACACTCAATAAAAGTACTGCTACTTTACATAAATTTTAAAGTACAAGTTAAGGCACTGAATTAAAAGGTCAAAATTAGAATAAGTCTGTTAAAATACGCTCTAAACATGGTTGTGTTTTAGTTATATATGTCACTGTAAAATGAATTGAATCAATGTTTCATTCAATGGTGATTCAGCAACACTGTAGAGCACACATTTGAGTAATCTTACTTTGAAAATATGTGAGCTCCAAAATGGAGAAAAGCGACGCAGGTCATTAGCCGTTGCCCCATCTGTTTCTAAAAATCCAGCCCCTTCCGAATCAATCGTGCTGCACTCTGCGTGCACAAGAATGTTTATTTTCTGGCCAGACCGGGACCAACCCAATTTATTCCTGCTAATAGCCATACACTTGAAAAAAAAAAATGTTTTCTACTTTCCTTCAGAAGTTGGTTTATTAGTTTTTGTTCCTCCCTTTCAAGCAGGAGGAGGACGTTTAATCAAATGTCATCCACTGCAATCTCCTACTAATGGAAGCTTTAAAAGGACCATTAAGGAGGAAAATTGTGCTTAAACAATTCAGATGTATTTAGAAAAGCTCCTATTTCAATCCCTGCATTAGCAGTGATGATTCAGCGGGGAAGGCTGAGTTAAGGTGTCAGCTAAAAGCCTATAATGAAGCGGGCTGTTTGTCAGGCAGGAAGATAAGTCCAGTAAATGCACAGTATAGCTCTTGTACTGTCAACATGCATCTTAATGTCTTCAGAGGCTCTGTGGCTATAAGGGCAGGTGCTTTGGCTTTATTCTTTTGTTAACTAACACATCGTTGTGGCTGGTGCATATGAGCAGGTAAAAAAAGAAGGTGAAAACCATTTGGGTTTAAATAACCGTAATAATTTTGCTGAAGTGTCCACGCTTAATGATATCTCACCGGTCCAGCTGTTTCTCAAGCACAAATGGTTTCAATTCGGCCGTCGAGCTCGGGCTGAATGTGCACGCTCACTTATACAGTGTGTGTGCGCTACCACATGCAGAGGAGCAGCTGAACAGCGTGCTCTGAATTTGATCACCCCCTGGTTAGATGTACTTGACGGCTCGTAGCCAGGTTAACCTTTTAACGGTATGCTGCAGGGTGGTCCTTTCCTCATCGTGTCCTCTGTGTCCACATGCTTCATTTTGGAAAAAATAAATTTAAAAAACCGTTAGTCTGGCTGGGTTGTTTTCTGCGGCCAGTTTTATGCTCACCGTGGGAGCAAGAGGTTGACACGTCTGTAGGTACCACACGGATGAGAAAGTGGACTTGGAGGTGGAAACGCTGAGCAGCTCATATTACTGGATTTTAGGTCGTTATTCTAAGGTGACAGGATAACTGCTCATGGCAAAATAGTCATTAGAGCCTTCATGCTACAACTTCCCGAGTGTCTGATTTTAAATGCAAGCCTTGCTATGCCTTTTTTTTTTTTCTCAGTATCAACATTTTACTAACATTCAAACAGCAATTCTATTTGATCAATTAACTCTCAGCAAAGACAGAAAACACTCAAGGATAGAACACCTTAATGCCACTGTGCAATCCTCTTAATTTGTTGTTTTAATATTACATCATGTTTTTTAAAGATGAATTTACATTTTTATTTGAATTTCAGTCCAGTGCATTCTGTGATGGATAATACTGATGGTTGCGTTTGAGTTTTCACTTAAGGCTTTTTAAGCTACATTTACAAAGTGTATAAATACTTCAGCTGCGCTAATCGGTAATATTATATTATCATGGAGGTGTGATGTCATGAACCATTGCATCTATAGACTCATTGTTTAGTTTAATGTCATGTAACAGACAACACACAGAAGCATCTCACTGACTGCAAATCAATTAAACATATACAGTATGTTCACCATGTCAATTTCATTTTGTTCACAAGTTGTTCAAGTACTTGTACAACAAGGAAATGAAATACTGCTTTAGGGGCACATGTTCATATAGCAACAGGTTTTGGCTGGCATGGCTGAACTGAAATGTTACGTATGTTTTTACATCCATTAGCCAGGTACCTTAACATGTGAAAAGTACAACAAACACCAGCTACGCTCAGCATACCGTTCGCTGGTCTGTTCCCACAGTTTTTATTTGGTTTTTTTTCTCTGTCATGTTTCTTTCTGATACGGAATAATCAGAAATAATAATAATATATGGTGGACATTTCAAAGCATTGCATTGCAATCTAAATTATTTTACAGATTTTGTGAAAAAAAAAATCAACCGTTCATCTCAACAGTTAAGATTGTCGATACTTTCTGCTGTTATGAGCAAAAACATAAAGCGTTGCATACATGGTAACAATATTACTGTAGTTACACGTTTCAGAGCTGCCAACTCTCTCACATTGGACAGTTGCACATTTGACACAGATCTCAAACTCTCCCGGCAGACATTCTTTAAGTTTCTTTTTTCAGCCTTTTTTGAGTTCAGATGGAAGATGAACTGATGGAGTGTGACAGGGCAGCTCATTTGGGGATTGTCGGTGAATGTGAACCACAAGTGTGTGACATCAAACTATTGCAGTGAACATTCCGCCAAAGCCTCCAACTTTAAAATAGCACACGCAGCTAATATTTACAGACATCTAAAAATGGCACACAGTGCCGCGGCCTCTAGTTGAGAGGTCAGGACACCAGAGAGCCGTGCTGAGAGTCTGTTGTGTAACTCCATAACTTTAATAGAATAAAAGGCCTCGCACAGTAGAGAGAAAATGAGAAAAGTACTGATCCAATTATACAACAGATGGACAAAGTGAGGAGCATGCCTGTTTTTGATAGAAAACAAACAATTAAACATCACAGCTTTATGTCTACGTATATTCCCCCTTAATCTGCCAAGAAAATGCATTTTTTTTTTTTTTTCTGAACTCGAAATGACATCTTCAAATTGCTTCCTTACTCCAACAAATATTTTAAAGCTTTTCATTTACTGTCTGAAATGACAAAAAAAAAAAAAAAAAAAAAAAAAAAAAAAATCAGCAAATCTCTTCTGGCCCTCGTCTCTTCTTTTCGTCAGGCGATTGGAGGGACGTCGTTGTGAATATGAATAAACAACAGGACCTGTGGCTCTTGTATTGAGCAGTGTGAGTTTGGACATCTGTACTGGACTTATCAACGTTAGAATCCACTCCAAGATGATTTTTATGTTTTGTTATAGCTCACCTGGTCTATTAAGACATAAAAAAAAACACTTCAAAAAATAGGAGTCAACAAACAAAAAAAGAAAAACATAATATTTGCTTTTTGCGTCATGTAATTTCATTTAACGGAATATTTTGCGATCAGACTTGAGAGACACAGACTGAGAATATTGTGTGTATGTGTCATTTCATCAGAAATTTTAGAAAGTTCCATGACATTTCAGTGACATCAGTTAAACGACGGGCAAGGACGAGATACGGTCAAAAAACTGTAACTTGCACCAATGTTTTGACTTACTAATTTCACAATAGAGCCAACTTCCTTTTAATATATTATCCCATCTCCCGGTGGACAGGAAACGTGAAAATATTCCCTGAGCTGGAAACGTTGGATCTTACTAGCCTCATTATGATGATTTGGTTTGCTGCTTGTTTACACCCCAGGACAATCATACATGATTATGTAATGAATACAGAGGAAAATAGGCCTCAAGGAGAACAATGAGAAGGAAGGTGGGCAACTAATTAATGCAGCTTTTCTTCAGAATAATGATCCTGTGTGGCATGTTGTGTGGGATTATTGGATGGTTATCCGATTGCAATTCTTTGCACATCTCAGGGGTTAAATGAAAGGGATGCACTGTTGTAACACCTGATAGTTGCTTGTCTTTGGAATTGTCCAAATGCTGTATCCAAAAAGTGTTTGTGAGCATTATTTTAAACGTTTTTGCTTAGTCAGGGTTGGTTTTCTAGTGGTGAAGCAGATCCAAACAAATCATTTTAAACAGGAAAGCAAACAAAATGTCATAAAGGTCCTTGTTTTTTTCTTTTACTCATCAGCAGAAACTTTTTTTGCAAACTATGAAACTAAACAGCCAGTAGCAGCTTGTTGGACTTTCAATATACTACAAAATCAGGATTCTAAAAAGAGAAGAAAGCACCAGTTAGATTTGATGCATTAATTATTTGTTTGGTGTTGTCCCCGGCAGGCTTTGGGGCTCAGACTTAGTGTTTGGCTTTTAGATTATAAACACAACGCAGCAAAATAGCTGAGGGTTGAAGGTCTGAAAATGTCTACTTTCATTGTCTGGAGCCAAATGTAAAATAGTAAAAAAAAAAAAGATCTCCAGAGACAAAGAGAGAACTGCAATTCTAATCTATTTCAAACTCCTTACATTTGAATTCAAAACAAATAACCAGAGTGCTAACATTTCCACCTGCCTCCCACACTGGTGCACATGACATGGCACTTTGGTTACACAGACACTGATTAAATTTAGGAGAACATCTGGCATTATCCTCTCCTGATGCGTGTGGTGCCATTTACACCATACGGCGGGGCTAATCAATAACAACATAAACGTTAAACATTTTTTTAATGGAAAAAAAACCACCTTTGTGGCCTTAATAGTGCTAGGATGTAATTCCACACCTTTGCCTCATCTAGATTTCAGAGATCTATGAATGTTGTACTACAATTCCTCCCTGTCAGCTCACTGCTCTTCTCCTCTCGCCTGCACAACATCGGTGATCTGTTGGTGCCAGCAAGGCCTTCTCTTCATGCCTAGACACTGTAAGAATCACAAAATCTTATTTTAAAAGTTAATTTAATGATCATTTTTTTCCCCCTCTAATTGTTAGAACTATTGTACAGGATAGATTTTTTTTTTTTTCCTGTCAAGCTTTTGTCAATTCAGATTTCCCCCCTTTGGTGTCTCCAGGTATATAAAAAATACTGCCCTTCAGGTAAATCCCTCTACAGCTCAATTAAGTAAGGATATGTTGATTTTCAAATTCTACAACCAGCCATGTTTTTAGTTGGAAATGCTGTTTGTTTCCTGTGACCTCTCTGAGCCTTAGCTTGCAGTTTCGGGTGGCCTTCTCGGTTACTGGGTTAGGCTAACTGTGGTGAAACTAGCTGGCAGCACATCGTAGCGTTGAGAGTTCACGTTTGGAAGCGAAGCCTCTTTCCAGATGGAGGTTTGAAGAAAACATGGGGAGAAAGGCTGAGCCAACCCCACAGCTAGCAGCCCCGTCCCAGCCTGGGAAAAGATCTGTGCGCCGTTTTCAGTCCAGCAACTACAAATGGTCCATTTGGCCTAAAGCCTTGCTGGGAACGGATTTTATTTGGAACTCTTTATAAAGAAAGAAAAGGAGGATGGAGTTTGTCCTCGGATAATGAGCAGCTTTGGTAAATGTAATGGAATTTATCTCTGCTGGCTTTACGACTGTGTTTACTTATCTTTCATCTTTTTGATTACAGGGTTGTTCATCATTGGCCTTTGCCCTGAATGCATATTTAAGCAGCAGTTTTGCTGGAATGTGACCTGTCGAATTTTTGCTGTTTGGGTGTTAATGACATTTTTAACAACTTGATGGTCATATGTTTAAATGTGACTGGTGGCTGTGAGTTTGTTCTGCTTTTGTTTTGTTTTTTTTAATGCTATGTGACACAGTATTCTACCTAAAGCCCAAATGGTGACAAGCCTACGGCCTCGATGTTTTCACTATGTATCCATGTATCTGCCTTTGTAACCCTTAGGTGTTCATTTTAATGCACTTCTTTTTAAAAGCAAGAGCTGTGGAAGGATCGGACGTTTTCAGCAGCTGATTTGAAACCGTTTTAAGGGTTTATAAGTTTTTCAAAAGCTACCAAATGCAGTCAGAAATGCATTATATTTTTTATTATTATTAACAAATTGTTAGTTACAGCTTCTTAAATGTGAGGATTTGATGCTTTGTCTTTCCTGGCAGTAAATAAAGATTATTTTGATGTTTAACTACTGGTTGGAGTAAAGAAGCAATCTGAGAATGTCACTTTGGGCTCTGAAACAATGTGATAAGCATTTTAAACTTTTTTTTTTTTTTTTGGACAATTTATAGAGTGAATGATTCATTGATTAATTGTGAAAGCTCGAGTGTATGATATCAGACTTCTGCAGACACTGCACCTAAGCGTACTTGCAGTGTCGGCAATTAACTTTTTACTCACCAGTTGACTGATAAATGAAATGAATCACTTTATTCTTATAAACTGCTGCAACAAAATATCTTGATTTTATCTCAGAAATACAAGATTATTGTAGGTTTTGCTGACAGCAGTTTGAATTTTATTAACTTGATTTATTTTTTTTTGGATCTGCCAAATGAAGCAATGAAAGAGATACTGTTTTTCTTAAATACAATGGCCCATACCTCTGCCAAGGCCCAACAGTCCCCTTAAATTAAAACGCTTGGCTCCCGATTTTATAAGAATCCACACTAAAATTGAATGAGTTCCTCCTTGGCACGCTCGTCATCCTCCCACCAAGTTTCATTTCAATCCATGCAGTAGTTTTGTGCGGAATCCTGCTACCAAATAAACAAGCCAACCAACAGGCAGGGATGAAACATAACCTCCTTTCTACAGTGAAAGAACACAATTGTAATGACCCATATGGTCTATAATCTAAGAAAGACATTAAAACTTGCTATTTTAGACAAGCTATGGCTTTGTGATTCTGCCGTTGTGTCCAGGTGCTTTTTTATACAGAGCAATGTGGATATCACAGCAATTGTTCCTGAACGCAACATGACATCCTATTCCCTGTGTGCTTTAAACTCTGACACAGACAGCAGCCAGTCAACGGTGACATCAAAACAGTTGTATGGGTTGCTAACTTTCCTGACATAAACACTTGCCACTTAACGATATTCTGAGATTTCGTTGCTAAACTGAAAATCCACCTGCATTTTGCGTTTGGCGGTATCCAGCATACGTACGGTACATGTGAGACACACTTGGATACATACAGGTTACACTGTAAATACAGCTGGGTGTATTCCAGTGAATAGGCCGACTGTGCAGTATAATCTTTATATTTTTATTGTATAATGTTTACATTTTCTTTTCTACTACAGTGAGCAATCGGAAACTATTGAGATCAGTATTTAGCGTAAATGTTCATTTGACAAACACGTTTGTATCGAAAAGCCTCGTCACACTTAGTACAACAGTGCTACAGTGTCAGTGAGTTCACTGACCGCACCGTGAGGACTACTACTCAGTTAGTGTTTGCAAGATATCTCCCGTGAAGCTGGAGGAGCTTTTAGTCTGAAAAATAAGCCTGATGAAGTCCTCAGGGTTTTCTCAGCTCAGACCTCAAACTTAATATTTTTAACTGAAAGCCTGAGGGGAAGGGTTTGAAAAAAGTGGGTATTTATGAGAAAGGGAGAGTGTTAAATACACCGAGTTGTGAATTGCAAGCTGTGGTGCACTATATTGTTTCTCATTACTTGTTCACACAGAGAAAATTAGTTAATTGTTTGGCGCACCAATCGTGGTCCCACACTGAATAGAAAACATTTTTATTGGTATTGCTCGCATTTATTTTTTTTGGAAGCAAGATTCTCTTTGTTTTGGTATTAAATGGAGTTTTTGTCCAGCTGGCAGAGTTCTGTTGAATACATTTGTAAAGGAGTTTTTACTGAAGAAAAAGGAGAACGATCATTCTCCATGTTTATGAACGCCAATGGAAAAAAATCAAGGGCACTTTCTAATTAAATATTCCATCCAAGCATAAATGTTAATGTGGTGTACCTTATTTCACTTTAATCCACTGTTCCCCAACTATATTCATCACAACCTATCTTTAACTGGCCACTGGAAACTGTCCTTTGAAAGTATCCTGCGACCAGCGTAAGGAATTTTACATCAGCAGCCAGAACACCTGTGACTCTTTCACTCTGTCTTTCACTCGCACTCCCTCCTTTTCTTTTACAGTATCAGAGTGGCCAAAATGCACCCCCGCACCACCACCACGTGGATACTCTGCGCAGAGAAAATGGCTATTATTCATGCTGTGCTTGGCAGATCTGTCAACAAAGCTCTTTGCCGTTGAAAGCAGAAACATCTGGCTCGGGGTGATTCGCAATTATAATTTGGAGTAATCAAAGAAGTGCTTTTGACCACAGGGGATTAGGTCAAACTCTGCTTGACTCCTGCTCCATCACTTGCATGCACTGAGTGCTTCCAACAATAAAAGGACAAATTTAAACATATCAGATAAATCAAAT
>KV751330.1:2722205-2745890 GCA_001698575.1 Mola mola | reverse complement strand
CTTGGTCACTTGTGCCTCAACAGTTTGCCTAATATTTGGTACATTTGTACGTGTTTTCTGTTACTTATTGTTTCTCCATGCTCCTCAGCGCATGGAGATGCCCATTTGTTTGCTTCTCTAAGGCAACACGCCATTTATTTTCCTAAACCTTAAACTGTGTCTGGGTTTATTACAGAATATTGTAAACATGGATGTCAATTTAATCCAAACAACTACAACCTTCTTAACTTAAAGGCTCATTTTTTGGCTGCAAAAGTAACCAAACCTAAAGTATTTGTATCACCAAATTGTATAATAGTGTGAGGCCACGGTCACACTCATGTGTATTGTTCTAGTTAACATGGTTTATTACATAATTGGGTGGATTTTGATAGTTGGTTTTGCATCCAGGCTGTTAGCAAAAGCTCATCATGTGGATCTTGACAGTTTAGGATTTTAATATCCTGAATACACCTAAAAATGACTTTAATAATCTATAAATCTGCTGATTATTTTCAAAATGACCAATTATTCAATTTATAAAATTGTAAAATCATCTGCTCATCACTTGTACTGGGAGCCAAAAGTTATGTTTTCCCATTGCTTCCTTTTACCAACCAATAGATAAAAACTCAAAGACTCATCATTTACTGTCGGAAATGACAAAAGCAGTAACTCATGACATGTTAAAAACCGGAACCAACTAATGTTTGGCATTTTTTCTCAAAAGAAGACCGAAGCAATCAAAAAAACTGTACGAATTTCCTTTTGATGGACTAATTGCTGCAGCTGTAATCTTGAAACCAACAAGGTGCCAGTAAATCAGAGTTACCATTAGAGAGTGATGGAAACTGAGAATGAGATTAACCTTGCACCATTGTGCTAATACTGTAAGAAAAGTAAGTTTTTATTGAGATTCTACTGATTTTGTAGCTCACCTAATGTCTGTTCACTGTCCCTCTGAATTAACGTCAAATGGCCATACAACCCTTGTACTATAATTCTACCCATCCGTGGTTTCTGGAGGCACTCCCGTATTTGTTAATTATGTATTTGAAATCTAGAGAAACTTCAGGTGAACTGCAGCACACTGAGTCTACTGACATACAGAACTAAATTGTAATCTTGAGCAGCCAAGTGTCAGTCTACACAAACAAGAACTTCAAACTTCAGAGGCCACTGCCTCGAGCTCTTTAAAAGTCGAGTCTTAAGGGAGAGTGGTAAAAGCATTGCGTCATGACAGCTCTGGCCCGTTGAAGAGCTTGAGGCCATCCGGTCTACTTGTCAGCCAGGAAAAGCTATTACACAGAGAGGGCATCAGGAACGCAGTCAGAGGAGCGTTGTAAATGGGGGCATGCTGAAAACCCACAGAAAAGACAAAGTCAGAATGGATTTGATGTTTTCAAACAACAATGCTGCAGCATTATATTATTGTGAGAGTCAGGTGTCACTGTCTGCCCTGTCCACACACATTTACCCCGTCTGTTAGATCACCACGGCCCCCATCTCTCCTTGTTTGCCTGATCCCATTCAAAGCTGAATTGGAAAGGATTCTATTTTTCTCTGTGCTTAGTCTTAGCACTGCAGAAAGCAGCAGTGGGTTTTTTTTGTTGTTGTTGTTGTTGTTGTTTTGTCTCACTGCAGCTTTCTGTTTTATGTTTTATTCCAGCCTTCCTTAAGGCTGCCACAAGATTAATCGTTTAGGAGATTAAGCGCTGCAGTGGCATTAATGGCTTTATTTTTCTGGCTGTGGATCATAAAGTTTAGCTTTTTGACAGTCCTGCAAATAGTCAGAATGCCACACCAGTATTTGCACTTTGCTATCTCCACGTGGAACGTGCACACCATCTTTTCTCTTTGTTTGCATAGCCTTCTCTGACTAATTTCACCTGTGTCCTGGTTATGTGCCCTCCTTCATAGGAGCAACCCACAACCGTCAAATAATCTCACAATGCTGACTTGTACATGGTGAGACAGAATATCTCTCTTTTGTCTTCTTTGAACCAACTATTTCTTTATCGTAGTCTAAAACCAATTCGGAATCGTTTTTAATGACATTTTTTGTGTCCATGTTTATGCCCCCCCAAAAAAGTTAAAGTCTACTTGGTTTCATGTTTGTGGAAAACCACATTTCTTTTTTAGTATTTTTTTGTAAACGTGGTATGACACACGTAAACTGTCGCCACACCTTAATGAGATCGAAAAGCCTTCATGTTCCATTTCAGGAAATTGTTCTCTGTTCAACAAGATGATGATTCCTCGCTGATAACTCTGAAGCGATCTTCACATGCTGACGCACAGAGAGGACTTAATGACTCAGAGTGCTGCTCTCCGTTTAAAGTGAAATGGTTTTTGCCAAGAGAGCCGCCGCATGCGGACGAGTAAAGAGAGAAGCTCGTCTTTAAAGCTACAGTAGAGGAAAGTCCTGTTGTTGTTTGTTTACGTTGCAGGCGACTTATCAACGTGGCCTAATTAGAGGATGAGCTCTAATAACGAGCTGTGTGCTTCTCTTTGAAGGGATCCGGGCGGTGATGCAGACAGATTCCATTTTACAAGTGAAAATATTAGATGCTATAACACTTTGGTACAACATGGTCAAGAGATCCTTGTAATATCAAGGAACTCAGGTTTAATTTAGTGAAGTTCAAATTGGGGATTCATTCGCTCCCAAATACGCCCTGATTTAAAGCAAAATTAAAACTAAAGTCAGCAGCTGTTCTGCAGTCGTTTGAAATCATAATGAATCTGCACTCTCCTATTGCTTATACCTGTATAGTTTTCACAGTCACAAACCATTGAACAAATCCATGATCTACAGTGCCGTCCCTGCAGGGTGATGGGTATTATGCAAAATGGATCAGCTTGCGTTCCCCCTAAGGCATAAATTTGCAATGAAGTGCTGTGAGGAGTTCTGGAGGGAGGAGGGGTAAAGCAGTGCACCATATCTTTCTGCGGCCTCAGCATTCCTGTCACGCATCCTCAACGTCATGCTTTACGTAGCGCCATAAAAAGCCAAGATAATTAAAAGCACCTGCATTGGACCACCAGCGCTTACCTCTCTCTCCAACAGAAGATAGGACAGTCACAGATCTCAGCAATCTACAGGGAGAGAGTGGAAAAGCAGCCATTTCTCCTTTGGCACATGAGGGATTCTGTTCCGTAGGAAATGTTGAAGGTTGAGATGAACATTGATTCATGACAGCAGAACAGGTCGCGCCCCCGCTCTGCATCAATACTTTTCTTCTGCAGAGTCCCACTGGGACTGCAAATGTCTGGCCATCAAATCTGCGTGTTTTCTGAGCAAAAATACTTTAAACAATTTAAAGAGCTGAGAAGCAGAATTTGTGACATCTCAAAAAGATTGTGTTATTAGTATATACTATACTATACTGAGATCTATTTAGTATACTACTATAGAAAATGCAAAAGTAGAATACAAGAAGAAGCCTCTTGGATGAGAGGCGACACGTCTTCAATGAACTAAAAGAAGTGCAGTTGCCTTCAACTGAAACACCAAGACTGCCACGATCGCCACAGACACAATACAAAAAACACACATGACCGAGTAAAGAATTAAATAAACCTGGGTTAATATTACCGTGTTGGTGTAGCACTATTTTAATACCACAACATTTTTTGGACACTAGAGCACATACGAGACACAACAAGAAATGGCATGCACCAGTTCACAGCAAACAGTGCCCCCGTGTGATGTCTAAAATACAGATATAGCCATGTCTCTGTCTTTCCAAAACACTTATGAGTTTTATGTGACTGTGATCAAAATGTTGCACATTTTAAAAGACAATTATGAGATAAAATTGGTGCTGGAAGAAAGACACAGATCCTTTAATTGTCTTAAAATATGAATACCATAATGTAAAAATGCTCCATTAACAGTACAAGTCCTGCATTTTGTAAATGTACAGAAGTATTTTTTTTTTTTTTTTTTTTTATTACTAAACTGTACTTGCATAGTGAATATAAATGATTGACAGTGGAGTATGCTGAGTAATAATAAATATTTACTATTTCAAATTTCTATTAAAACCATTGTCTGATATGATAGATAATTGAAATCATGACATTGCATAGTCATAAATATGAGTGTCGGATTGGCAAATAGTCTCTGTTTTCTATGTGTTTCCAGGTAAATGGACTTTATATGGCACTTTTCAAGTCTACGTTGTCACATTCACCCATTAACACACATTCATACACAGGTTTATGTGTCATCTACTGTAAATTGGGCGCAGCGTCGGGGGAAATATGGGGTTTAGTGTCTGGCCCACGGACACTTTGGTAGGTTGACTGAAGCAGTCAGGAATTGAATCAATGATTGTGTATTAACATTTTGACCAATAAAAGAAAAACTGCCTGATATCACTCTAAATTGTAAAACTCTACTTCCGTAATCCATTTAAATTAGGACTACAAAAATTCCAGCTGGATTTAGACAAGACCGGCATTACTGTTTCTGCTTTAAGCTTATAGTAACATCGTACTGTCTTAAGGAGATTCACCTTATTTTTGGGTTCGATGCCACATTGTCAGATAAATATATATATATTTTTTCCACACAATGACATTTTCTGTTCTCATCGCGTTTCCATTACGGCTCTGACTTGCAACATCCTCTGACAGCCAAAACCCCAGGCACTTGGTCACCTCCTCCATTCCTGTGTGATGACAGCTGACTCATCAGCCTGAGTGTGAAGAATTTTTGAATTCCTCACTTTTGCCCCTCGAGATCCCAGAAAAGCAGTTCTCCCTCACAGAAACCCTGAAGCCGTCAGCCAATGAAAGCTGAATGCTGGATACGCTGTGATTGTGTATGTGTGCGCTTACAGGAAGAGCTTTGGATAGCAAATAAATTCAGAAGTTACCGAATTTTTCACATTCATATTATTGTCTAATTCAGCAGAACTTGCATACCCCTGTCTGCATCTGCACAGCAAAAGAATGGGAGAGGTTAGTATTGCTTAGTTAGCCACCATCTCTATGGTATGACATGTCGATTGTTGGCTACAATAGAACCACTGTAAAATACAAATAACAGGAAGTGGACGGCTACCAGCTATCGTCAAATAGAAAACGGCGACACACGAGTGTGATATGTGGTCTCTGACCGAAGTCATTTATTTTACGTTGAATCTCATGGGTGAACTTCTGAATACATGCCAAAGCAAAATAGATAGCTCAAATAGCTTAAATAGAAACATTTAAGTAAAGCATATATTTTTAAGTTTATCAGAAGAACAATTCCTTCACCTAACAGGACGTTTTTATTCATATTTTATACAATTATAGGTTAGTGTCTAAAATCTAATTGGCAAAAGTCGAGGACTGACAGGCTGTTCGGTTTTTCAAAAATGTTTTTCTCACTTTAGATTCACACGGAAATTTACCAAAAACTGGGACGTCCCAGTTTTCCATCAGCCATTAAACGCAGCATATGCAGTATTTGTTGATCTTTGAGGATACAACTAAACCTTACACACGTTGCGTGATCCAAACATATCTCCCAGGTGAACTCGCATCAGTCTTCATTTTTATTAACATTGATTGTTAACCAGAAAGATTATTTATTTCTGACCCAAGCATTTGGAGACTGCCGAAGACTGCATACCTGTCCATCAACTAGACAAATGTATCCTGTGCAGGCAACATCTGGCTCTTAAACTGAATGGGGCCTGACACTCACACTGATTCATGTTACACCCAAAGCAAACCCATGCATAAGACACTACATCCAACCTAATTGATGATACACTCACACATACATCATCATTCATGAACATTGAACACATCCTTTTGCATTGGGCCAAGAAAAACAGTTTCAAAAAGGCTGATTGCTCAAAATGGCTGGCCCGTCTCTTTTTCCTTTTTTAATCTATAAGCAAAATTAATTTGTGTTTGTAAAGTATTAAAGCTAGGCTGGCACTGGTTCATCATAGCATTACAGCAGTGAGCAGTAGAAATCTAAATATATAACAAGTTTACTCGAAAACGGGCTTAAGCATTCATAAGAAATTCACGTGTTGCCTTTGTAAAATACCGCATATCATCATATAGGTGGCTTGCCCCCAGTTAAATACTCCAGTGTTATAGTTATACTTAGCTAAGTGTAACCCACTTCTGGATACTACACGTATATGCTTGTTGTACTAGGTCCAAATAGAGCTCAGTTAACAGACTGAAATAGCCACAACGCCACAACACCCAAAACAGAGTGTACCAAGGCAAATGAACATGCATTTTAGTTGAACAGTATCAATTAAAAAACGTAAAACTATTTATAATACCAACATTATGAAAAATAACAAATCAAATAAAATGGCGCCTTTAAAGTGAAATGTCTCAGCGCAGTTCACGTCTGATCTATTGTAGTGCAAAAATTAGAATCCACAATCAAGAAATGTCGTTGGAATGCACTCTTTTCTAGGGGGTGTAGTAGTTCCGGTTGATACCAATAGGCAACTGGTAAAATCCTACCACAGGCAGATAATCCATCTGCTGTTCACTAGGATTTGATGTAAAGCTTGGTTCCTTGTTTCAGCTTGGGTGACTCGTCATCTATTGGAATCTTCTTCACAGATTTTCTTTTTCATGCATCAGAAGACCTGACCTGTATTCATACAACAGGCTTTTACTTTCTGGTTAAACCTCCAAATTCTTAAAAAAAAAGCGCTGTAGAATCATTTTGTCAACATTTGCATGGCATATTCTGAGAATAAAAAAAAACATGTCAGTAGAATAACACAAATGTGTCATATCTTGGACACTATAACAATAAACACATACTTACAACTAAAAGTTATACACAAAGCAGTACAAAGTACCAAATACTAAAAAAAGTACTATTTATCTTTGGGTTCAGCATTCTACTGTGACACTTGTCCTTCAAGTATAACAGAACCTTTGCCTATATCCCTTAAAGTGAATATTAGCGTTGTAGCAGCAAATGACTTCTGCACGGTGCCATCTGCTGGACAAATCGACTAAATGCAGGCACCTTGAAATTTCACATTTCCTTGACTTTTTAAAGAATCTTAGTCAAGGGCACTGATAATCCTAATTAATATATGTTTTCTCGGTGGGAGAAATCAATACTGGTGTGTGGAAGGATGTCTCCAGTGTTCTTCTCAGATCCAGCAGCTAGGGAGGTGTTAGCATGTTCAACCTCACAGGGAACGTTTTCTGGGTCTGTTGCCTCATACCAAGAGGACTGTTGATACAAGGAAATAAGCAGTAGTAGGTGTTCCTAATTGATTTGAAAAGGCAGTTGAAACAGCTGCTGTTCTTGGCACTGGTTTCCGACTGGATCCCGCCAGTGTTTTTTCATCTGTGTCTGTCTGAATGCAGGTGATGACACTGAGAGAAGCTGTTAGTCTAGAAAGAAGGCTGCAACCGCTCCAGGGGTTTGATGTGACTGTCTGCATTGAGCTGCTACTGCACTACAGTTGTATCCTATTACTGTAGTTTTAATGTTATAACATCTTTTATTTTTTCTAAATTGGCTGCACATTTTTTTAAATTGTTTTTTATTTTTTGGTGTTATTTCTCAGACGTGACTGACATCCAAATAGAAAATAAATGAAATTTCATGTTCATGTTCACGAAAGGATAGAATTCTTATTACATCTACACATGTGTAATGGTACAGAGCCGTTGCATTTTATTAATGCCCTGGTATCGGATCAGTCCTTGGTCTCGTCAATACCCAAAGCTTGGTATAAGGAAGGAAAAAATACAGTGTCAGAGCATATCTACCCTGTGGTGCCCTCTAAGTAAACGTCCTTTACATTTGCTGAGTTCATTTTTCTCTGTGTGTGTCTGTGTGTGTGTCTGTGTGTTTGTTTGTGTGTGTGTGTGTGAATGTTGTTTTCTTTTTTTAAACACGGCGCCAAATAGATTTCAGGACAACTGCGCTGTGTCTTTCCTGTTTTGCCCCTGCCTTTGGTAATCACCCGCTCAGGTCCTCCTCTCTCAGCTGCTTGGGATGATTTAGGTGCAAAGGTGGAGATAAAATGTGGCTCTGAAGTTTCTCCTTGTCGGAAACAACCTTCACTCTGCCAGTTGCCATATCCCCCACTCTCTTATCTCAGCAATCTTAGAAACTCACAGCAAAAACAGGGAAAATTGAACACTTTTACATCTGAAAGCAGCACCCCATTATTTCTGAAAAATAATAAGAGAAAGTATTGATCATATAACTCTGTGTGACTCCAATCAGCTCTGTGTCGACTGTAGCATGTGCAAAGTAATCCCTAGGTTCAGACTGGAGAGGGATTATACTCACAGGAGACAACTGTGTTCTCATAGCCATGTTCTGTGCTGAGGTCACTATCTGAAGAGGAGCATCTGTGTGTCTGAGGCTGTAAGCTTTTGTCATACCTGGCTCCCACGGCTAGCTCAGCGAGCAATCCACTTAAAACACACACACACACACACACACACACACACACACACACGCAAGCTTTGGCACGAACTGATAACAAAGACACATCACAAACCCGCTCTGCCAGAAACACTAGGAAAGTTTTCCCCTTGCTGTGACAATACACAGCCACAGACTTCACACAGCCTCTTCAGAAGAGCTGAAAGTGTTCCCTCTAGATGGCGGGTGTGTGTGTTGTCTGTTCTCTGCGTCACAAACGTTCAAAATACCGTTTTGGCCTTTTTGCAATCTGCTGAGAAAAAAAAGTATTTCTGAGAATAAACCTAACCCTTTCTATTCACGTACTCGGTCACAAAGCAATCAAATCTCTGACAGATGGGCAAGACTGCAGGAAGGTTATTAGGCATAAAGTGCTGTGACATCCAGCACAAATCCAGGGTTCCTGCAGGGGCACGAACTGATGAGCGTGAGAGGCAGGCAGTTATTGGCCTCAGCGGTACTAGCCAGGTGTGAGAGAGATTACAGTCTTTTATCTGAGAGCAGCCACTTTGCCCAGTGAAAAATGGGGCATAAAGGAGACTGGAGCCACAAATTGTCCGAGATATATATATATATAAGTACATAAGTCATCAAATGTCATTTTTTTAATTATTTTTTGTTCATATAATGAGGGGCATGTTTTACATCTGAAAGCAAAAAGCCGATCCATGCGGCAGGTAAGGAAATACAGCATCATAAAAACATTAACGCGATACAATTCACAGGGTACGCCAGTTATTATAAACTTGAAACTAATACGCAGTTTCATACAGTCGTATGCAAAAATTGGGAGACTCGTTGACAAATAATACATTCGAATGATTTTTTTTATCTGAAAAGATGCAAACACGTATGCTTATGTCCTTTTTTATTGCATAATTTGAACCGGAAATCAAAACAAATATATTGAATAAACACATTTGTGGCATATGCAAAATTCTGAGCACCCTAAGTGTTCCCAAGTATCAGATTCCTTTTGCAAGTTTTCACAAGCTCAGATCTTAATCGGCTTGTTAGGCACGTCAACTGGTGTCATTATGAAGTGGCAGCTGTCAAAATCCAATGTCAAAGGACACGGTGGATCATCTACAGACGCCTGACATGTTTTGGAAACAAGTGCTGTGGACAGTTGAAGTGAAAATAGAATTATTTGGCCACAATCAGCAAAGGTATGTTTAGATTAAAAAAAGTCTTGGTGTTTCAGTTGAAGGCAACTGGACTTCTTGCAGTTCCTTGATGATGTTTCACCTCTCATCGAAGAGGCTTCTTCATCTCTAAATTTCTGGTAGGGAGTCCCCAGTAATTAACATTGTGGAGAATCATTCACACCTAAGGTAGTGGGCAAAGGGTACAAAGCCCCGCCCCTAATCTGTGTGGCCCAGATCCACCCACCATCAGATGGGTTGTCACTCCCCCAGGACATCATGTGAGTCGCTGGTTTCACATGAGCCAAGGTGTGAACTGTGGTTAAGTTTCCTGGGGAGGGATTTCAAAACTGCATTCTATGTGGCAGACAGTTGATGTATGATGCCATCTCCTCTGTTAAGTGATGGCTGTTCCAGCTTGACATAGATGGCCTCCATTACTCCTCTCTCAAACCATCTATCCTCCCTGTCCAGCACATGTGCATTCTCATCCTCAAAGGAGTGTCCCTTCTCCTTTAAGTGTAGGTGGACTGCTGAGTCCTGGCCGGAGGAGCTGGCTCTCCGGCATAAACAACATTGTTAAGTTTGTGTCTGGGAGTTTTGTCCTGGGGGTGAACCAGTTTCTGTCTCAGTGTTGCAGGGTCTGAAGTGAACTGGGATGTTATGCTTAGAGAAAATTCTTCTGAATTTCTCTGTCACCCCTGTCACATACGGAATGACAACATTGTGGCGTTTGTTCCTCTCCTCTTCCTGTGTTGTCAGAGTGTTGATCTTGGAGCACTTAGTGGATTTGACATACGCCCAGTTAGGGTATCCACGGGTTTTTAATGCTGTCTTGATGTGTTTGTGTTCCTTAGACTTCCCCTCTGTCCTTGTGGGAACATTTTCAACCTGGTGATGTAGGGTTCTGATAACTCCCAGCTTGTGTTCCAAAGGGTGGTGAGAGTTGAAGAGCAGGTACTGGTCTGTGTGAGTAGGTTTCCGGTAGACTTAAATGTTGAGTCCTCTGTCCTTCTCAAGGTGTATCGCGCGGTCTAGGAAAGGCAGCCTGTTCTCTTTCATGTCCTCCCTTGTGAATTTGATGTTGTTGTCTACTGAGTTAACGTGTTCCGTGAAGGCTTCTACTTTATTGGGTTTTAATCTTGACCCAGGTGTCATCCACATATCTGCCACAAACGTGTGTTTTTATTTTTTGGTTCAATTTATAAAATAAAAAGTAACTGTGCATGAATGTTTCCTGGTAATATTGTCTTTTTTCCATATCTTACAGAGACAGTTTGCATCTTTCATTAAAATATGCTATTTGTCAAGGGGATGCCAAATTTTGCCATACAACTGCACATACAGTACATATTGTTCCTCATTTAATGGCTGCTTTGGAACTTAGACATGAGATGTGTTCATTTAAATTTATAAGAAATATCATATCCATCACAACATGCTTTGAAAGAACTGTTGGAGGGAAATTATCTTACCAGTTCCTTTTCTTCCCTAACACCACTGACCAGCCAGTGTTCATCCATCATCCTCAACTTTTACATTAAGGTTGACTTCCTTGAGGGGACATCTGTTGCACGGATGTGAACATGAAATATGTTAATATTAAATGGTAAAAAAAATGTAATGCCCACTGCCAAAGTGCTCAATAACCTTATGCATGACAATAACATGAACATAATGAGCAACAGTTTGATGACATAAGAAGTGAAAATTTCATACACTTGTTTTGTGTTTGGCAACTGAGAGGGACAGGTGAGAGTGGTAGAACTTTCCATTTCAGTTATGCAGTCCATCCAGGCAGCAATGGCTTGCTCTATGCAAAATTGTTAGGATTCCACAACTGGTACAAGGAAGCATACATGGACCCTCTTTCATGTGCAGACAGGGACTGTCTAATGCTACCACGTTGGTAGCAGCCATTTCCTCCTATCATGATGGGTTTGGCAACAGACATGTCGTCAGCCACCACCCAGTGAAACGGTTCCTCCTGGGGCTTAATAGGCAGCAGCCGGTGGCATTTACCTCCTTCCATCTACAGGAGCTTCTACTGGTGCTTCAGGCTTTGTGTTAGACCCTTACAAGTCTCTTTTGTTGGAGGTTCAGATCAAGACTAGATTACGCTTAGTTTTAAGGTTGATAATACCACTTTTACTCCAAAATTACAGTGTACACATAGTTGTGCCCGTGAGCAGGACGTGGCAGGAAAAGTGAGGATTTAAACCTTAACCGACGTGGCATTAAACTTAAAGAAATACTACTTCAATGTTTAACTACATGCTCTTAAAGCACATTAAGATTAGCCTGCTGGTGCTAACAATGAAAATGGTGAATCAAGATCCGCTTCCATTAAGTTCGGTGGAAAGAGAAGCTGATGGCCAGAGTACAGGCCATGAGAGTGTAAAGATTTAGACAGCAGTATTGCAGTTTGTAGACAGCAGTGCTGGTGCTAGGAAGCGTTGGAAGAAAGCACCATAGAGGCTAGCGACAATGCTGCTTGTTATTGTTTTGTATCTTTTACTTAATTTAATTTTTCAAACCCAATGCTGGCTGAATGACTATTGAGCTATGCCTTAGATGATAGAGTAACAAAAGTTGAGCTGAAAATGCATCAGAAATGTAACATGTACAATGTTTACGCCACAGCAAAGCTGAGCCGGAGTCAGTAAATACCTGTGTCTACTGCAGGGTTAATTATCCCGGGACTGCTGCTCTTTCAGATTTGCATTCCACCGAAAAGCCAGATGTTAGGGAGTGTCAGTGGGATTTTTAGCCAGTCTTTCAGGGTTACTTGGATACAGTATTAGTCCTTGGTGGCATGTTTCATTATGTTTCACAAGGGATTATGCAGATTAAGAATCTAATGAGTAAATGACAATTCCTGATTAACTGATATTTTCTGGTTCAAGAAAATTCTGTCAAATTTGTAACACCTCCTAACAACAGTTGCAGAAAATATCACAAATAAATTATGACAAATTAAAGTTTGCATAATACTTTATTTGTTTGAAAGTCTTACTACATACATCACAGCATTTTAGGCAGGAAAAATCTTACGAACATTCAAGAAAAGGCATCTTTCACCTACAAATTAATATTTGACTGGAGTGAAGGCATGCCTATGTATAATTCCCATTGTCATCCTCTAAAATCTGGCGCTATAACAACACAATATGTTACTAATGGCAGTACAAAAAACTCTTTTGGCTTTCATTCCCAAGCAAAATTCATAATTAATCCCATTGTGTTTCTGGGAAAAAGGCATAAAGCTGCAGATCAACAGCTGTGATTGTACACCACTGCTGGCTGAAACTGCTTGAGCCTAAATTAGCTGGAACATCTCTCTGTTTGCTTCAGGAAATACTAAAAAGTGGCTGCATTTTATTTATTCAAATCAAGGCTTGATATGCACGTATTCCACCACACTTTTGCATGAATATTGTGTATTTTGATTTTCCCTGTCATTAGTAAGTGCATTATTCATCTTCTATATTTGTTGTGCTGTGTGTTGTCAGCACATTTGTCAGGAAGAAGCAGACTCTGGAATATAATTGACAGAGCTAGTGTTTATTGCATTCCTAAAGGAAATGACAGGCCATTAGCAAAAGATTTGCCTGAATCCAGACTTTTCACCTTTGAAGACAGTTGCTGGATGAAAAGCACAATTTGTCACCGGTGCAACCCCTCACAAAACAATACTTCATCATCAGCGATGGGATTATAACATAAAACGACTTCAAATGCATATCTGTGGTTCTTCTCTTTGAACACCTTTTGAACTGGCAAAGACCTTTGGGTTTATGTTAGCACATAGCTTTGCTAACACACCTGTGATGTTTCAAGTCAGAGGAACTCTGGGTGACTTCTAATCATGGCTATTGTCTCCTGGCGGGTAGTGAGCCCTTTATTACGGGCCAATCTCTCTCCAGAGGACGTACTCCCCTGCTGCTGGAGCCCAGGTCACCCATATTACCTGCAGGGCATTAATTAACCAGACAAGACACTCATCTCAGCAGTGCTCCTCAGCTGTGCAAACCACTATTTCTTAGGAAGCCATAGATCCTCTGGACAAGATCAATGATGATTCCGTGTTTTTATATCAACTGAAGAGACATCCAGCCTGGCAGAAACCATAAGCCCGTGTCAGGGGGGACAAGGTATCCAAAAAGGATGACCCTAATGCCTTCCTAATGCATGACTCATTCTGTTTTTCAATGCATGCATGAGCTTGTGTCTTGTAGATCCAGTGGTGAGACAAAATGTTCTTAGAATTGTTATTATTATTTTTCGGTCATTTCTACAGTAGGTTTGTGGATTTAGGATTTAAGGTGAATGTTAAAGTAGTTTTTTAAATTGTTATTATAAGGGTAATTGTGAAGCAGTAGCATTATGGGAAAATACAACAGAAAAGCAACTGCTAATGTGAGAAAGCTGCTCAAGTTTATAAACACTGAATTAAAGGCTGTCTTTAAACACTAAATGCCCACGTGAACGATTAACAATTTTATTACTTCTCTTTATAGGTATTAAGAGGTCTTGAATGATAGTGGACTAAATCCAGTGACAAAAAACAGGGCCCGGGACTGCAACTATTTCTTATTTGGTTGAGTTTCAATGTACAATGTATACATACACCTGAATATAGTTAATATACTGTATATTGTTAATAACAGAGCTTTTGATATCAAGTATGGTCATGTTTTACACATGTTACAGAAAAAAAACAATCAAAGCACTAATATTACTGATAACTTTAATACACAGCAGGTGATTCTACTAACATTATTTTCCTGCCAAGTTGTCATCCTCTATTTTTGTTTCATTGCACACATGAATATTCTTCCTATACTTTGTGTTGGTTAGAATTCATTCACATGTGGTTTTTTCTTTGGCACGTCACTCTGCTTTGCAACATAATAATCTCTATATTTAAACAAATACTGTTAAGTGAGCAGCCTTATATGAAGGAACCTACAGGGGTCGATTTCATTATAATGAGCAGCATTAAACATATTGCGTCTAGAGCTGGGCAGGGCAATATATATTTTTTTGTGATATAAGAAAATACATGTCTATATGTGGGTTCTGGATGTCATATCATCATGTCTCTGGTTTTTAAAGGCTTTATTACAGTAAAATGATTCTGAACTTAACAGAGTGTTCTACCTTTTCTATTATTTGCCTTCACCGACTTCAGTCATTTAAATCACAAAACTGCTTGTTATCAAAAATCAGATGTGTTGATACAGTATTTTGTCAAAGTACCAACAGTCACCCCTAAAATATTGTTGCAGCATAGATATCAAGGTATATGGTCAAAAATATTTAATGAATAAATCAATATTTGATTTGGTTTTTTTTTGCCCAGTTAATTTATGAGCACTTTTTTAGGAGAGATTTTTCGATGTAAGTATATCGTGAGGAGACCACCATGCCATGAGTGCAGTACTTAATATCCTGGCATGACTCTGGTACCGTATATAATACTGTGCTTAAAGTTTTGAGACATGCAATAAATTGAACACCGTGGTTTCATACTAAATCAGTCATTCATACATGACAGAGTGCTATTTACGTGAGGACACGTTCTGCATAAAACCACATTTAGTGTGTCCAATTACATTAAATGTTCATATTGGGCTGCCTTCCTCCCTCCGGGTCTGAATCCATTATGAATTAAAATGAGCCTTTTCTGTAGAGAGTGGTGGTACCCCCATACAAACACAGCATCGGTGCTGCAGCTTTGTGTGGAGGTATGCCTGTGTGTATTTTTGTATGTTTGCGTGTACATACATGTGCATTAGACGGGTTGGGATAAATCTCTTTTACAGTAATAACTCCTCGTGCGCTATCCTATGCGTACTCATGCATGAGTGTACACACGTGCACGCACGTTGCATGTGCCGTGCATGCTAATAGACCTGTGGGCTGATGGCTACAACCCCTGAAACAGTCTGCAGATGAATGTAAACCATGTCTGCATGGTTTTCAACATGATTTCATTACACGAGCAATCAGTCTGATTCAAAAAGAATAGCTCTTAGCGCAGAAATAGCTGTGTTCAGCTGCTAATCTGAGTTTTGTTGTCTATGTTGAAGCTTGTATTTGTACAGAGATATTGTTGTGTTGACAGCAGGATCAAGAAGGGTGCAGGAAGTCATCCTCATCTGTCTCCCTTTACAAACTTGGATCTGAGTGTACTTGCATATGGTGTTTTAGAGTAGACTGGATACATGTTGCAAAGTGGTCGGATCAGTTTTTAATTCAACAGCTGAGAGCTTACATATCAAACCTGCTGTTTTCCTTAAACTCTCCTTAATTTTATCATCTGCTCCCATCTCTATTCTTTTAAATAGTTTCCAGTAAATCTCCTGGAGTTTTAAAAGCTAGAGATACAAATCGATGCAGTTTTTTTGCTTCATTCCTCTCAGTTAGGGTGGCAGTAAAACATCAGCTGTAACATCTAGTGAAGAGATGTCATTCAGTCGTAGTCCATCAAGAAAACAAGAAGCAAAACACTTTACATAGGAGCCAGTTAAATATATGGAATATATAGAGCTCCCTGCACATACTGTCATTAGTATGTCATTAGCTGCTTTCTTTTGACACAGCAGCATTTTTCCCTTTCCCATTCTTTCATATTGCAGTAAAGCTGGCTTTACAGTAATAATCTATTCCTGTTTAAAATTAACAATTAGTCATTCATTAAAAAGCTGAAGGCAAGTGGTTCTGGTCATTGTATGGGACTTAAACATGAACATACTGTGTGTAAATGAGTTGTAAATGAACTAAAACAGAACACATTGAGGCATGTATTGAATTGATGCCATTATTTCATTCTGAAAGTAATTATGCTGTGACAATTGTAGAGTAAAGATGTAATAGAAGCTGCTGATGACACAGTTATTTCTGATCACATTTCATAAGTGTGTCGATGTCGAAAGTCGGGGCAGTTTAGTTAAATGTGTCAGTGTATGCCGAGCGTTTGTCTTATATCTAATCATTCACCCCAAAAAGCTGTTTGTCAGTCCATTTCAATACAAAAAAAAACTAAACTAAAAAGCTTGGCTTATAATCAGAGTTTAGCGGTGTTGCAATCAAACTCCCAATTTAATCAAGTGTAGTATTGCAATACCACGAAAAAAACATATGCTAACTTGCTCCTTTTGTTTTTCTTAGTCTTTCTTTATTTCCTTCTTGATGTAGTTACGACAGATCAAGGAAAATGTGCATCACTGTTAAGAATTTATGACAATGATCCTCTTTGTAAGCAAGGTGGGTCCTGTTGTCCCAGGTCGATTTGGTTTCACTGGGAGAAATCTGTTGCTAACAGATGATATGTTGAAATGAAATCACAGGATGATCAAATCAAGTGAAAAAGAAGACTGAGCTGCTTTCCTGTACGTATAACGCGTAATCTTCTCTGTAGGCACCGGGTTGTATTGATAAATTTAGAACACTACGGTGAAACTCATCTACCTTGCTCTTTATATAACAGATACTGTTATCTGTTCGATCTGAACACATATCTCTAGCTCATGATTTACAGTCCTGAGTAACAAAACCAGAGAGAAAAGCATTTTTACTCCACACATCAAACAATGTGTACAAGTCATGGCTTTCCTGTTCAGCAGCAGGATGGCTGAAGGCTGCCAAATGTTATAGTCAATGTGGAAATCAAGCCCCATTCCTCGGCTTAAAAACAATTCCCTGACAGCTTGTTTGCAAACATCTAGCACTGTTGATCACCATCAGTGACTCTATCACCTGAGCTGTCACCTGCGAGATGATTTGAACGTTGTTGAATGAAGTTGCAGCTTCTGTAATCGTGTCCGTAAAAATGACTGGAAATTGCTGTTACTGTGTTTTCTCTTACAGTTGAAATCCATTAATGCATATCAAGTTTTTTACAGTATCTGGGCTGTCAAACTCTCCTTTCTGACACGTCCAGCAGATTGTCATCCATCATTCTCAACTCCATGTCGTCGTGTACGTCTCTCTTTTCTCCATATTATCCGAAGACAGATGGTTTGCTTTGCTATTGAACTTATTCTGTATATTTAATAGGCGCTGGTTAATAAGGAAGATGTAGAGTGTGAAAATACAGCATACTGTATGTTTTTGTTGTCAATATCGAGATGTTGGTCATTTATTATACCCTATATGTACATGTTTTTTTTTATAAATTAACACAGTGTTTTCATGGGATGAAGAGCAGAACATGGAAATAACTAAATTAAACACAAGAAAAAGAAATCAAAGATATTTCAGACATGACAACAATGATATAAACAAACACATTATTTTATACTGCTTGACTTGTATACACTAGGCAAATTTAGTACTTAAAACCATTAAAATTAAACAGTTAAGCCTCTCTTTCAACACTGTATAGATATGTGAATCAATCATATGTGAGACAGCACAAAAGGACGAAACAAGAGGAAAGGAGGGAGAGCACGTGATGGCGACACGGGAGACTGAGAATTCCATTAAATTCTTTTGAAATATTAAGCAAATATATCTGTTTTCAAAGACTTTCCTCTTTCCTGCGGCAGAAGACCTACTGTGCTGAAAGATTTAGTTCATTCTGGATTTCCACACGTGTGGACATGAAGTGTGGGCTACAAGAGAGAGACAGAGAGTAGACTCTTGATGGCTCCTCACTTCAGTCTCCTCCATTCTCCTGCAGCAGCATCTCTGCCCACCACTTGTTCCACTGTGTACAGTTTCCCCCTTGGCTGTTTTTCAAAAGCCATCCTCGGCTGCAAAATGGAGTTGACGGCACACAAATCTATAGCGCATATAAAATCCTTGTGATTTTTGCTCTCGACAGGAGAAATGGGATGGTGGCTGGGCCTGCAGAAAACTCTGCAGTCATCTGTTTTCTGTGTCACTGCAGAAGGACGTGTATAAACATACAAACTCAAGTGGACTGCATGGGATTCTGTATAGATGTTTTGAAGCAGTCTTTGGGGCACTGCAGTGACATGGACAGGAACATGAAACAACAGACAGAATTTGTAATTAGCCCTCCAGCCTTTGGCTGTTTGACCCCTGTGAAACAAACAAAAAAATCATCAACACGATTGTGGCAGGAGTGATTGTGCTTTGACTTTGTCTAAGTGTGTGAGGCATATATATTAATGTGCATGATTATAATTGTATGCAAACAAAAGACAATGCAAATGTTCTTCCCGAACACTCCCATGACCTAAGAGCCATTCCAACTACGGCTGTGAGTTTTAAAAGTTGGATAGGGATTTTGTGCCATGGTAAGTAATTATTTGAAACACCACAGGGATAGATATGTTTGTGGATTATGGTTTCCAGTACAATGAATGTATGTTTACTTAAAAGAGAATTCTGGTATTTTTCAACCTAAGCCCTATTTCCTGAACTTGGAGGCTCTGAAATTTACCAAAATATATCTGTTTTTGCAACTGCACTTTGGAGTTCGGTCACTATGACCGGTTAGCTTGACAAGACTATAAAATGTCATGGAACATCAAAAATAAATCTCTTTATCACCACTAACAGCATTCAAAAGGAAATGAATAACTCCAATGCAACATCTGTTGCACCGTTTTTGACTCAATGACTGTAAAAATGCCGTATAAAACAAATTTTTCTTTCTCCTGTCCCTAATTGAGCTGCCCAGACACAACCAGTCAATTTCTGAAGGAGCACTGTTTTCCGGTGCCTTCCAATGTTTATTCAAGACACAATAATTTGAATTGGAATAAATCTACTCCACAAATGTTTTCATCTTTGGTAAACTTTGGAAAGCAGCAGAAAACAGCGGCCCTTAGTCCCACCTTCAAATGTCTTCAGGGGAGCTTATCACTTGCAGTAACATTTTGAGCATTTACAGTGGTGAAAAACATTTATTTACTGTATCTCTGATGTTTCATTGCACCCCATTCCGTTGCGCTGTATAACCTGCCAAGCTAATTGGTCCGAGCGATCAAACTCCAAACTGGAGTCATTTGCAAAAACAACAAAAGAAGAAAAAAAAGAACATTAATTTTTTAAAGGTTTAGGCCCTCAACGATTGGGAAGTAGGGCTTTAAAAATGCTGGAATTCTCCTTTCATATGAACATGACTTCAAAAAAAGACAGGAAGCAGACCATGCTGAGATCAACCTGCCTCAGCTTTTGCCAGACCACAGTACTGTCATCTGGCAAGCAGCAAATACAAGCAAGAGCATATTGTTACCTTGTAGCATAGACTTTGGTAATAACTGTTTATGGTCTAGACAATAATATCCAGCAGAATGAGTGGTGAGTGTGTGTAACAAGTTATCATGGCAACCTGTCCATCAGCTGTTGGAAGAGTTGACAATAATGGAGTGACATTGTCATCCCACTGGCACAGCTAAAAGGTTTCTGATAAACACTGTGAATACAGCGAGACTGAAGGCACGCTGGTTGTGGCACACACATATCCTGCAGGGGTTCTGCTCTAGACTTAAGACTTAAGTTTTTTTGGTCTTCTTTTTCACAGTTGATAGCTTGGGATCTGGGCCGTTATGAAATGACTTCAGACTGCACTGCTCTGCTGCAGAGCGCTAGCGTCGTTCTCAGAAACTCTCTGGCAAAAAAAGACCAATTCATTTGCATGTTTTTACTCAGATATTTATTGAGCTCAAAGTCTTTGGTTTGGTTAGGTTCAGGCAACAAAACAACTTGGCAGGGTTTCGGAGGAGAAGAAAACACACTGTGATCTGTATTAAAATCAGATTAATTGTTACGAAGTTTACATAATCTGTGTCATTTATGTGATAAAACTTCAAAATATTGCATACCAAATTACAGATAAGAATTAACAACGTGAAATATCCAGTTTAACACAGTAGGCCACCTCCCATTTCCTCCTCCTCTTTGTACTACCTCCCTCACCTTACTTTGTTCTCTTAGTCGAGTCAAGGTTTTGATGGAGGTCTAATGTTGACTGCTTTAAAAAAACATGTGAAAAGAAAACAAAATGTGTTCTAAAGGTGACAATTTAATTTGGTCTCAAAGTGAGCTTCATGTTTTAACTTTGCTCTGAATCACACGTTTAAGATTGTGCAGAGCTTTAAAGGTGTCTTTTCTATCAAGACAGAAGATCAGAAGCTTCAATGAAATTGAATGAAATGACATGAAAATCAACTCCAGCAGGGAAAAAAAGAAGTTGTCTTCCTGAGTGTGTGCATTCATGCGTATTTCTGAGAATGCTCATGTGGCTTGCAGCAGAGCTACCCATTCGTGCTAACTAGCAGCGTAAAGTGGTTGTCAGACTCAAATAATGTCTCGTATTCCACTCATTTAATGCCCTCTGGTGTAAATGGATTAATCTGCAGGTTTATCCACTGCCAATTCTGCTTTTATAATGTGCTTTTATGATCTTCCACAGAGGTGCGAACTGGCTCTACTCAGTTGTGCATCAAACCTTGTTACTTTGATGGTGATTGGATATTAAAAGCATGCCTGGACTTGGTATTTAGTCTGGTGGTATTTTTATTTGAGATGTCTTTATTAGTCACATTAGAAAAGGTTGGTATCTGTTTGTGCACATGGGCAAAGGCTGCACCACAAGTTGTGTTAATTTGTCATTTTCTTCAACCTTGGGGCTTTTCTGCTCTCTCTAATGATTAAGCAAAAGTTGACAGAGAAGACAAAACAGCAGCTGCAAGAGTACAACATACAGCCAGATCACAGACTGCAATGAACCTTTGATGATATTTCATTTATTTTGAAAAATAGTTTGCTTTCTGAAGGAAAAAGAAAATGGTAATTCTTCTCACAGTCCAATTTGGCACATGTACTGCATTTACTATCTAAAAAACTGCGTGCATTTTAATTTTTAATGCATAATTAATGTAAGACATGCACTCATTGCAGAATGACTTTAAAAGTCAACCTCTAAATCAATTGCCCTGAGAGACTGGCTGTACAATAGGCAATATTGAGGTTTTTGGCCTATGCTGAGAGTGACACCTCTAGGATTAATCTTGGCATTGAAAAGACCATCCTTCTCCTGGTTCAGCTGCCGGTCCGCCTCAATATCTCCATTTGCTCCTGTCCAGTGTCTCCATAACTTGGAGCCAGATGATCAGATCAAAGAAGCCTGGTCATTTAAGTAATGGCTTTCCATCTGTTGATTCGTCCTTGGTCCACAGCCCTGTGAAGCCCTCAGTGATGTATGCTCCACGCAACAGCACCGGACAGCTCATAGCTCTCAGCCACAAGGCACCTCTGAATAAGCACATCCACCGTGGGCCAATCTCTTTGAAATGTGCTTTGGGGTTGCTGCTTGACATCCACAGAATGAGAAAAGGACTGTAACCATTTTAGAGTCATGTAATGAGGATTAGTGGAGGGTTGAGGAGGGAAGTCATCTGTTGGCAGAGGTTGTAAACTGACCTTTTAGCTTTTCAGCAGGGACAGACAGAACTCTAAGACAGCAACAAGAGCATTAAATCCATTGCCAATGCTTTCATTCATGTTCTGCATGAATGTCTATATAGGTGTAACATTTGTTTTCCCAGTGTTCTCAATCTAATTACACAGCAAATCACAGTTCTTGGTTGGCACTACACTCACATCAATTTCTACAAATTCCTCAGTTCAGCTGCCATGACACACGAAGATATACAACCTCTCAATTAAAAAGAACAGCCAAATAAGGTATGTGGCATGGAAGGATATGTGAATTACTCTACAAATGAAGCACTGAGGAAAAGTAGAGTCAAATCCAACCTCTCCAAAAATAAAACCAAAACAATTATCGCAGAAACCCTCAGGATATGGCACACATATCAAATATTATGAAATTACTCAGACTTTCCAGTCTATCTCTGTCTGTTGCTCTTTTCTATCCTTTCTCTTTCCATCTCCCCGCTGTAGCTACCTCCTTCATTCCCGCTGACATTCCTTGGACGCCTGATAGATATCGGACCACGTCCTGCGGGAGACACATTTCATTATCATGCTGCCACAGCGCTCATCCACAGACCCTTCTCCTTTCTAATCAATGCTCATGCAGCACAGCAGGCAAGCACAAACAAGGTGCACAGAGAAAGACCTTCAGTAACTGATGAAACCAGCAGATGACAATCATAGAAATCATTTATTCCTTCACATCTGCGCAGATCAATATACAAATCCAAGAGTATAGCCCCAGCTGTGTTGCCTCTTACCTGCGTGCCTCTGTGGTAGTCCTCCTCTCTGTAGCTGTGCGTGGTAAAGACCCTCAGTCTATACAGCATACCCTCCTATATGGGCACGCATCTGTGGGGCAGCTCTCCCTGGTCATTCCAGCCAGCCCCTCAGCAACCGCAGAGCAGGGGAGCCAGTGTTCAGTGGGAGGGGAGGTGCTTAGAGGACTGAAGCGGACATGGAACAGCGAGCTGAGCACCTCCTCCTACATGTCTCACCGCAGCCAATGGACATGCTACAGCTGAAACCTCCATCCACCTCTTGTTTTTCTCCCTGTGCATGTGTGTGAATGAGTATGTGTGTGCTTTCCGTGTTGTGCTGGCTCCACTCTGTGCTGTGTGTGTGTGTGTGTGTGTGTGTGTGTGTGTGTGTCTCACTGTTAATTCTGCCAGTGGCTCCAAGACGCCGAAGCTGTGAGAGAGAGTGAGAAATGTGGTCGGTGGAGAGAGAGGCGATGGCAAGGGAGAGTAGAGGAAGGGTTGCTTTTACCTCCTGCTCCATCTATCGGTATCAATTTAGCCAGGGATGCATGGCAGTGGCTGAGTTAATGAGTCATTCACATCTGTGTGCGGGACGTAAAATTAAAGAAACAAAGATGCACACAAGCAGAGCATGTCACCTTCTGTCTTTTGCATATGTTTCATGTGTGCAAATGTGTTCTTACAAGTCCTGCATATGCTAAAACACGTCTCAAAATCTCTGTCTGTGTGAATGTGTGGTGTGCTGTGTATACGCACACAATGCCAAACAGAAGAGAAGAAAAAAATCACAGCAGAAAATCTTCTCGGGCTATCAGTATATCAACATCCCAGAGCGCCTGCAGCCTCAACAGGCTACCTGCATTCCAAAATGCCCAAGGGAACGATATATCACACCTCAACACTGCAGAGGGTCCTGTCGAGAGGAGAGGAAAAACCTCTC
>KV751330.1:2690915-2722141 GCA_001698575.1 Mola mola | reverse complement strand
GCCGAGGATCAGATTCACTGACAGTGTGCTCCTGTTTTGTTCTCCAAGCATACTGTGCTGGAGAATTAAAGAGAGATGCAGAAAGGGATAAAATGGAGAAGAATGGAGATCTGCAGATAAGAAGCAGGCTTTTGAAATTGACAGAGAGAAACAAAGCGAGGGAAAGAATGAGAGAGAAGGAACAGGAAAATGCAGGCACTAAGACCTTTTCACATTAGTTAAAAAAGGCGAGACGTTTACAAACCACAGGAGGGGCTACACAACCTTTTCATTTTTCATTTTTTTTTGTAAGAATTTCCACATTTGCCTTTCTCTTTTGTCTTCAGCAGCATCCCTTCATCCCTCTAATGTGTCTTGCTTTGAACCGAGCGAGCCCTGTGTTCATCTTGATATAAGGATTCATGTAGAGGCAGCGGAGGCAGGAGAATGGCGTTTACCACTACCAACCTGACAGAAAAGGCAATCTCTCAGCCTCACTGTAAGCTAAAATGTCAAGACAGAGAGACACACTGGCAAGACTTTGGGCCTGCAGGCAGCCGTGCTGGCTGCACCGTGTGACAGGGCAGTCCAAAGAGATGTGGACACTGTAACACATCAACTTTCTGTCAGCATTTTGTGTTAGACACACACTCATTGGGATACAACTGCATGCCCAATAAAACCAAAAAACGAGTAATTTAAAACCTGCTAGTGCAAGTGAAAATTATGGAAATTGCTTAAGATGACATGAAAAGGATGTCATGCATGTGAGGGAACTGATTAACAACAATTTAAAAGTCATTCAGAATGGTCCCATTTTAATTCATCTTGCAGCAGTGAAGCTTAGTGAAGCCAGACCTGATCCTTCAGGGGAAACAGTTCTGCACTGACCTGCGGTCCGCCGCTGGAGGCAATTCCTGACGCTTGACTGTGTGTTAATCCAACTCTGTAATCTGCCGCTAAATCAGGCTTTAGGAGTGAGTCAAGGCGATGACTGAGGCAACCTCATGAAGAGGAGTGCTCCTGGAGTGTGTATGTGTGGGTAATTATGCATGAGGAAGGCAGTTAGTGCTGCATTGGATGTTAGAGGAGGACTAACAGATGGTAATTCCTTCATGCTCCTGCACTCCTGGCAGACCTCTGGATTACAGATATACAGGTACCTACATTCACAGGTAGTCCCATACATACAGATGTGCCACAGCAGCGTCAGAACTTTTAACAAGCATTTATTATGCCACGTGGAGATTCCAAGCACTTATAAAAATGTCTTTCTGAGGGGGTTTATAAGTTGCAACTTGTGGTTTAATTAATAATCCATGTGTTACTGCTTCACTGTGGGATAGCAGGTTGTGAGAAATCCTCTTTTAAAATGGTAATCAGTCCAATCCTTTGATAAGACATCAGATCCACAGTTACAGGTGTTAATAACGTTATTCATCACGACTTAGGGGGGTCTCATTTTCTCATACGCAAAAGCTGGTATGTCATCTGCAACTGGCCTGTGTTTGAATCTTCCTTGATTGGTCTTTCCTGCACTTGTAGCTGGTCATAATTGTCAGGATCTGCTAGTGTCATGTGTCTGTTGTTAGAGTCAGTTAGTGTTTCCCCTCTTGTTTTGAAATCCCTATGTGTTTATTCCCCGCTTCCTGTCTAGTCTTGTCCCTCAGGTGTGTTTGATTACTCCCTCTCCATAATGTGTCTCACCTGTGCCCAATTGTCTACCTCTCCCTCATGTATTTAACCCCCGTGTTCCCTTCCTCCTGTGCCAGATTGTCTTGTCTTTCTAGCGAGCAGACCAGCGTCTATTCCTTGTAAGTCTCCTTGTGTCCGATCTGTATTTTGTGTTCCGATTACTCTGTTTGACTTATCCTTATCTGTACCTCTGCATAATTTGAATTCCTGGTTTGACCTTTATTATTAAAACAACTACAGATTCAGAAAGCTCCCTGTGTGTCTCTGCATTATTGGATCCCCCAGACCTGGTACCAGTTGGGACACTTCCTCGCCTCCTGCCCGGTTAGGTCTCCAACACCTAACGCTGCCTCGTCGTCTTTGGTGAGTCAAACCAAACTACCTGGCAGGTATAAGAGACCTCTCACTAAAGTAATGCTCCAATCGAGTTCTGATTCCCTAGTTCTCCAAGCATTAGTAGACTCCGGAGCGGACACTAATTTGATGGATTTCCAATTTGCTAAGAGACTTCAGTTGTCCCGGATAAAACTTTCTCAACCTCTGTCTACATCAGCCCTAGATGGTAGATTGATGTGTAAGGTTACACACCAAACGTCCCCAGTGACACTAGTGTTTGACGACGATCATCAGGAGAAAGTAAACTTCCTTCTTTTCGAGTCTGTCCATCACCCACTCATTCTAGGCCTCCCATGGCTGCTAAAACATAACCCCCATATAGATTGGTCCACGGGAAGTGTGTTAGAGTGGGGAAAGAACTGTGTAGAGCACTGTTTTCTGGACAGAGAATCTCCCCAGGAGGGGATTTCTGAGGAAGCAGAGAAGGGTGATCTCCGTGAAAGCCCAGTTTCCGTTATGGGGTGTGTTGTATCAGATGGTCAAGTTCGGATGGACCAACAGAAGCTCCAGTCCATAACTGATTGGCCAGCTCCGTTCTCGCGGGGGGATGTGCAGCGCCCCTGGTCGGACGTCTCTCGGGACATTGTTTCTGGCGGACCCTCTGAGGAGGAGACGGATCCAGATGAAAACGTCCCCTCAGCAGCTGCTATGGTCCATCGCCGTCACCGGAAGTTTTCCAGGGCCAGGTCGACTCTCATCAAGTTGTCAGCAGCCTACAAGAAGGCGGCAGATGAAAGGACCCAAGCTGAACCTGTCTACCGTCCTGGGCAGAAGGGTTGCCTCTCAACCCAAGATTTGCCCTTATACACCGATCCACGTAAGTTATCCCAGAGATTTATAGATCCTGTTCCTGTATCAAATCCATCTGTTGTGAGACTCGAACTTCCTAGATCTTCGTCCACCCCTCGTTCCACGTTAGCAAGCTGAAACCGGTCAAAGAAAGTGTCCCAGCCTCCAAACCACCTGCTCCTCCCCACATCATTGACGGCGAACCAGCCTACACGGTTCGATGCCTACTGGCAGCCAGACGGAGGGGACGAGGAACGCATTACCTGGTGGACTGGGAGGGCTATGGGCCCGAAGAGAGCTCCTGGGTTTCATCCAAGGACATCATGGACCTCCAGCTCATAAGAGACTTTTTGAGGACCCACCCTCCGGGTTCTAGGCCGCAAGGTGTCGGCCATAAGAGGGGGTGCGGTTACTGTCAGGGTCTGCTAGTGTCATGTGTCTGTTGTTAGGGTCAGTTAGTGTTCCCCCTCTTGTTTTGAAATCCCTATGTGTCTATTCCCCACTTCCTGTCTAGTCTTGTCCCTCGGGTGTGTCTGATTATTCCCTCTCCCTAATGTGTCCCACCTGTGCCCAACTGTCTACCTCTCCCTCGTGTATTTAACTGCAGTGTTCCCTTCCTCCTGTGCCAGATTGTCTTGTCTTTCTAGCCAGCAGTCCAGCATCTACTCCTTGTAAGTCTCCTTGTGTCCAATCTGTATTTCGTGTTCCGATTACAGAGTTTGCCATATCCTTATCTGTGCCTCTGCATAATTTGAATTCCTGGTTTGACCTTTATTATTAAAACGACTACCGATTCAGAAAGCTCCCTGTGTGTCTCTGCATTATTGGATCCCCCAGACCTGGTACATGATGATGATGATGATGAATGCTCAGTGAACGTACTCCACACATAATTTTACCATACAGGTAAAAGTAAATACCTGAAGAAATGTCTTCATCAGGGTTTATTCCAGGCTGAGATTCTGACTAAAGTCCTGTAATATTGGTATCCAACTAGATTTAAAGTATATGTTGCTATGTGTGAGATCAGCCTTACATTAGCTGTACTGACTTGTATTCTGTCATCAGTCTCTCTATCGGGTCAGTTGGACCAACTTTAAGCGGCTTTCCATTCTTCATAGGGGGATTTTTTTTTTTTGGACCGGTTGTTCTACTATGGATGCTGCAGTTTGTTCTGTTTCCCTCTGCTCACTAACAACAGCAGAACAAGAACTTCACTGAAATATGGATGCTGCAGTTTGTTCTGTTTCCCTCTGCTCACTAACAGCAGAACAAGAACTTCACTGAAACGTTCATTTACTTTTCTCTCTCTGTCTATACCTTCTTCATTTTTGTTAATGAATCAATTTCACAAATAGAGCACAACAGACAATTTTGGTGAGTTGATTTAGCGAATAAGAGAACCTGACAAATGCACACATCCCCATGTACAGGTGGTAGCTGAATCATGTTTGTGCATCCAAAATCTCTAAAAATAGTGATTTAGGGGAAGAATACAAAATTTTTTTAACTCTGTACAATGGAATGTGAATATATATGTGGCGTAAACTGCTACAAAAATGCAGGTGGAAAAAGATGTTAAGGAATGTCCCCAGAACTGATGTGTGCTCAAGAGGTCTATGAACTGAAATGTACACTTTAGGGTTTTATCAACAAGGGTAATGTAATAGTATACATAAGTGAAAAGGTGAAGTAATAGAGTTTGAAAATGGGCTTACAATGTTGATAGAAAAATGAATAGATCATTTGTTACATCCCAGAGGCAGGATGTTTTCAGGCTGACTTTCTATTCATCCATCTGACCCACTCAGTTGAACACAATACCTCCAGAACACCTTGACCGGAATTCTTCAAATGTAGCATACATTTTCATTGGACTCAAAAGTGAAGTTATTAGATTCTAGAAGTCAAGGTCAAGGTCACTTTACATCAGTTCTCTGTTTATGAACACTAAATTCTTCAAATGTGGCGCAAAAGTTCGCTTGAATTCATGTTTCAGGAGGAGTTTCGTTTCCAGCAGCATCTGGATTGGAAGTATTCAAACACATTCATCGTTGATTGTGTTGATATTACGCTTCAAATGATTGTACTCTGCACCATGGGACCAAGCTTTCTGTCAGTTATTACATACAGTTTATCATGACTCTGGACAAACTGCAATTTCACTGATGCGTAAAGGTATACAAGTGCACGGTGGTTATTCTACCGAGTGATGATAGATACACTTACAGTAGACTCATGAAATACTTTTGACAATAATAGTGCAAAACAATTTTTATAATACAAGAACAACACAATCTTAATAACCCACACAGCAGAATCTCGATGCTACTCCCTATTCTGCCACATACCAACTATTTGTCATTCTCCCCTTGCATTTTATTCCTGGTCAACACAGTAACTCGTCCCTGTAGTGCCTCAGAGTAACGCACACAAGCCAACAACGCTGCATGTCCTATCCTGATACACACAGTTTAAGTTACTTTGGGGGATTGGGCACAAAACTTGTTGGTTAAATTTAGGCTGAAAAAACATCCAACTTAAACCCCTCTATGCCATTTCTTCTTTGTAAAGTACATCTTTCTGATTCAGGCACAGATGTTTTTACATTGCAGGTATGTTAAACCGTTACACATCTCTGCAGGTCACTAAATAGTGCCAACGTTTGTATCTGACGAGCTGGGAGCTGTGAATCTGGAATACAACCGTTGTTTTTGATGGGTCCTGCATGTTTGCATGCCCATTATCCACCACAACCCCCTCCTTGCGAGTCCCTTGCAGAACATCAATAGCCAACATGTTTCATGCAGTCAAATACATTTTTATCTCCAGACATAATCCAGGCTGTGATTACATTTCTTCTCCAATCACATTTACTGTTACAAATTAGCTGTGTTAATTTGTCAGAGATGGGGTTGCTGGCTCTGTAGGGAAGCACAGTCTTAGATATCATACAAACACACACACACTCAGACCTGAAACACACACAGATACACACACAGATACACACAAGAAGAAATCCTAACAAAGTTCTATAGGCAATGACCTTGCCCCAGAAGCAAAATAATGGCCAGATAATGGCCAAATAATGGCTCTGGAATTGAAAGTCTTTGATCGCTATAGCATGGAAGCTTAACAGTCAATTAACCCTTTGAGCTCTTCTGATCCCTGCACTTTACAGTACAATGCAGTTTAACCCATAGAATCCATACATACTGTACATGCAGGCGCACAGACACCCCACAGCAACATAATGGCTCCATCACTTCTTTCACTGTCAGACCTTGCTTTGAAGAATAACTCACACGTGTCCATCTTCCTCATTTTAATCCTCATTGTCTCGTCAGGTGTTACACAGTGGATTAGATTCCATGAGTGGCTGAGCATAAAATATGAGATGGTTAATAAGCATTTTGACCTACAAGATGAATTAATATGACACCCAGCTGCATTATGCAAAGACAAAAACTGAGCTGAAAACTCCACAAACTGGAGCTCTCGTACTCCATATTTAAAATGTGTTATGGGAAGTGTCATCATTTAGTATCTGTAATACGCAACCAGCTCATTCTTATTTTAAAGGTGACATGTTCATTGCAAAAGATGCATCAGTGTAGCATTTGATTTTGATGAATAGATTGTTTTATTCAAACAACGGGGCTGCTTCATTCGTGTTTATTTTTTCAAGTTAAGCTGCTTTCAAGCAGAATTTATTTATATTAATATTATTTCTGCATAGTTTCATTCAAATTAGCTTGTTACTCACTAATTTAGTGTTGCTTTGTATACAGAATTAACAGTAACACACAACAAAACAAAAACCACTTGTCCACAAAATTTCCTGCAATTACGACGTGTAATTATTTTATTAGTTCGATTTTAACAATCAGAAGGGACAAGTTGGACGGCTGTAATTATATGTAGGCTTTCTGCACACATGCATATGCACGACCACATTGCTCACAGCTGTTATGTTACAGGGTATTTTTTATCAGGCTCCACAGTCAGCGTTCAGTATCTGATACGGAAGAAATGTAGTTTTAAACCCATTTATGACTAAAATTGTAAACCAAAACTGTTATGTCAAGTTACATCATATACATCTACATATTGAGTTGCAGAAATATTTACTGAAGCTAGCATCATTGCTCCTTCAACCATAATGAAGCCTGTCATTGATTAGACTATTTAAGGTCAGACAGTAAGTGAATAAAACAGGAAAGGCCAGAGCTGCTGGCAAACAGCCATTATCACCACTGCCATCACCTGCTGCTATTGCTTAGCAACACTTGAGACATCTGTTGGTGAGTAAAGGGATGAAGTCTGATGTTGAACACAGATGCAGGATGCCGGGGGAGCTGCTGCATGTACCTCGCCAGGACAAACGGGCACAATGTTTTCTTTTGTGTTTTGTTACACACAAAAAGGGAGATTGCTGTCCTTTGCTGGATTTCTCCTTGCTGTTATTGACTGTGTTGCTGCTGTTGCTCCTTAGTATTTGCGTGGTGCTGTGCTAATCTACAGAGACTGCCCTCTGCCAGTGCTTTTTTATTTTCTTCACTATGCTCCGTTTAAGATGTTTCAGTGTGTCAACCTTTGGGGAGTGAACGTGTAGCTCCCAGCCAATATAATTATTCAGGATTTGAAGTTGGGATTATATCAAAACTGGAGCTATACCAGGTTATTTCTGTCACAAATGCGTATCCTAGTTTACTCTGAAGTAGGGGTGGGCAATATATCGCATTTAGTCAATATACTCGTGGCTTGTTTCATGTGAAATACAGTAAATGACTATATCGCAACCATCAACCACCATGATGTGAATGTGTCAAACTGTCGGTATGATATTAAATTTGGACTTTTGCTTCTCTTGTTCTCTCCTGATACCTTCTCACAGCAGCAAAACTGGACCCATGCAGGACTCTGACTTTCATGTGTCAGTGGTATGGATTTGAATTGGTATATGGGCTCACATAATGCCAATATTTATTTTCCATTTGTTAAAAGCCCAGTGTGCAATTACTTTGTTTGAAATAGATAGTTAAAATCAATAATAAATTAAACTTGATTACCTTTTTGCATGCCAAGAAACAATAGAAACCTCTAATGAACAAATAGTAAATAACGCAGACAAATGTTGCAGGGGCTGGTGGAATTATCACACTGGTGTCAACTTATGCGCAAAAATGTTAAAATAACAATAATTAAGTTCCTTAGTGGAGATTTGGAAATTAGTTTGCAAAGAAACTTTTCAGTCATTGTTTGTCTTTTGTCTCATGTCTCAAGGTACTGTGAGTCCAAATTGCGAATCATATCGCATTTTGAGTTGAATGTATCATATCTAAAGTATCTGAAATCCACTCACTCCCAGTCGTGGTGTGTGTGGACATGCTGATACCAGTATATGGAATTCTGCGGGTTCTGCAGAGTTCACACCTTTTCCGTTGTCCACCAGATCCCAGCAAGTCAGAAAGAACAATCATGTCTTTTGTGAGTGTGTGTGTGTGTTTCTGTTTTAGGTTAAACCAATTGTGCTGCACTAAAGAAATACAAGTGTATGCTGTGTCCTTTTAAAAAGGGTCAATCCATTCTGTCCCCATTAATACGCAATACAAGATATTGCTTTCGACAGGCCTTTGCTCAGGCATATCAAGGACTTGGCTCTTATGGGAAAAGGTCTAAAAATAGCCCTGAGACTCCAGCCAGTCAAAGAGCAGCACAGCAGGCATGTTAGTCCAGAACCTTGGGCTCCAGGGACTCTGGGTCCCAGATCAATTTGTGGGTCATTTTTAACCAACACAGAACAAGCTCACACCCTCTCCCTTTTGTGAGAACAACTGGATGTCTAGTTATCGTTGATTACAACTGTCTCTCACAGAGCTGAACTTACTCTGCACACTGTAGATTGATTGAAACCTACAGGAGCCAAAGAGCAAAGAAACTGCATGTGCCCCAATCAGATAACGTCATCAGACAGGCTGTTCATTACTCTTTATTGGCAGCAATAATAGCTGCTGTTTTTGCTGTGCTTGGTTGCTCATTCTTTTTTAAATCTTAGACTTATTATAAAGATCAAGATATGGCATGAAACTTAACTCGTTATTGCAATGTGGGGGATCTCATGACAAGGAGACAATTAATTAGTTTAATCGGGACCTTCTGAGGATCTTTGGCGCAATTAGTGAATGTGATAAACAAGTAATGTGAAAAGTTGGCCATTAAACATGCTGCCGAGGCTCATTTCAGCCAAATATCAGTGACCTCAGCAGTCGGTGTGCAGCTATTGTTCTGCATGCTTTTTAACTCTACTAATCTTCAGATCCACTTTTAATTATCTTGTTATCTAAGGATAAGATATAAATGGTTTTTCAAGGTCACGGCTTTGGTCCAATTGCCGTTACCTTCACGAAAAGCATTAGCGGTAGACTTGATAGTGAAGTTGCTAGTGATGTTGGCAGCATAAGATGGAAAAGTCAACGGAATAATCACAAGATTCCACCCATGATGAATGAGTAATTAAATTGTGATTTTTTTTTTTTATTTCCATTTTTTTTTCATTCATGGTGTGATGCAATTTTGTATTGACTGCGAAAGTAGAGAGTTGAGAATGCACAGTATTCCATATTTTTTCTCAACCTCCAGGTCTCAGATCTTTCCCAGGTTTTGGTAAAATAGAAGCAAGTCTGAATAAACTTTTCTCTCATCTTGATTTGAGGAGATTGCTACCCACCTAGTGCTGGGGTCTGCTCCAAGGTTTCTGCTTTGTAAAAGGTTGTTTTAACTCTCCACTGTCACCAAGTTTGCAGGGGAATGTTGGGTCTCTGTTCTAAATTACAGAAGTTATTGATAATAAATGTTTGGTTTGAACCTGCCCTACACTTGAAGTGTTATGAGATGACTGGTGATGTGGATTGGTGTACAAATAAACTCACTTTACTTTACTATTGTGTCATTAATGTCAAAAAATTAGGTTGGGAAAACCAAAAGCTGAGAAAAACAATGCAATTTTATAAATAGTTGAAATAAAGCCTGGGGACATTGAATATATTCAACATCTTGGCCTCAGTGATTCAAAAGATGGAGCTTTCAGTTTGTTCCTGATAACAGAAACTCTAGAAAGTTCCCTTAAGTTGTGATCTTTAGATTACAGCAGTAAACTTTTGCCGAACAGAATGTTATTGGCAAACTGTCAGAGAGAAGATTGTTTTGTTTGTGAGTACAGGCCATATTTTATCACCAAAAACGTCAATTTTCTGAACATTAGTTTTTCCCGACGAATGATCTAATCAATCTTTAGCTCTTCTATAAACGGAGATCATTTGAAGGGGCCCTGGGCAAACTCACAAAGAGTAGGGGAGACAATGGTTGTCTGAATACTTCTACTCCATATTTCAATGTTGGGACCACAGATTTTTCACATCTTTCCAACTTTCATCTTGTACCTGTAACATTAGTCTGAACAAGTATGTTCATGTTTGCCTGTTATATTTAATAGAACAACTGCCTGAATTGTACAACTCCAACAGGCAGACTGCTTTGCCTCCACCATCACTCCACAGTAAAGCAGTCTGACTCGAGTCATCTTGTGTCAGCTGTTTGGACCATCATCCCCTTTGCCACTTTCACATCTAGACGCTGATCATGATGTTAGGGTTCCCCCCATTTATTAGTCAATACTCTTGGAAAATTTCCCCTCAGGCCAGCGACAACATGAATGTGAGGTGGCTGAACTGTCCTGGGGTACACATCTTGTCATTTATGAAGGAAATGACTGTCACAAGACTGAGGGCAGCCTGTCACAATAGTTAGACATGACCGAACAATTACGGCACCTAGACGTTCCTATGAAGTAAATGGAGAGTGTGAAGATTTGCTTTTGCCAAGGATGAATGTCCCCTAATTCAAAGCACTTAAATCAATGTGGGGTTTTTTTGTTTTTGTTTTTTTCTTTTTTATGATAAAATTTTATGATTTATGATATGATTTTGTGATTCATCTTCCACGCATTTTTGCCACCACCATCAGCAGAAATGGCATCATCCAATTTATTCAGCTGCTGCTTCAATCATGTTTGCAAATTTCCATTTGTACTCATCAAAGTGGTGCTCCTCGCTGAACGCTAAGCTGAGTCACTCATATTATTTGTAGGGCAAAAAATTCATACTATTTGCAGCGAAGACTTCCTTGTATTTTCTCACTACTCACACATTTATCCTGTTGTCTCCTAACATGTTCCCAGCCTGCCTTTCATTAGCTGCAGACACAAGTTGACAATCTAGTGTGTTTGCGTGCCTGTTTACATGCGTGTGCTATTCGCTCGAGCTTCAGCCTGCTGGCTAGTTGCAGGGCCATGTGTTTAAAAGCAGCTCATTAGCGTATCCACTTGGACTCCAGACTGCTCTTCTTCTATAGCTGCTTCTGAACACATTAGGCCAAAGTTGCACTCTCCTTCTAATGGAGCGTAACAAAAGGGCCAGCATTGAACAGCTATTAATTATCTTTCCTCAGCCAATTTAACTTAAGCATGCACAAGCTGGAAGATTGTTTTGTTGGCTTTTTTTTTTTTTTTTTTTAACATTTACATAACTGGCAGCACACCCCTCTGGTGATCAGAATACGCTTACTGTTGTCCTTTTTGTATGAGGTGCTGTTCTTAACTAGCTTTCTGTTGGCAAAATGTGCTAGTTTTTTATCCTCTTCTTTTTGTTGCCATGTGAGGGCCAATAGTGTGTATAAAAAGGCTATTAACTCTTAAATGTACCAGGTTTTTGGCCTTGGGATGAGACCAGTTGTCTGCGTAGGTGTCTAATACCGTGACCCTTTGTAAAGGAAAGGGAACTGTGATCATTGCCTCAGCTGCATCAGTATTTAGTTTCATTTAGCCACAACTGTCTGCTGCCAAAAATAGATCATTAAAATCCATTCTGTTGTATTCAGACAGGAGACTTTAGTACTATATCTGCATTGCTGAAGTAGTGTTGAACCTGAAATCTTACAGAATATTTCTTCTACATTCACTTCCCACATTAGCTCCTACTTCCAGCCAGATGTGACCTGGAGTTGAAGGTGCATCTCCCTCATGAAATATTACATAAGGAGCCTGACAACTAACACGAGCCAGCAATTAAAACTAAAACTGCTAAAAGTTTTTCTGCAAAACTTTGTAATCAGCTAATTTATGAGCCAGCTAATCATTTACTAATGGTCTCTGTGTACCTAAATACCATAGGGATACATGCTTTCGACTTTACAACCAGGGTCACAATAATAATAATAAGTGGTTAATTTAGGTTAAGAAATGATTTGTTGCAGTTAAGTCTTATCTAATGCCTATTCAGTGCTCTTATGCATTAATGAAGTATCACTTAAGGGATGTGTTTAACTTGACCTACGAGTGATAAGAGTGTTAATAAATCTTTATTTTAGGTTAACTAATGCTTTCTTAGGATTTGGGTGGCCATCTGTGTCCAAATGTTTATTGTTCTATTATTTAATTCTTAGTTGATGGCCATTACTATGATAACTAATGTTAATTGTGTCTAGAAAGTATTGAATAAGTATCTTAACGATTGGACTGTAAGTAAATGATTACATGAAAATAAATAAATAACATGGGCTATTACTGCAAATGTTCATCAGCTAAGCTCATATTTGTTTTGTAGCTATTTGTCTGCGTGTTTATTGATGATCTTGAGTGTGCAAGTCTGGTGAGTCCCTGAAAAACAAACATAAGAGTGCTCTTCCCTAAGTCAACTCCGATGTTTCTGTCTCTATTTTAATCAGTGACGCAGAATAGCATGACAAAATAAATATCAAATAGATAAACAAATATATTAGCCTACAAATGATGTATTCCAAGGGTGGTTATCGCTAGCGTATTATCGTTAGCGATTCTGGGAAATGCGCCGTCTCTAGAAATTGGGTTTTCAGATTTAAATCGTCGGTGAGAAAATCATGAGGCTTCAGTTTGTCGTTTGACTGCTCTCGGCTTCTTCCAGCATGTGTTGTACAGTACATGTTTGCAATGGTGACCTGGGAAAACAGTTCTTTGATGGAATTTTGTGTCTTACATCTAATTTGTTTTCAAACAATCCTTGTGTCCCCCAAATAACATGAGAGGACTATAATCTTTTTGTAGAGCTTAGAATTTTTCACCTAACAAGTAACACCTGCAACACTTTGAATGGAATAGACGTCTTTTGGCTATTTTGCTGCTACTTGCCTTGACATTTTTTTTTCGTTTGTTTTGTTTTGTTTTTCTAATCTATATACTTTACCTCATTTTGGTGACAAAGGACGTTGGTTGTGTTTTGTCGGGCAATTGCCACAAGTGATGGGCATGACTTTCATAGTAATTAGATTCTCTCTCCTGCATCCAAAGTATTCTCATAGATAGATAGATATTGTAGGTAGGAAGGTAAATATGTATGTAGGCTCAAACAAGTGGCAGGCGACAGGTAAAAATAAAAAGAACGGGATCAGCTGTGACAGCTGTGAGCTGACTGTGATGGTGGACATTACTTGTCAGAATTTTCATTTGGCCACTGCAAGGGTTGCTGTGGCTGTGTGGCGAGTTGCCTGAGATGCCGAACACGCCCGCACAGTTGGCTATGTGCCCAACTTGACATTCATCATCCTGGCGACAGGAAATTGTCTCGACTTACCGCCTTCCCTTTCTGTCTGGTCTTGGCCAGGAGATCCAAGGCAATAAAGGTGCTTGCAGCAATGCCATTGAAGGAATAATAAAACACCATGGGCAAACTCGCCACTGAAGAGACAAGGTTGACAGCAATTTCACGACTTTATCAATATACGGAGGAATTACCATATACATAATGAGGTAGTTAGTCCTGAGTGGCAGGCTATGTTTGTGCAAACTTTCTGTGGGTAATCATTTGATTCCAGTATTGAGAGCACTGTAAAGTTTATGACAGGACAGAGCCTGCGTAAGATATCAAAAAACCGATGGCCTGTTTTCTCTTTGTAAGAGAAAATAAAGAAGACAGCACTTCTCAAAGCTGAAGGTAATGTGTATTTTCTTCACTCACCTGACATACTTACACTCAGTGTTATTGTTAGATATGTGAAAGAGACACAAAGATCCATTTTTCATAGAGCTATTTGATTTACACATTTAGCTCTCAAGGATTCTCAGTGGCATATGAAAACCTGGAGTGTATGTGAGCCACTGAAAGCTCAGCATGAATAAGTCAACATTTATGGGATTCATTTATAAATATCTCCTCATTGATCCTCCTCGGTCACCCAGAAGGTGGCTGAGGAACCACTGTGCTTTTGTCTACATCCATGCAGATTATAAAGCTGGAGTGCAGTGCTTTAAAAAAAAGAACGTAGGCCTATTAAATTCCATACTATTAAAATGTTCTTATTTTTCCTTACTCCAACTCATTTGCTATAAAAAAATTCTATAATTACGTGCAAAATAATGAATATATAATTACTTGTATAGCATGAAATAGTGAAACAAAGACAAATCGAACAGAGTCTCAGTGTGATGGGTTACTGATGGTTGACTTGACTTCTTGGCCAGTGTTTCACCTTTAATATTTAATGTTAATCCAGCACTTTTTGGCTTGAGCAGTTTGACTTTCACCGGATAAAAAAAAAATGCTTTTCAATGGAAATAACGGACATATTGAATGGCTACTAGATTGTGCCAGTGATGTGTGGTGGCAATTTACTTTAGTTTGCAAGGTCAGCACTGCTGCAAAACAATAATCTCGATCCACACAAAGAACTAAAATCCAGTATGTAACTTGTATCATGTTTACTCACCCATGGCAGCCAGGAGAGGTGCGAGCCGAAAGCTCATTTATGCGAATGGAGTGCAGGAAAAACAAAATGACAGCTAAGTCGATGGTTCATCTGTGAAAATATTCATCATCTTTTCTTTTTTGTTTGGCTTCTGTCAAGACTGAGGAACATTTTCTGACTGCAAGGAAACGTTTTGTGCCAGCAGTGCAAACGGGACCCATTTCACAGGTCATCAGTTTTTGTTTTTTTTTAAATAAACAAGCAGATCTGCCGAATTCCTGCGAACAACCAGCTGTTAAACCAGCCAATTGATCTTTGATTACATTTAAAATAAAAACATGGGAGTGTGATGTTGTGTGTGAGCTGAGGAAAAAACGTCCTCAGATCACTTGTGCTTATAAAAATAAGCACAATACAGGAAAGCATCTATAGAATAATTAAAGGATATGTGGAAATCATAGAGCTGAATCATTAATGGAAAGAAAATATATGATAGTCAACAGAGTATATAGGGTTGCAGGTGTTTAAATAAAACAGGAAGGATGAATAGATCACTTTGATCTGTGAGGACTTAGCATTAATTCCCTATATCTGTCAATTCAAAATCCTAATCTATTTTAAAATTATAGACTGTAATTAGGGTTGGACGATATTGCTTACAATAACATCTAAATTCTTAGGGTCTTCAGAGATGTATTATTGTATATCACGGCTTGCCGTCTCGACACAGGACTTGTTTCTGAGCAGTGAAAACTCACACGGGCTCTTCACTTTCTCCGCTCTCTAAGGCTCTCATCACTTTGGTCCTCTTGTTACAAAAACACACATGCACCCAGCGGAGTTTTCTGAACGGGTGGGGAAGCGAGCTGTCGGTGGTGAGACAGCATCATGAGTTAGTGAGAGAGGCAAAACTCCAAAACAAATTTCGATGGTCTAAAAAATCCATTTCACAATTTGCACTTTATGGTTGCAATAAAAAAAAACAAAACCTTGATACATGGAGTATTTTAGATATATTGCCCCCACCTAGCTGTAATTAATCATGATTTTAATATGCTAGTATTTAATTAGAGAAATGAATTGAGAAATGCACGGAAAACTATAGAGGAATCACTGCTTCAACTTTAATATTTCTCATCTAACATCTAATTTGATCAACTTTAAACTGCAATCTCTTTGCTGGGTACAAAAGTTGCAATGGAGTGCTTATACTAGAGTCCACAACATCCATCATCTGCAACATGTTTTTGCCCTAAGTAAATGAGTTGTCTACAGATGTCATTTGTCATCAATTTGGTACTAATTGTACAGTGGTCTTCAGAAAGAGCAATAAACTTAGTTTACGCCAGGTGCTACCCTTTCATAGCCTCAAAGGAGGCTGTATGATGGGTTGCTGGAGGCCATCTGGATAATGATATGAAGCCCCTGGTCCTCAGCCTGCAGTCTGTGATGATGCATTTAGCAATGGATGGCCCTGTTTAGCTTGGCAATTGTCACTTTGCCAACAGATTTGCCCCGGGTGCACTCTGGCACTGTAGTTTGAAAAGCACAGCTTGACCCTGACTCAGTGTCAGGAAGCCTATCAGTGATAAAAGCCTTCTGATAGTTTTTTGATTATCATATTGTGATATTTTGAAGGATTAATCCATTATTCAAGGTAATAATTGATAAATAGTTAATAATAAAATACAGATTCGTTGTAGTTTTACTAATAAAGCTTGTGTCCAATGTACGATGATGAAGATGATGCCACACTTCCAGGCAAAATGTGAGTGTGAAGGTAATGTTATAAATGATGTCTTTTTAAAATAAAAGTATAATTGTCGCCAGTAAAGATCGGGAGGGGATTTTCAGCTCTGTGTTTTGGTTTGGCAGTTCACAGACAGTCATTTACTGCTCCTGAAAACCTCACGAAATCAAACCTGGCCGCTCTATCGGGCACAGAAGCTCAAACAACCGCTGCATGATGCGGCTCCTACCCCGCTCACGTCTGCCAAAGTAACCACACGTACTCTAGATTCAGCCATGATTTCACATCTAATACGCTGCAAATAAATACTGATCTATAAAGAATTAATGCAGCAGTGATACTTAACTATTTCATGGTATGTCATCATGAAAATCCCTTCTTGTTTCAACACTGCAGCAATGTTGTATGAATGTTGCAGTTACAAAACCTCAACATTCAGCTAGTTTTATGTTGTGCTGTGTCTGTGCTGAAGCATTTGCCTGTGTTAATTGTGCTCTTGCCTTCATCTGTCTCCTCACACTGACAGAGAGAGCGGGTCTGTTTTATTTTCTCCTGCCGACATAGCTGTTTGCATTTCAAACAAAGTTCTACTCGATGCAGAGAGTACACCCCTATGTTTTGTATACTATCACATTCCCAGACGTAGAATAGGAAACAAATAAATATATAAATGGATCAGAACACAATAACTCAAAGACCAAGCCCTTTAATCTCTGTTCTGCTCTACCCTCAGGTGGTGCCTAATAACTTTGCTTTCAGCGTCTTGGCAGCTTAATCGAAGGCAGAATGTCCACAGTGAGTTTAGAAATGCGCAGGCGTGAACAGACTGGACAGGCTTCTCCTACCTGTTGTGTCTGACTCGAAGAAAAATAAATAACAAAGAAGACCTCCACTATACTACTGCTGCATGCTGCGATCAGAGAGTTGTAATGTGAAGGTCTGCGTCATGCTTTCAGGCATTTTGTCTGCAGTGTCGGGGCTGTACATTACACTGTTCAAATATCACACAAAGTGAGTTCATCAACAATCGCAATCACGCTATAGAGGCCACACAAAGGCAGTTGTCAACTCTAAGTCAACTCATGAGTATCCATGTGTGTGTTGACATGAAAGAGGTGAAAGAGGTGCATATGGCCTATTGCAGAAATGGCAAGTCTTCTGCCAGCAGAGCAAACTATAATATGAGACGGTACAAAGAAGTGAAACACATACTCCAGAGTAAAATTAACAGACTTGCAGCAGGAAAGACAGAGGGAAAAACATGAATAAAATAAAACTACAGACTGTGGGAATTAGTAAGTGTGTAATTTCAATGACCCATCATTAAGGCGCAGTTAACGTCCATATTTACATTTGTCAAAGTCATAGAGGCACTTTCATATCTTGTAAGTGCAGCATGCTTAGTGCTTCTGTCAGGGTTCTATTCAGATGATATTGTTGTCCAAAAACAATTCATTGCATTTTGACAGGAAAGAAACTTATAAACAGCAGTACACCTGTTATAAGTTCCACACATGAGCTCGGGGATTGTCTCTGAATGATAATGTCACTTTTTAGGGTAAGGACTGATCGGCAGGTGTTCCTTTTATACGCTTGTCTCATAGCTGCAACATAACCTGATCCTGAGCAGGTAAGTTTTGCAGCATCAGTTGCCATGGCAATAAGCCCAGGTAGGAAGTGAACCGGCCTTGTAACACATAAAAACCCTGACGTTACCTCAAAACCACAAATGCTGTTTGTAGTGCAGGCTTCAGGTGTTGTACAATAGATGAAAAGATGCCGATGTTTCAATTAACCCACAGCTTTGCTTTAGTAAAAACATGGGAATAGAGTGCAACGCTATTACAATTAAATATACTTTGCTTGCTAATTAGAGTATTTATTTTCAGTTCTTCCGCTCCCACAGAATCGCAGGATTCTCTTTTATCCTCCATTTAGGTTAGAGCATTCTGGGAATTTATTTTCTTAAAGTGTAAAATACCATTCTTTAACTACACATGTGCCTGCCACTCTCTTAAGCAGTAAAATCCTGGTATTACACTTTGTTAATATGTTTTTACTATTTGGTAATATAATATTTCCCATAGTGTTTGTTTTGTAAATGGGAGTTCTAAAGATGCTGTTTGGGAATAAAGTGGAATCCTTAGTTTGGTTAAATGAAAGTGTTTTTTGTCCAGGCCCATGTTGTATACAGATAATACAGATTGTAAGATTCAGACAAAACTGTAAAGAGCCAAACAGACAAAGACAGCGATTAAAAAAATCACTGCCATGGGTCTTTAATCAAGAAATTCATAAAGAGCAGGTCCTGTGGTTCTCCACTGCTCTGTTATGATCTGAAGCACACAGCCACACACACACCCACGCACAAAAACACCCAGGCACACACACACACACACACACACACACACACGCACACATGCACGCACCTGGACACCAAACTCTCATAGAGAGTCTCTAAACAATAAAACTTTACACAGTCTTTGCCTGGCTTGTAAAAGACAAAATCACACAGGAAACTATCTGAAGAGAAAGAAAAGCAGTCCAGCTCTCAAAGTCATCAGTTCTTGTTTTTAGTATTGTGCAAAATAACGGTAACACTTTACAATAATACAGTAATAAGTATTTACTAACAATTAATGTACCATGTGATCACAACGGTCCTCCCATTAACTAAGGCACTTATCTAATAGTTTTTAACCGCACTATTAACATTAGTTAACACGGTAAGGTCCAGTTAAGTGTTAAATTTAAACTTTAAGAGTTAGATAATACAACATAAAGCATTTGGACACAGATGGCCACCCAATAAAGCATTTATTCTTTTAATGCTCTTTGTGAACCTTATTTTAAAGCTGAAAATACATATCACTTCAATGACTTAATAGTATGGTTTTAAACAATTTAATAATGTATGAATTAGCATCTTAGTTAACATGAAAACCATTAGTAAATGATTAGTTGGCACATTGATTAATGGTAAGGTTACTTAATTTACCCTCATTGTAAAATGTTACCAGGATCAGACAAAAATAACCTTTTAAACGTTTTATATTTTTAAATTCTATGCAGTTCATACACCAACATCTAATTTTGCATGCAGGAGATACACCGTGGCACCCCAGTAAATTCTTTGCTTGATCGCAGACTTCACAAACCACACACAAAACATGTCAAGTGGTGTAGTATAAGAACACAATGATACACTGTAGGAATGTGAATTATTACAATTATTTCTAGTTTTAATTAACCTCTTGATTGTTTTGTTCATTACAACTACAGAGTGTCAGCAAACGTGTCCACAACGTCATTAAATACAGATTTTCTTTTGTGAAATTAGAGAAACCCCCCAAAATATTTAATTAATCATCCGAGAAAGGCGGAAAACATAACAAGTATACAAGAATCTTGGTCAACAAGACCAGCTTTTGATCTTCAGCCATCCCTCCTCCTCCCTGATGTGATTTTTGTAACACAACTAAAGCTTCATCACTATCAAATAGAAGCTGCCTGACAGCAAAATAACGCAATCAAGTTTCCCCAGAGCACTTTCTGTAGCAGCTTTGACCTGTGATGTTTATGACCTTCCTCATAACTCAGATGATGGCTTTTGATAGGGCTGGGAAATGTGCTTGGAGGTGGATGTAAGAGCACACCAGGGGGAGGGATGTGGGATTCCACAGTTTGACACAGACGCCATCAGCTCTTTGAATGAATTTATTGTTGTGACAACATTATTGTGACTTGCGGCACGCAGCCGGGGAGGAAAATAACAGAGATAACATAGTTCATTTCTCATGAGAGCATGCCTCTGCCTGAGGCTGTGCATGTGAACAGCTGTGTTAGTATGGGCGGGCTCTGTTTACATTGTTTGGATGTCACACGCGGCATCTCAGAGGCAATGCTGAAGATGTCACGGCGGTGTGTGTGTAACAAATTTAGTCTGTTAAAATGCATAGCGTCGCAAACAGGCTGATAGCACAGTGGGGTATTACAGTCCAGCAGGAGGGGTTTGAAATCACACACGTAAACGTACACAAAAGCATACAATATTACCTGCCTGAAATTTTGGAGTGTGAGGAGGTAATGGTGCAATATGTTGACCAAAGACAGTTCCAAGGTTAAACATTTGGATGATGTTGAAGTAGTGCTGAAAATGTGCTAGCTGCAGGAGTTGGGGGGTGGGGGGTAAGAGATTAGAGGAGGTCTTATGTAAGGTAACAGGAAAGTCGAGCACCTGAAGGTGAAGCTTGGAGCTTTGACAACATGTTTTGGGCAGTAGAAATGCACCACAAAAGAGACTTTACAAATCTTTGCAATAGGCTGAAGAGAAACAAGAGGCTTTTCAAAGATAATGAACACAGTCAGATATTTATACTAGAACCACCCGAGCCTCTCGCTTTTTTTCTTTTTCTTAACCTTCTGCTTGCATCTAATTCCCTCACGCTCCCTTTCAAAACAAAAACCCTCATGCATCTTTCTCTCCTTCTCCATCCTCTTCTTCTTTCTTCTTTTGTCCGATTTGCCTCTCTTCTTGCCTCCCCCAGTACTTAATTTACTACTGAGCCTGGAGTGAGTCTCATTTCACTGCCGGGCTCAGTGTCATGGAGAAAAATGAGAACCCGAGACACTGAGGGACACAGGAGGCTTTCGACAGTAATGGGATTATGAGGTGGAGAAATTGAATATTGAATATTAAAATAATGGAGAAGCAATGCAAAATGTCAAATGGACCTCTGAACAGAAGGCTACGGCAACACTCACTCATCTATGCCCTGACTGGCAGTGGATGCATGAAAGCTGACAGGGAAAACAGTAAAAGCCCTCACAGTCTCTTAAGTATGCCACTATGTGCCATCTTGTTCTGCCTGAATGAGAGGTGGAAGAGAAGGCGAAGGTGGCTTGGCAGAACGGTGGAAAAACACTTCCCATGGCGATCGTGGCCCTCTCGATCATTCAAGGACAGCTCGCTAATAGAGTTGTTTACATGCAAGCAGCAACACGCTCTCTTTTAGTCTGTCTCTCATGGCCACGTAAGCCCAGAGCGTATGTTCTATCGGCTCTCACTGTGTACAACCTCACCACGCACCAAGAGTTCATTAAAACGTGTTTAGTCAGCAAGGCTTGATTTATGATGTTACTTTTACCTTGTGACCTGCATGCACCCCCAGCAGCTATTGGGCATTGGCAGCAGTACACTAATAAGAATTCCGTGTGGAGTGGCCAAGCAGGATGCCAGTTTCTAGAGCCAAGAGACTACGACAGGCTGTTTAAATTCGCCGATCTCTGATAGTCGACATACATGCGTTTGGCGTCATTGTCTCAATTTTGGCTTCTTTACACTCATTGCACCTTTTTCAGCATCACAGTGTGTCTTTCAGAACAGCAACACATGGGAAGCAGGAGCCAAGAGTGACTGTCAGTTAATCAAAGGGCTCAGGCTGCTTTCAGGTTCTTGAGTGAGAGACCCTAAACCCCAGGGTAATGTCTCTGGCTGATGTTTCTCTTTTGTGCTGTGGGTTTCTTAAAGGCCAGGAACATTTGTCTTTAGAGGGTGCAGGCCTTGTGCAGTAAGGGCTGACTAAGCAAGGAACAGTAGAAGTATGGTGAGGTTGTACACCCTAAGAAGGCCAATCATCGATATTAATGTTGTAATTCAGTAGTATTGAGGCATATCTGGTACCCCCTTTCTCCAGAAATCAAATAATTTTCATATTATTTTATTTTATTATTTCAGATTAATTGACATTATCATTACAAATGATGAGCAAGTACAGTATGAATGTAGTATGACAAAATAGTCTAGCCATTGTCCATCTTCCAGGGTCAACAAGCTGAAAAATTCAGTGACATGCCAATAACATCAGCTCTGTATTCCCACTACCATATTATGCAGTGTCCCACTAAATAATGTGTCAGTTTTCATTTGCAGTATGCCAACAAACACAAACGTCCCATTACATCTGACCATCTTTAGCTTTTCTGGCTATTCTCACTCACAATTCTCTGCATACCATAAAATACATCCCATCTACTGAGCTGCAGAGACAGGGGAGGTCAACTCCATTTCAAATCACACACTCTTTATTTTTACTTCAATTTTCACGAACTGCAATGGTTTTAAGAGGGTCATAGAGGGTTAACACAAAGCAGGAACGTTGTGTGTTGAGAAAACTGACCACACAATCACATTTCTTTGTATTTATTTTGAAATCCACTGAATCAACATGTCTGAATCAAATTCAACCAAAAATGTCATGGCATCCAGCTGTCAATCAATCTTCAACGTTTGGCAGAGTTCAGCAGAGTTTAGCAGAGCTACAACCGTTGCTGTAGTTACCTAGATATCCAGATTCATCCCAATATTAGATTGTGCCTTCTATCTTGTGATTGATTCTTTCCTGTTTCAGTGTGAAATACGTGACAGCACACTAGTCAGATACTCTCCAATATCCGTTTAAGGTGGACTTTAATTTGGTAGAATTTCTATGTGGAATAACATTAAGTATTATATCAAAACAAAAAAAAAGATAATGTGAAATACATTGAAAAACACTTTCCAACTATGCTGTGTTGTGGATTATTTTTTACAAAATTTTGCTCTGCAAATGAATACTTAATGGCAACTTAATTAACGTGAATTGAATTGAACTTTGATAAAAAAATTTGAACTTTGATAAAAAAAATTTCTAAGTGATAAGCTTACCTTTGCAATAGCATGTATGTGATAAATTAGCAGAAATAAACAATAAGAAGTGTCTGAGAGTTTGTTCCAGTTCCAGAACAGCTTCAGTACACTTTTGGAAAGTGCTGTTGTTGGGTTTTTTTTTTTTCTCTCTCTGTTTCTTCCTTTAAATTTTCACTCGCCTATACTTAATAGATGTTGGAGAAATATTCCTCATCCTTCCATTACGTATCCTCACTTCTGCTGGGATCTTATAAAGCACCTTTCAGACAGAGCAAGGTCTGAGCTTTTCCTGCCCCTGAGATCATTGCACACCTGTAGTCAAGTCACGGAGGACAGAACCAAATAGGGAAAGTTTGCAGAACTTCCAGAAGGAAGATTTTCTTGATGGACAGGTCATTTTACAGGAAAGGACAAAATGCATCTGTCTCAACCATAAACTTGTGTCGTACAAATTGTTCCAGGGTGCTGGAGGTCAGGTTCACCTAAAAAGAACATACCCCCCTAAAAACTGAGAATAGCTCAGCAACTATCAGGTCTATATGCATGATGTAGGACTCTGTGGATTGGTAAAACCTTAGAGATTAATTTCAGTGACATTGTTTCTGTTACTCTCACTGTTACCATGAGTGGTTTTTTTCTAGATTAGATAATAATCATGACAGCAACTATACCCAGAGAATCATTGCTAATTCAATTCCGTAACTCCTTGACTAGTACTGTAATTTGATAGAAATACCACAAAGCACATAGATTCTACAAAGCTTTTCATAAGGATAGGACTAGGCGGACACATTGGCAACTTGTCTACCTAAAGTGTGCCAAATGGTATTTGCTCTTGAAAGAGAATCTGGCTACCACACATTACAACAGTTCCAGAAGTATTTGGACAAAGACACAGTTTTAAACATTTTGCCTCTATACAACACTCCAATAGATTTGAAATAAAACTATCAAGATGTGATTTAAGTGCAGATTTTCAGCTTTAATCTAAGAGATTTCACAAAAATATGGCATTTACCATTTGGACAGTGACTAGTGAGCGATTACATGGCCAGGTGTGGTTCACTACACTTCAAGACAAATGAAGTTGATAAATGATCTGGAGTTTATCTCAGGAATTGAATTGGCATTTGGGAGCTGTTTGACTGGAGCTATCAATATGAATTCCATGGAGATATCAAGGAGGCCATCAATAGGCTGAAATGACAAAATAAGTATACAGTATCAGAGGGATGGCAAAAATTTTAGAAGTGGGCAAATCAACATTCTTAAAAAGAAAGAATGCCGTGGTGAGCTCAACAACATCAAAAGGCCTGTAAGACCACGGAAGACAATTACAATGGATGATCAGAGAATCCTTTTCTTGGTGACGAATAACTCTTTCACAACATCAAGATCAGTCAAGAATACCCTGGAGAAGGGAGTTGTATCATTGTCAGTCTTTACAATCAAGAAACGCCTTCATGAATGTAATACAGAGGGTTTACAACAAGGTGCAAACCACTGGTATCATTCAAGAACAGTAAGACAAAATCATACTGAGCCAGAAAACATCCATAAAAGCCTCTCAAGTTCTGCAGTCACATTCTTTGGACAGATGAAACCAAAATAAACCTCAGAATGAAGGGAAGAGAGAAGTCTGGAGAAGGAAAGAACAGCTGATGATCCAAAGCCAGCATCATGTGTCAGACATGGTGTAAGCAGTGTTATGTCATGGGCATGTATGGCTGCAAATGGAACAGGCTCAATGGTGTTTACTGATGATGTGACTACTGACAGAAGTATCAAGATTAATTCTGAGGTGTTTAGGGCCATACTCTCTGCACACATTAAGCCAAATGCTACAAAACCGACAGGACAGCGCTTTGCAGTGCAGGTGGATAATGACCCTAAATGTACTGTGAAGGCAAATCAAGACTTCCTGAAGGCAAAAAAAAAAAAAATAGAAAATTCTTCAGTGGCCAAGTCAGTCACCTGATCTCACCACAATAAAAAAACGCTTTTCAGTTACTGACAAAACTAACGACAGAAAGACCAATAAACAAGTGGCACCTGAAAGTGGCTGCAGAAAAGCATTTCCGGGGAGGAAACTTTTCAGGCAGTCGTTGTCTGGAAAGGATTTTCATCCAAGTATTAAAAACTGTGGTTATATTTCCAATTATGTTAGTTTGTCGATATACTACTTTTGAGCCCCTGAAATGGGAGGTACTCTGCATAAATGGCTTTATTTCCTAAAAGTTAAATGCCATATTTTTGTAAAACTTCTTCAATTAAAGCTGAAAGTCTGCACTTTGATCACATCTTGATAGTTTTATTTCAAATCCATTCTGGTGGTGTATAGTAAAATAAGAAATAATAAGAAATACCTTTTATAAACATGGGTTTACAAAGTGCTTTGACATTGATACAAAAAGCATACAAAACAGCAAATCAAATCAAATCAAATTTATATAGCCCAGAATCACAATTTACATATTATCTCACTTGGCTTTGACAAACTGTACAGATGTGACACCCTCTGCCCTTAGACCTTCTACCGGGTGAGGAAAAACTTAAAAAACCCTAAACAGGGAAAATAAGAAACCTTAGGAAGATCCACAGAGGAGGGATCCTTCTTCCTAGGATGGACAGACGGGCAATAGATGTCACTTGTACAGAACACAGCAACATGACAATAACAGCTTACTAAGAATTTATAAAACTTCTATGAGTCCTAGAGTCTGTGGCATCTATAAATCCTGATGTATGGTCTAGTGATCCGGAATGCAGGTGTAGTGTGTTGGTCCAGGAGTCATTGTAATTGTCATTGTAAAAGTCATTGTAAGTCTAATTTTATTATTGAAGAAGTTCATAAAATCATTACAGGTGAGGGCTCTAGAAATGCATGGTTCAATAGAATGATGGCTCTCAGTCAGCCTGGCTACAGTGCTGAAAAGGATCCTGGGCTTATTCTTGTTTCCTATTAACGCTGAATAGTCATCTTTTCTTGCTCGGCGAAGGGCCTTCCTGTATACTTTAAGGCTGTCCTGCCAGGCCAGGCGTGACTTCAATTATAGTGGAACGCCATTTCTTTTCAAGTTTGTGAGTTTTCTGTTTTAACTTGCGAGTACTAGGATTATACCATGGAGGTAGTCTCGTGAGTGTTTTTGCTTTCTTTTTAACTGTGGCAATAGAATCGAGTGAAGCACGTAGAGAGCCGGCAGTGAAATCAGCAAGGTGATCAAGCTGGGAGGGGCTAAAATTAAGATATGACTCCTCCTCTATATATATGGCACTGAAATTATTCCAGAGGGAATAATTTCTTTAAAATTCACAGTTCTCACTGTAGCGCTGAGTTCGGGGCTGAATCGATCCGCTCCGTAAATTTCACCTTTGGGGGCTCCGATATAGTATGTGTTTGTGACGTCATATCCTGTCTGAAAATTGATTAACCCAGCTGACATTGGATGAGAGGCAAGATCGCCATTTCAAATACAGTTTGATAGAGACAAACTTCTATACACAATAATTTCGTAAATACCCTAAATGCCATGTCTGTGGAGAAAAGCTCTGGTCTTCATGTGATACTGATTTGAAGCTGCCCATTTATATAACATACCACCATGTCTATCATACAATACCTTTCTGGATTTAGAAAACTTCCAGCTCCCAGACCCATATGTACTGCTTAAATGTAACGTGTTTACCTTAATGTAATTTGGATATGTGATTGAAATATGTGTGACATAGGCTACAAACGTATTTACCAACACAGTTATTGTCCACGTAGTGAAGAAAACTGCTGATATGAAAAACTTTTGATCTCTCATACAGAAATGTGTTCATACTGAAAGGCCACTGACCTGTACGGTTAAGTTTGGTTTGGTAAAATATCAATTTTTTTGCATTTTCATTGTCAAAAGCTGCAAATGGTAGTCCTAAATGACCAATTATACCGTGCACGTTTTTTCCCCCATTGCTTGAGGTACCAACGGGAGCTAAACTGTACCATAAAGTGGGAGTTGGCCCCACTTTCTCCTTGCGTCATGCAGGCTTTTTGCAAACAGAGCCTGTCTGCTTTTTGTGATAAACAGCCATATACTGAAAAGAAACTACAGAAAATACTGGATGTCTTCCATTGTTTCCTTTGTTTGTTGTTACAGTTTCTTCATGGACTTTATTAGAAGGATCGACTGTGTCACATTTCTATGATGTCACGCTACCTACGAAGCTGGTGCAGTCAGGCTGCGCTGCCCACCAGGTAATCGTACAGCCGGTGGAAAGGCACGCCTGTAATGAGTGTAACGTTCCCAAGTGCGTCGTACCACCGAACTGAACTGTACTGCTTGGTGGCGATAGGGCTTAACTCAATTACTGTGTCACAAGCACACATTTATTCTGACTATGTCTTTAATCAAACTCATGGAATGATTTTGTTTTAAGAGTAAACATGCATATAAATACACAAGAACAAATAGTCACCTCATTTAACCTGTGCTGGAGGCCCACTACGGGGTTCTAAGGTGCAAAATAATGAAAAGACATTTTCGTCGATTAATACCCTTCTCTTTTTGCCTGGTGAAAACTGATGCCTATACTCGGCCATGTCCTGAATCTATTAGAGATTATTGATTTTATAGGGGAGAGAGAGATTGAACGGTAGAGAGATGTGATGATGACAGAGGAAGGGAAACAGACAGATGAAGACAAACAGGGAGAGAGACGGCGAAAGACAGACAGCGTCAATAAACTTGTCATCCCTAATCCCAATTTGATGGCAACAATCGTGCCTAACCGTATCATAACTATCCTAAAGTTGGTCTGAAGTTCAAGCAGCACCCTGGAGAGTGACTTCTCTGATGTGACCCCATGTCTGGCAGTGACTGATGCCGAAAGACAAGAGTGAAGTTGGGAGATTCAGTTTCAAAACAAATACACACTTAAGCGGTAGACAAATAGGTTGGAATTCAGATGGATCAAAGACTGACAGTCCTCCGACTGAATCAGAGAAATTAAAGTCAGAACACAGAATGCCCTTTGTCCATAACCTTTAAGGTGTAATATAAAATCATGCTCCAAACAATTGGTGGTGGTGATTTGCTGTCCCTAAATGGCTGCTTCCATTGGGTAGCTTGTTCAGTTAGCCATGCAGCTAGCAAATGAGGCACTGGGCAATGTTGGCGTTGTTCACATTGCAGGCAAAGGAAGTTCAGACGGCAGAAATTGGAAGGTCTTCGGGCCCATGAGACGAGGGATTCAGAGGGGAGTACCTGGTGAGAGGTGGCGCCGTAAAGGGCACAAGAACCAGGTCCTGGCCAGTTGACAATGGCTCAACAACCTCTCAGTAAACTTGCCCTTATTGGTTGTGAGGATAGAGCAATGGTAGGTTTATGCAGGGACAAGAATGGTTTGAAGCAGGAGAGGAGCAAGAGGAAAGATGTTAGACGTCAGTTAGTGATCACCTTCAGAGGCCAGGGGGCTGTATGACAAAGGTAACCAGCATAACCTGGTAACTTCAGGAGTGGCTTTGTGGCTGAGATATGCTGTCATGGCAAATTATGCTTGATCCCTAAATGCTCTGAGCAGGTTATCTTCATGGATAACTCAATGATAACCTACATTTCCATTCATACAGATGGTCCTACAATCAACTTGCTTCACGGTGAAGATAGTGGCTTATAGTAGCTTGGTTTCTTTGGTGTTGCACATGCATATGATTGAATTGTCCAAATTGTTTACATATATTTAGAGAGAATATTTCATGTGTCTGTAACCTATACTATCATGATATTTAGAGCCATGGTAGGTAGAAATGTTGGTGATGGTGTTCATGATAATATGGTGACTGTGGGCTGAAATTATGAAAAATGTATTATTGCTGCATTTCTTATGAAGGCAATAAGTTAGTTAGGTAATCAATGCTGGTACCCTCGACAAAATTACTATTTCTCAGAATGTGTCAGATTTATGATTGTAATGTCATAAAATATTCAGTTTTTTTCCTACAAGTTAGTGATTTATTTTGTCATAAATTAACATTGTCTCAAAAATTCTATTGCTTCCTTCCCTTGACCCTGAGGCAATTTGTACGTAACCCCTTGATGCCTGAATTTATTTACAATTATATAAAAAAAATGAATTATTTGCGTTCTCGCTTTCAAGCTGATGCTATCTTGGCTTCAGTCTGAACGCAAGCCGTATGATGCAAATTCGCATCGGTCAAAGGGTTAATATCAAGTTCAACAACTAATAATTAGTCGAGACAGAAGAAAGGACAGGAATGCTTTCTGAGGTCATCTGCCAGCTGTCTCCCTGGCTTTTTTTGGCAGTTACAATTAGCCATTAACGTTTCTTTAAACTACTTATATCTTGATTGTGTCATTGTGCTTTCTTCCTGGGGAAAACACAGAGAATGAGTTATGAGAACTCTTTCTGCACTCCTGAACATGTACATTTCATGTATATGTACACTACCTCTGGGTAAGTTAACACTGATTCAAGTAACTTCATTTTGAGACTACATGACGTTCATAGTCTTTGGATCACTGTGCAGCTCAGACTACAAAGTGGACTGGCTACAGGGGTTCACACTCTACACTAGTGTTATTATTAAATTGTGAATATAGCGAACAATATTTCAAATTGCTTAATCATTAAATGTTATTATGAGTGTACTTGCTTGGTTATCAAGGAAAATGGATTACTGATAATTTTGAAATGTATTTTTTCAACTCAAATTATACGAATATCAGATAGCATCAAAAATACAAAAACAAAATTTTGCACAGTACTGTTTTCAAAAAAAGTGGAATTTCCTTTAACATAATGCCATTTCTACAAAGTGCAAAGAACAGTTGCACATATGTAAGCTTAAATGCATTCCTATGAAGAGCAAAGGCAGTGACATTTTTTTAAACTTGCAGGCTTTCTGCAGGTATTTCTTTAACATTAAGTACAGGTAGAACAGTTCATACAAATGTTTTTAAATATGATGTTTTGAACGCTCAAACAAACAAGAACATTTGAAGAGGATGTACAATTGTCCATAATCACCATAACTTGATGATAAATTTCAAAACTCAGCATACTTTGTAGTCAACTGCAACCTCTGCAAAAAAAAAAATCAAACTGGTTATAAATTACAACTGAAGATTTAGGTCGTTCATTTAATCAAAACCAAATCTTCATACATTATTTGATTAATTATCAAGTTGTACTTTCACGTCCTCTTTCTAAAAGGTTCCAGCTAACACTTCAGACGAACACTTTCTATGACAAAATGACACAACATATCCAACTTGTCTCATTTCTAACAGGAGCAGTGAGCTGACTCAAGCTAAAAGCTCTCTCTGATATCACAGCGGATGTCCATGTCACGTCCCAAGTAGTTTGCAGTCGGTGATATCTTGTCTCCATAAGGTCTTGTCGTATGGCATGATGCTTTCAACTGTGTGTGTTTTGGTTTGGTTTTATTAGGCTTTAACAGCTTTCAGTCTCTTTGTCTGTACATACCTGGGTTTTCACTTGTATGCATTGATCATTGATTATTGATCTATGTGCTGTCTTAGGTACTGATACAGATTGGTCTTGTTGCCATGGAATGTACCAACTTGGTAAATTTTCTTTCTGTTCAACATTGCTCTACCAGAATCCAAAATATTGCCAAATAATTGATGTTGCAGGGGTTTTTTTTTACCACCAGTTCACCATCAGCTTGCATGTTGTGCTTCTGCTTGTCTGTAACTCCATGTTGGTCACTCTCTGACACTATAGGCTATACAACAGTGCAGGTTGCACCTCGGGTATTCACGTGACCATACACACACAGCTGATGGCCGTAATGTTAACAGACTCCACACTGAGGACATTATCAGGTTCACACACATATGCACACATTAGATTAATCTATGGTTTGTTCATATGGGAAAAGTAACAACTAATATTTTGTGGAAGACTGAATGGCGGGTGTGGGCAGCATGGATTATCCATTCAACAAATAGAAATGCTATGCCTTGTTTGTTTATGTTGTATTCCTCTACCACAGGGGTGTCAAACATACGGCCCATGAACCAGAAATGCCCCGCCAGGGGATCCAGTCCCGCTCTTTGGACGATTTTGAAACGTGTGACTACTAGAAAACATAAATTCTATTTCACTTCTCCTGTCTGTACACGG
>KV751330.1:2662804-2672940 GCA_001698575.1 Mola mola | reverse complement strand
ACACAGCAAATTTGCTCTTCTTATTTCAATATCCTTAAATATGGGGCTGAATGAAATACCCTGTGCTTGTGTCATCAGTGTTTCCATTTTCTGTAGCTAATTTATAACCTGTTACTATATGGTCAACGTAGTATTTGTTTATTTGTTTGTTCTTGGCAGGTGGCTGAAGGCATTGTGATGTGTTCTGTTCAGTATTTGGAACATCATGTATTATAAAACAGTTCACGCTGTAAATAAAAAAGCTAAAATGGTTCAGAAAGATCATAACTTGGCAAAAAAAAAAAAATCTCCTACCGCTGCTGACCTTTTCTATGATCAAATGGACCACGCTTTCCCTGCCAGGGCCTAAACATTAAAAAGATGAATTATGTTGTAATCACTACCATTGGATGGTGTGTTAAAAGCTGGTTTTGCAGGAAAACAAATGTTTAATATGTTTAGTGACATTAGGGCTGTCGCAGTGAAAGAACCCCCCCTTTGGTGACTCAGAGTTACTCAATAGTGTGGTGTGTGATTTTGCAATTTGTAGGTTACCATTATGAGCCTACTTCCCCTTTTCACCATTAGCCACACAGACACACAGGCTGATTGCTTTGCCTGGGCAAGCCTTTGGTGCATTGATTTTGCACTGATTTCGACACTGGCATGAACTGTTTGGGGTTAACTGGATTGTTTCTTGCTAGGTGAGACCTCAATTTCATTGTGTCTCCTTGTTTCACTGAGATTTTTTTTTGGCACAAATTTAATATATTGCCTCTAATTTAGCTGACTCAGTTTTTTTCATTTGGCTGAAATCGGAAAACTGAACAGGGTGAAGCCAGGTCAGGTTACGTGTTGTAACCCTCATTCTGTTAGTACAGGCAAAGTTAGCCACCAGTGAAGCAGTCACTGATTCCACCTGTATGTGAGATGAGGTGATGTCACATGTGGTCATGGTAGTGGCAAATGATGCAGTCGGCTTGTTAATATCACAACAATTCATTTTTGCAGTGCCGCAACAGCCCCTAATCATTATCTAACAGTAACTTCCCTGGAAAATTATGATAATATTCCCTCAGTAGGACATGTGATTGGAACCACAGTTAATATGATTCATCCTTATTTCCCAGATAAACAGCCTTCATTCGTTGGTTATCTATTAACGCTTATGGTGTGCAGGGTTTGGGTTGGAACCTATGTGAGGATGCCGATGCTGCCGGAGGGGACCCACAAAGATATGAGGAGAACATGCAAACTCCACACTGAAAGGCCCTAACCAGCCAGGAATCCCACCCTGGACCCTTTTTCTTTGAGGCGGCAGTGCTAACCATCACGCCAACCTGGAACAACTGTAGCAACTCTCTGCTCATTGTAGCTGTGAACACATTTCAAAAACCGGAAACCCTCATCTCTCCAGCAGTAATGCAGGCTGGTTGTCAGGTATTCAGTGGTTGTCAGCGCATCAACTGTAGTTGGACTGTCAGTTTCTCACTGCGTGTCTGTGATTCAGCTCAGAGCAGAGCAACAGGATTAGTTGCCGTTCTATTATCCTCCAACTTCTTATTGGCTTTGTCTCCTCTTAATACATGTTGTGTATATATTACATAGTATATACATGTTTTTTTAATCTCTTCAGTCACTACTGCCCTATGACTGTTCTCGGCCTGTACAGAAAAATCAGTTCAGCAGTTTCGTAGTTGTTGCCATTTAGCTGTGGTTCGCTTTGGCAACAGAAGCTCAGAATGACTCTGGTTTGGCGTAACAAGGAGACTGAAAAGGAAAGAGAGAGCGAGAGAGAGAGACTCATAAAGACAGATATCATAAAAATTGAAGAAGGGAAAGGAGTATGATAATATGTGCTAATTTTGTGTTAATTCTTGCTCTGGGGACGGCCGTCCCGCAGTGCCAATGCTGAGCATATATCTCCCTCTGTCTTATCGCTTCACTTTCTCTCCTACCTTTTCTGATTCCTAACCCCCCCCCATTTCTTTCGCTCTCCGCTATTGCAGAGCTCCACTTTAAATTCAGACCCAACAAAGCAATTGTGTCATAATATATTGGGCTCCCCGATTGACTCTCAAGTTTATATGTGCTTTTGATGCAGTTAAGTTAAAATTGAAGTAAAGCACAATGAATCCTGCAGTCTGATGATATCAGTGTGATTATGCTCCCAAACAGAGTCTGCACGGAGGCAGAAACAACCGTGGAATACTAATTGTATTGACATTATGCATCTGCACAGCAATAATTGAGGTCCGGGGCATTATGTTTTCGGGTTCTGTCTGTCCTTCAAACTGTTCATAACTATGTACTCCCTGTTCTTGTAAACATGATAGCTTAAATTTGTCACAAGCATTCATGTGGACTGAAGGATGAAATTAATAGACTTTGGTGCTCAGAGATCAAAGGTCAAGGTCACTGTGACCTCACATACTCAGGCACACTTAGAGGGGAATTGATTTTTAGGTTTAGCTCCATGAGTCATACCTGTCGACAGGGTTTGAACCTGTGTGTCAGGAATCCATATTTCTGAATTTAGAGCGGCATCCATATTTGAAGCACTGCAGTCCACCACAAGCTCTCTGATGTTATTGCTATTGAGCTTCACGTGATTGTTGCTGCACCTTGTGACGAAGCTCACGATCAGTCGCATGACATAGGTAAAAAATTGCAACTTCACTGGTGCACAGAGGCATACAACCACGAGGCAGTAACTTTCCATCTTTCCTTGAGTTCCACTCACGCCTATAAAAGAACAGCATTAAGACATAACATGATTCACGACAGCACAATCGGCTATTAAATACAGTGTAATTAGTTGGCGGTGACGCAGGCCCTGCCTTCCATCACTTGACAACAATATTACTGCTCTGCTGGAGAGAAAGCCATGTCTGACACTAAATAAATGAATTTCATACTGAATATCATTTGTTTCTAGTCTGATCAAACATTCAACTGCTGCTGGGTTCACCACAACAAACCACTGGTGTCACAGGGTAAAGATTGTGTTTTTACATGTTTCTTTTAAGTCAGTGTGTGTGTACATCTAATGTTTTCTATAAGCAACTCTAAAAGTGATGATTGGAAAACATGTGCATTAGCTGCCATAGTTTTATGTTACGTTTGAAAAATGTGAGGGTCCATTAGGTTATTTTCAGAATATTTATTCACAAATTTCAGCTTATTAGTTATTTACTATATTAAAGCTCAACATGAGTCATGCTCATTTCATTTCTTAGATTTTATACATATATACAGTATCTGATATTTTGCTGGAAAAAGTAAGAGGTCATATGTGTAACAGGTATCCATGTGTTCTGCCTAGGATGTATGAATCAGTAGTATTCAGTACAAATATATGAATATGACTGCCATGCATGTTACCCTGTAAATTCCTATTTTGCTATTCTTTTCAAGCAGTTATGTATCATTTCTAGTTAAATAACTATTATTGGTCTTTATGCATGTTTTTTAGTCAATCAATTGACTAAACTACATTGAAGCATTGTCTTTTGTTTCATTTGTTTCAGTATTAACAACAGAGATATCAGTCTCTATTAATACTGATCATTAACACAATGACACCAAGACTGGATAAATTGTATTTACGGCCGCAAATGTTAATTAAGGCCTTTTATTCACCTCAATTACTGTGCTGTGCTGAGCTGTGATAAGAGTGGATCATGTTATATATAAGGAGGGCGAAGGGAGTTTTAATTTAATTAATCTTTAATGTGATATAATGTCAAATATGTTAAGCAACAAAGCTTACAGATAAACTACATCTATAGTAAATTGCATTACTTTTCTTGAAAACCTTTGCTATACATTAAATACCGTTGATGTGCAAATATGCGTAATTACATGCTGGAAAACGTTAATAACAAATATGCAGGGAATTGCTGTGAGTGGATCGTAGATATTTCATAAAGTGGAAACACCGTCCAGTTACAATGCACAATTCAGAGTCAAACAATTCAAATTCAAGGGCAACATTTAGACAGGAATGAAAGTGTTTGAGATCTTGAAAGCTTTTACTCATGTGTTGTGACATAATTTTATCAGTCAGACGAAAAAAAATTATTAAAGCTTCAATGTCTTCATAACTATATGACACACCACTTATGACTGAAAATTTGTCATGTGTGAGTAATTGTGAGTAAAAAATCTATTTCCATTTCAAAATGGCAAAAAGCAGATAATGTTTGAAATCCCCTACTGTGATAACAGGTACGGGAACTGTTTGTGGTGAATGATGGTTACAAACAGGACTCAAAGATCAGCTGAGTTTCACTGTATGATTGGACATATGAAAACTTTGAGAGCTCATGCTCGCACACAAACACTCTCCGTCATTTCCCCCAAAACATTCACACAGTATAGTTGTGACAGCTCATAAAAAGTGAAAGCGGCTCACTAACAGGATAATCTTCAATCTGTTGCACAAAGTGTGATGAATAAAGTTAAGAAGACTACTCCTGCCAGTCTCTGTTAAAGGCACAGTCTGTTTCATTTCCATGAGTTGGAGGATTAGACTCTTGAAGAATTACAACAAAAATGTTCATAATCACAAAAAAATGATGCTGTTCCTCGGTTTCAATGAATATCACTCTTTCTTCAAATAACCTTCTGCGCGACAGAAATGCAAAACATTTTTGACAACCGTCAATCTGAAACAATTTTTTTTCTGCACATTAAATTTGAAAGATGAGCCATCGCATAATACTTAAATGTTGTGACTTAAAGGTGTTACGGGGGCCTTGGAGTAACCTCCCTAACCAGAGCGTACCACGTATACATCAACGCGCTGCATGATAAAGGACTTTAACATTAATGAACCATTAATTTCAGGAATATTTGTCAGGTATCAGAGGCCCATCTCATCAAATAGATACTCCAAAGCGTGAAAATGTAATAAATCAGAAAACTCTGCTCCGAATCATGCTGCTGACCTACAAGACATATTAGAAGTGTAAGAGGGGCTCTCACCAAGGTTGAGGGAATGTGCTGTGAGGTTTTGGGTTTTTTTTTTCTCCGCCTGGATGAATGGTGGGCTTATCCTCTGCTCATGATTGCAGGCAAATTCATCTCAGGTCTCCTGGGCAAGGCTTTGTAAAGCCGATGATTTCATCAATACAGCTGCCCTCATTTCTTATCTCTGGATCTCTGGGATTGTGAAATATTTTCAGATCGCTGTTTCCTGGGGGAAATAAAAAAGTCGCCATGCACATCTTAAACACAGCTTTGTGAAACTTGACTGATATCACTTAAAATCAAAGGAGGACGTATTTGTTAAGAAACAAATAAACGTGTGTTTGATCCAGTATGAGAGGTAATGCTGGATCATTTTGTATTTCATATGAACATAAGAGGCACTGGCTGTGTAATAGATCTCCATAGACCAAAAAACTAAAATATTAACACAGATTCTGCTTCAGGTGCCTGAATGTAGTGGTGTACAGTGCACAACCCAAAAAGTTTGGAAGCCACTTTCTCTGAGCTGCACAGCTTTTTCAGAAACCCTGGAGTCATGTTCCTCCCCCTGTGACTCTAAAAAAACCTCAGCTCAGATCTGTTCCTCTCTGCCGCACATCGCCCGCTCCCTCTGGACGCTCCCACCATTCTGCTGTCACCACATGCTCTATTTCCCCTCCAAATGTGAATACTCTCAATCCCACTGTCTTCTGTAGTGACAAGTGTTTGTCCATGTGTGTGCCTACAGTACCTGTCCTTGTATATGTGTATGTGTGAATGGAATGAATTTGCACATATTTCTGTCATTGTGGGGACAAATTTCCACTTCAAACTAGTTTTATGAGGACATTTTGGCTTTTTGAGAACATTTTGACCGATCCTCATAATTTCAAAGTATATTTGAGGGTAAAGACGCTGTTTTGGAGTTAGGGTGGAAATTAGGATTTGGTTAGGATCAAGTTTAGGGTTAGGATGAGGCATTTTGTTGAAATATTTATAGTTATTGTTAAGGGCTTTGGAATACATTGTGTCCTCACAGAGCTAGAAAGACACAACTGTGCATGTGTGTAGTTACTGTTCTTTCTAATTCCTCTGGAATCAAAGACTCCCACAGATTTCCATTAGGATCCATTTCAGTAGATGTCTTTTTTTTTTTTTTTTTACATCTTCTCAGGTAATTTTTGGTGTGCGTCTCTCATGAGGACAGAGAGAACGGCAGGATGAATGATGGACATTTTGTGTGGCTTTCAGTATGATATGGTACAATGTTTTTGCCTCCCCCCCTCACAGGCTTGCTTGATATTTTATTTCTCTCCACTGGTGACCATTACATAAAAGAAAAGGTTCTGCTGCAATTACAGCCAAGGTCGGCGCAGTGGAGTGTGGTGTGCTTTCACTTTAAGATGTTAAATAGAAGCTTTTATGCCATCACTATCCTGTTATGCACGCACAGCAGCCAGACAACCTTCATTATTCTCATCCAGCAGCAGTGGACAAAACCTGTGGTTGTTATGGTGCAGCACAATTCCCCAGTGTGTGTGTCCCCTGTGTTTTCCCCTTCCCTGTGTTTCCAGTGCTCCCCTGTCTGTCTCTCTCTGTGTTTGTTTTGTTTGTGTGGGTGTGTGTGTTGGCCTGGGCGTGGCTCTCCTGGCTCCCGGCTCTACACTCCTGTCTGCAATCAGCTCATCACCTCTCCCAGTCTGTTCACCTGCCTCTCATCCATTCATCAACCTGCAGGTTATCAAGCCCTGGCTCTTCACCCACTCATCGCCAGATTGTTGAATCCATTTCAGTGGTAGCTTACGCTTCAGGCCTCCCACTTGTCTCGAGATCTTTCCAAGTTGGTTGTGTTATTAACTGTTGTTTCTCTCTCCAGTACTCCTGGACCACTACTCGCCTGCCTGCCTGCTTGCCAGCTCTCCAACCCACTACCACCTGCTTTCTCCTGCCAGCCCTCGCCCTTCTCCCTCACTCATCTCAGCCCTCCAGTCCTCTGCCTCGGCCTGCTTCATCCCCACATCATCCACCTCCATTCCCCACTTTCCAAACAATAAAACCTGCTTCATTCATATCCATGTTGGTCTTCGTCTGCGTTTGGGTCCACATCGCTACTCACAACAGTGGTACAGCAAATGCAATGCAGTCAGGATGTTTGTGTACTTACTTTAATCCAATTAAAGCTATTATTGTTATGCTATAGAAGCCATGCATATCAGGAATTCATCCCTCTGTTAAGGGTTAAAGGTTCCTAGAATGATTTGGCTTTTGTCAGCCAACCTGATATTTATACTGGATTCTATGTTGATTAATGAGCTGTCTGTCAAGAGGAAGCACCACCAGGGAAGCCATAAGCCTATACACTTCGGCAAATACATATGAACAAAACACTTATATACACAGACACAGCACCAACACTTGAATATACAAAAGGAAACAGGGGCATCTCTGCTGTCATCTGTCCATCCATCTCTAGCATGCTGCCAATGTGTGTAGATACCGTTTCACATACTCAGCCGTCCAACTCACTTAACAGCACTCTAGCTAAACCTTGCCAACTAAAGCAATGGAGCAACACCTTGTCATAACTGTTGTTTTTTTTTTTAACTCTCTCTAATTACAGCAGCTCTCTTACCAGCCCACTCTGTCTCTCTGTCTGTCCCTCTTTTTGCAGCTCTTCTTATCTTCCGCTCCCCTCCTCCCTCATCTTGTTCCCTATTGGATGCTCTTTGACAGCTTGCCCTGGACTGGCCAGACAGGCTGCCTGTCAAACTGGAGGCAATCGTACGTGTGAGGTTTAGTGACAGTAAGCTTCCACTGGGGGTCTCTGGTGTACCACTAAGTATTTCCTTTTCAAAATAGGCGTCAATCAAATGGTGACAACATAACTTGAACATTCGCATTGCCACAGCACATGGACTGACTGAATTAATAAGTAAGGATATTCTGAGAAGCATTTTTGTTTTTCCTGCTCTTTATTCCACATCCTGACAGTCAAACCTGTGCATCAAGCAGCCCCAGCCTGATAAGAGTAAGTAAAGCAGCCGTGCTAGAAGAATCACGTGAGGAACTTGGAGAGATGGAGCAGATGGCAGTGGAGAGAGACGTAGAGAGAGAGGAGAACGGGCAGGACGGAAGGTGAATGCACCAGTGTAGACGTCAGAGTGCCGGGTAGTTAGACGGATGCCCGTAGGTGTGCTCGGTGAGCGATAGAGCAGTTTTTTGTTCACGCCTCCATATTATGTTGGATTCAGCTGGATGCCTCATTGACACATACGCTGACAAAGCACTTTTACCACACAGGCACTGATGCATCTGCTTACAGCCAGTCACCAACATGCCTAAAATTCGCAACAAGTCCTACACAGCACAGGGTGGTGCAGACAATCACAGCATTGTTTGTAATGGGATTAATATCAAGGCAGCACCAGGCAATTGTTGGTCTACTCTCCAAATTTAAAGAATATACATCTTGAACTCTATTCTGGAACAGCAGTCAATCTGCAGCAAAGCCCAGTGGGTGAGACCCAGCTGAACACACTTAATGCCGTGGTCACCTGCTAGATTGGATGCAGAAACACGAGGCGGATAAGTTGATGAAGAAGCTGAATGCTGAACAGTCATGCCTGAAGGCTGCGAGCCAATATCAGTCACCGTGGCGTTAATTATATTCTCTATTCATCAGAGCACACCCTGGGGACCGCCGTTATTATACACAACCCAATTAGGCCTGTGGTGAGCTAACGATGCCGGGCCGGGGCGAGGGGCGGTGGAACATATGAAGAAAAACTGGAGGGTTGCATCAGTGTCTCCATCAGTGCCGATGGAAGAAGATGATGTAAAGAAAATGTAATCACATAAGCCCCTTAAAGAAAACCATTTTTGGCCTTATTCCGAGGACATAAGATAAGAATTTGTATCTTTTATAGAATCTTTATATGAATGGAGGCTTGCATCAGAGGATGAAGTGAAAGAATGAACTCTGGAGATGAACTTTTTACCAGAAGTAAACAGATGACTTCAGTGACATATTGTTAAAGACATTGATACGGTCGACATGTGAATGTGTGGAGATTGTGAACGATGATTTCATGGAGAATGATATGATGGACATGTGATATAGTGGACATTGTTTCATGTCATCCTTTAAACTCTCATAGATCATCATACGTTAAGAGATTCAAGTAGTGCTTAAAGAAAAGTGCCGAGGAGAAGTTACTGTCGCATGAAAGACAATGACGTCTCAAGATCCCTCAAGGATGCAGTGGAATTGAGAATGAGCCCTCGTATTAAGGAGATAATATCTCATCTTTATGATTTAGTGACGAGCTTCCAAATCTAACTGGACATATGCAGATGAGAGGGTCGAGAACCACAGCCTGGTTGTGCGACATTGTAACGCCACATTTTATTTTAATGTATATTTTATGATGACTGCCGTTTTGGGACCAAATTTCTCTTTTAAATTGGGAGATGTGAGGCTTAACGGGGTGTTCAGATCAGTTCTATCTTGTTCTGATGCTGGAGCACAGCATTGTTTGATTGCTATTGATCTTCTAGGAGCATTCATCCTCTTTTTCCCGCTCATTATCTTCTTTTTTAGCTTATCTCGTGCCCTGGATCGGGCGAGGTTGATATGGCTGGAGGTGAGGTGAATCGTTGCATCAGCACTCTTTTGATGCACAGCCTGTTTCCCTATAGCATGTGTTTCGTTGATTAATCACATTGACTGGTCTGTCAGCGGGCTGGAGGGATGGCCCGTGCAGCAATTTGTGACGACACTGCTCTGCTGTCTCCGAGCCTTGGCTAGAGGCGAAAGGGTAAAGCAACACACAGAAAAAGGTGATGTCAGCGCTATGAATCTGACAACACTGAGAAGCATGTTTTCACCTCTTCTGTTATCCTCTCCTCGCTTTTCTGCAGTTCTAATTGATCTTTTTCTTCCCTCTCTTCTTCACATCCTGCAGCCTCCTCCAGCTCTAAGACTAAACCTCACTATCCAGGTTCTGTAATTACGTTGGCCTGCTCCCTGTCCATTTCTAAATCAATTTTTTTAGACCACACTCTTCCTCCCTCTTATTCTTCCTTCCTCTTAACTGGCTGTCCACTGTCTCTCTAAATATGTCTGTGTCTGAGGGGGAACTGATGCGACGATATCGATGACTCCCTGACTACAGTACATCCAT
>KV751330.1:2642736-2662752 GCA_001698575.1 Mola mola | reverse complement strand
CCAGCTAATGATCCAGGGAGTTCATATTTATTCAGGGGCTCGCCATCATTTGTTATGTCCCAGCAACCACACATAAATAGTCTTACTGGCTTTGAGTACACGAGAAGCAGGAAAATGCAGAATCTAACTATGTGGAACCTTGGAGGCATAATGTGCCGATATACTATAACAAATCCAGAGCAGTTATTTGTCTCAAAGAAGCCTTTTCTGATTCTGTGCCATAAACAGCAAGTGTTTTGCCCCAATATACACTATGTACAAATGTGAAACACCAAAATATCTGCGATATAAGCACTGCCATCTTGCGCTGGTGAGTCATTTGGAGCCAAAGTCTGCACCATAGAGATTGACAGGGGGAGCCGAATTCTCCCCATACACCCGTCACTAGGGAGCAATCAAGATGCATAATGGGCAGCTTTTTGTTGTCCATCTTTTATACAGTCTATGATGTGGATCTAGATAAAGGTGCAAATCCAGAATCTTTAATTCAAGTTGATTGTTGAACCTTGGCGGTTTGTGCTGTCTATTTATTTGGTTTTGTTTATGGACTTTCAATTGGGTTACTTTCCCTCTTATATATACAGTATATACTGTATATTCATGTTTCATCTCGCCCAGTTTTTTGTGACAAGAATCAGAGCTTATGTCCGCATCCACTCACATCTGCACACACTGTATTTGATATAGTGTTTGCTTTCAGTTGGGCCTTGTGTTAATTGATCCAATTGATTCTGTCAGCTTGATCCAGAGCTTAAAGGCTCTGAGCCACCCGGCCCCTTTTCCCCACACCCCCACAGACCTGAAATCAAATTCCTTTAGCCAACACACACAAATGCAGCATCTCACCTGCTATATAAGTACATATTTCACAGGTCATGGAACACTTATTTACTTTACTCCTATCCCATAATGGCCACATACTGTTGTGTAATCAGAATTTTTGTAGTCTCATCAAGGAAATGCTGCTCTGTACGTCCATCCATATCTCTGAACAATTGTAAAGCCATGAGGTGCTGCTCAAGAGATATCCCATGTCACATATAGAGACTTCTCAAAGACATTAGGTCTGCAGAAGCAAGACAGTTATGAGTGTGCTTATTGTCTGGGTTACTGTGAGGTCTACACGATGAAGATCAATACTTCATAAGGTCACATCCTGACGTATGAATGTCACTGAACGTAGCATGTCTCAGCAGGAGCTTCAAGTGTCAGTGTCAGATGGTAGTTCTGCTCTTTAAGCCCAGAGCAAATTTTGCAAAACCAAAAAATACCAGCATGAGGTTATGAACAAATGCATAAGCCCATGAGGAGATTTCGGAGTATGCCATTCCATTCCAGTAAAATGCTGTGGTACATGAAGAGGGAGAGGTTTGAAATATACTGTGGTGATTAAAATCTACATGGCAGAGAGTCTATTTTTGTTTGATTCTTTGCTGCGACATAGCTCCAGGCACTCCAATGCCTTGCATTTAGACTCTGCAGCTCTAAACTGGCATCTGCATTAGAATGCATAAGGATGTAGACAATGAAATCTTTCAGATGCAGCCTTCTGTGATATTGCAAACTTATACTGACCTGCACACTCACACTCTTTTCTCTGTGCGATATGTATTATACAGTATACACACATAACAGAGGTATGCAAAGTGTTTGTTTCATGTTCATCTGTCATTTTGGAGACATGATAGACAGAACGTCAGAAGGAAGGAAAAAAGGAAAGAAACAGCAATTAAAGGGCAAAGAAAAAAACACATTAAGGCACTGGAATCATGTTTGGCAGTTGAAGGGAGATCTATATCACACATGTTTTAGATAATAGCAAACCTAATCAAGAGAAAGAATCAAAACTGAAGTATTAAGTCAAGGGTGGGCAGAGAAGAGGCATGTTTGGAGTATCTATAATGGGCTCACCCATGTTGAAGTGCAAAAGTTTGGTGAAATTAATTTTTGATGGGAGCATTAAAAGCTTAATTAATGGAGAATACTGAGCATTTTTGATTAAGTGGCCAAATTAAAACTTTGCTGAAGTCAGTCTGCCTTGCAGTCTGCCAAGCGCTGCTTTCCAGAGCGTGGAGTTTGAAATTTCTCAAAAGGCTCTGAATAGAAGGTTGATGCTACTCCTTTTTTCTTTTTGTAGTCTTTATTTTTTGTTATTTTTTTAAGAAATCACATGAAAATTGCTGAGTAACAAAGCACGTTGCTGTGACAATCCTGAGCTCAAGCCTCCCTACATGCATCTACACTTGCTGTTGAGCTTTGAGACTTCGCAAGAGGCAGTGGGCAGATGTTTCCCTCCTTGGAGTACTGACCATGACCTTTGATTGACTGCTTGGTTTGATCAGTGACACAGTCCAACAATCTTTATGTCTTTCTAGTTTTTCCTTCTAAATGCAAATGCAATCACAAACTCCTGAGGAAGACTGATGTGCATGTAAACATGGGGCATTTAGATCGAATCAATATATATTGATTTTGCTGTATTGCCTAGAACAGAAACGCTAAAAAGACTAGCCTGTGTAGCCACCAACAATCTTGTTGTGCTGCCTGCCCATACTTTGTAAACACAAAAGCTCAGGAAAATGAGCACTGAAAGTAAGGAATAATCTATGACATAAACGTCTGATCGGTTCTTTGTTCTGTCAGCTCATTGATGTGTAAGGTAAACTGTGGAATTAAAATCCATCAGTACAAGCTCTTCAGTCGCTTAATTGCAGTCTATTAGATTTCACACAGTTCCCGTGGAATCAACAAAAGGAATTTAACAGCTTTCCTCACATATGCAGCAGCGTTCCCTAAGATCTTGTGTTCCTACCATCTCTGGTCTTTTTTGTCATAAATTGGAGAGGAGTTGATCAGCTAGAATTCAGATGTTACTAGATTTTCAAATTCAAAATTGATTGTTCTCAATAGTGGATGACGCACTTGCTAATCCATCTCAGTCAGCTCTTTCATGTGCCTGCCTGAGTGCCTACCCATTGACACTAACAAGACGTATCACACGTTTGTCTTCAAATCATCAATCATCAGCAGTTCCTTTTTATGAGTGTAAATCTACAAAGGGTCGGATGGAATTATATTGAGAGGTAGTACGATTGTAAATTTTTCACAAAAGAGTGGCGCATCGTTACGGGATGATATCATTGTGGATGTGGTTTTTGCTTTGTTTGTACAATTAGTTTCGGTTTTTCAAAGATGTTCCAAGACATTGTTTTCCCTTCTGTTGATGCCATCCTGTGCTGAGCATACCTGATGAAATGCCTCAACACACATACCCTGACCTTAAACTCAAGAGAAGCAGCAAAATGTTGCTTCATGCTTTTAGACAGCCTTTTTGCATGGCCATATCACCATTAGGGGAAGGTTGAGCATGCAATCAGATGTTTAATTAAAGAGCTTTTTACATTAATGACAGCCTCTGAATACGAAATGTTCTTCACTTGCTTTGGTCTACATGCGAACGCATTCTTTTTTTCAAGAAGGCAAATGGTTTATGCCTCAGCGCTCCTTATTTTGTTGCTTCTTCCGTTCTAATGTTGTGCATGCAAAATAAGAACATATTTCATGTGTTCCAGATAGAATCATTGTGAAATAGTGTGACATGCATTGTAAATAATTGTTTATTTCTTCTCTTTGTGGCTTGTAATGGAACATGAGCACTGATAAGTACTTGGAGTGTGTGTTTTTGTGTATGTGTGGAAGCTTGCATGTTTGCTGCCCTGCGTTTCATTTCTATTTGTTGTAAACCAGGAGATGACATCTTAATGCATTGTTAAGTTTTAACCAATACTCCAGAGCTTACAAGTCCGCACACACTGTCGTGCTCATTTATTTGAAAAGGTGTTATTGGCGACATTCAGAGATGCAACTAGACACTGAACTATGAAGACTTGGTCAAATTAAATTATTGACCCTGCTTGAGTTGTTCAAAATAATGCTGCTAGAGACCAGACAGGTGAGGTAACTGTTAGAGTGAATATGCTGAGAGAAAGTGCTCTACAGAATAATTTGGTCCAACCCAGTGCAAAAACTCAGATTTCCTCCTCTCAGTTGCTGATTAATAATTCAGATCAAACACATAAGGGAACGGCAGGAACCCAGAACTGTCAGCCGCTCATTCGCTCTCACTCCGAGGGGCACTCCCTGTTCCTCTCTACGATCTCCTGTTAGACTAAAAATCAATCTGCTCATGGAGCAGCAGCCCATTTGTCCTTGGCTTTGACAGAGGCTTGGGTCAATAAAGGCACTGCATTGCCACTCCCTCGTCAGGCCTCCCAGCAAAGCCTCGGCTTGGCACAGCAAATCTCTGACTGGAGTCCGTGATAGATGGCAACAGGCATGTGAAATTGGATTACCGTAGCCAGCCAGAGTGATATGACGGTACTGGCACATTCTGTTGCCTCTCCTGCTTTTATCGCATAGTGGTGCATCAGATGGTAAAAAAATGACTAAAAAGATTGATACAAACACCAAAAAATGCTTAAAGCCATTCCAAAACAGTCCGGTCCTGTTCGCAGTAGATGAATTGTGATTCCGGCAGTATAGAGTCACTTGGCAAGAGGGGTTAGCTTGGAGTTTCCAGTGCTCTGACTGCTATGTGAAAGAAGCTATTCTTAAAAAGGGTGGATTTGGTTGGTATGGACCTGTAGAGCCTTGCAGAGGGGAGAAGCTGGAAGAGGAAGAAGGATTTATGAGTATTTCAATTATTTTGACTGCTGCGTTGAAGATGTGCTTGGTGTACAGTGAGTGGATTGAGGGAAGTTCCCCTGACAGTAATGGATATTGTGATGATACATTCAATGTTGGCATTACTAATACAGAAGTGGACTAGCAGGTGATTTTTGACATGAAACTTTATCAGTTGCCTGAGTAAGTACCGTCTTTTCTGGGCATTCTTTATGATGTAGTTGATGATCCGTTTTAGATCATCCCGGATGTGTGAACCAAGGAATTTGAATTAGACTGCAGGGGGTTACGGGTTAGGGTTTGATCAGAGTTGTGAACTGGGACTTTTTTCTTTCTCCGGAGGGACGATTACCATGGGTGAAATGACGGTTGAAGAGTTGCATTATTGGTGGCACGCAGGGTTGCAACCTGCTGAGTGTCTCATTTATTTTTGGTTACCTCAGCCATGTTTAAACCAATTATCTTTTTCTTTTATCTTACTAAACCTGTACGCCCTCCGGATTGTAAAGACATCAAAGAGAAAAATTACGATTCACGACATTCGGCTATACAGTATAGATGAAATTGACTTGACTTTGTCAGTATAGTACCTGCAAGTTATCATTAAACGTTTTGTTTTTGTACTTATGTCCACACGTCACTGATAAAGCTGCTGGATATACGTACATTTAAACTGTCAACATCATTTGTAAGCGTGAGGAGGCCTTCTTTTTTCTTTATCTACTTCTTTATTGCCTGTGGCCACTTGAATCTGTTCGACTTGTTGTTGGAAAAAATCTAACAAATGAGTTCGGCAGCTAATTTGCTTAGCGTTAATAAAAGCTTTGCCAGACTAAGAGGAACGTAATCACAAAAATCCTTTAATTTACCTCATTGTCCCTTAGATGAACATGTAATTTCCTAATTAACCTACCGCAGCCCACTTCCCCCAATCCCAGTAATGAGCAGACCAATGAATGCAATCAGCCTGACCACATCATTATTTTTCATGAATTAATGTATGCATTACCATTATTACCAATTAAGTATTGCAATATATAATCATACAGAAATTATGCATATCTATTCAGCTATCTCATTATTAACGTTTCTCAATTGCTCATTTAAAACATAAGACAACAGCCCGACTAACAGGCAACCGTCTCCCCATGTGCACACATTATGTTAAACTCACAACACATGCATATAACTGCACAAACACCTCCCACACTGCAGGGGAGAGCCCCAAACTGTCAAATCAAAGCAACACTTGTAATGATTAAACATTTTGAGTACTGTATGGTCAGAGTGAAGCACAATAAACTGTCATTCATCACATTGGGAATGACCCTCTCATCATACAGCTAAAACAGTTGTGCGTCACTTCCTGTTCTTTGCATCATGTGGCTCTTGGTCTCGGTTGCTTCCTCTTTTGCATACTGACAACACTATTTACTTTCCATTACCTCCCCGGCAGAGACTTGTCTTGTAGAGGTTCTGCCTTGTGCGTATGACAACAGTTAATTTCATCTAAGAAGTTCTCAAAAGCTGAAGTATCATGGATGGAGACGTTCTGTCTGTGCCATCTTTCTCGTCGTTGTCGTCAGCGGCAGCAACACAGAAAGATATTTCACCGAAGGGGGACAGCAGCAGCCTTTCTCAGAAACAACAGGGACACATATCAGATGAAGAGCTGTGGTATGTACTCTATGTTCCTCATTTCCATATACAGGGCTAGACAAAAACAGAGAGACAGCCTTACATAGAAGGCTTAATCGTTTGGAGGGTATTATACAATAAGGGATAATGTTAATGTGATAAGTGTTGTATTTATTGTAAAGTGATTGTTGTTTTTGTTTGTATTTCCATGACGACCAAGGTCCTTTTAGTAAAAAGTCAAATCCATGACATGTTATTTTACTGCTAACTGGATGTTTGGCCATTAAACCCACAGCGCATGCAGTTTCCTGTCACAAGTACGGAGATGCTGTGATTGTTATATAAAGAACTTCAGATAAACAGGGGAATAAAGTGATTGTGGGGTTTCCCATGAGGTCATAAATATGTAGGCTTCGCTTTGTTGTTTCACAACACTGATACGCCTTCATGATGGAAAGTTAGTCCCAAAATAATTTTAATTACATTATTAAGCCATGTTGAAATTTCGTCTGATTGTGGCCATCGGCCGTCACCACGCAAATATGAACCATTTTTCAGGGTTTCCACCATCAAGGGATGATATTCCATGACACTGAACTAACATATTGTAACAGGAAGCAGTGATACTTTAATGTACCTTCCAAGACAGCGTTGAAAACTGTGAATCTGGCTCACACAGCATATGGACTGTCAGGGAAGCGAGAGAGAAATGGGGTGGATCTGGGAGATGCTGAACATGATGTGCCTCCATCAGGAGAACGGAATATAAAGCACTGACTTGCCAAGACAGGGTATTGGACATAGGTGTTGACAGCTTTGCATATATGGGCCGCTAAAATAAGGCTCAGTTTCATTTGTTTTCAGTTTCAGTCATCCTGGCTTTTCCCAAACAGCAGAACTGCTGAGTGAGAGTGGATGATTCACTCATTGGTGGCCATGAAAAGCCTTCCTTTACAATAACTATTACCGTTAGGATAACAGAATTGTGTTTTCTCAAAATGTCCCGAAAAAAAAATTATTTTGCAATTGATAACAACACATTTATCCAGGGGCTTTGAAAAATGCCATCAAATCAAACCTCTACCCATTTTGGCAGAGGTAGATGAGATGATTGATACCATTCTTAATCACATACACATATAAAATATAAACCCTCAGCCAGCAGCCAGTAAGAATATCTCAGCACACAGGCTGATAACAAAGGGAATCAGTTGTGGTTCTGGTTGTAAAGGTGGCAAAATCCAGCCATGAACACCCCCTTAAGCTCTCTTTATATCTTGTTTGTGAAAAATAGTACAAAACTGGAAGTGTGTTTTCAGATTTTACAAGGGTCATCGCTATGATGTTGCCAGGCAGCCAGGAAAAACTCCAGTATATCATTGGTCCTGGCCAAGAAATATAACCACAACTTCTGTAGGGTTCGGGTAGAGAGCAGTTTAGCTGTTTCCCCCTGCTTCCTGTCATTATGCAATATTAAGGCAATTTGGTGCTGGTAGTATACATTAACAGACATACATGACAGTGACATCAATTTTCTAATCTATTCCATAGTTTTGTTTTGTGTATGAGCTCATAGATATCATATATTGCAACATTTGCTGAATATGATTAATTTTTATCGTATTTTGTCAAGTACATAACAAAAAAATTAACAATTGACATATCAATTTTGCATTAAGATAGAAATGCATGTTTCCATTTGCTCTGCTTTGACCTCATAGCACAGCTCTAGAATTGTATAACACCAATTTTCACATAGCAGGACACACGTAAATGGATGAAAACTTGCGGTGGTGGGGGAGTTTAGCCTTAAGGGGGCTGAGATGATTGTACATTTTGATTCTTTGTAATACTTGAGGTTACAGCACTTACATTATGTTTGCGTGAAAACGCCCAGGGGGGACTACATGCGTAGCGGTGTGTTCTTTCCTGAGCAGATTCCCCCTGAGCTTTAGATCTCTGCTGCGTCCCTCCTCCTTTCAGACACAACCTCACACCAGAGTTGCTGGAAAGAAAGCTGCTTTGACTAATTAATCTTACAGCAAATATTTCTCTCCATGCGGTTCAGTACAACCAACATTTTACAGGGATCATCACCAACATTTTTTTCCAGGGGCTATCAATATGTAAACACATCTGATAGTAAACAGAGGCTTTGATTGGCTGGGCCTGTGGATGCAGAGAAATGCACTGTGTGTGTGTCTGCAGCTTTTGAGTGCATAATAAGACTGCTCACACATGTGTGTGCGTGGGTGTGCATAATAGCTCCAATTCGATGCTCTGCAAGTGCACTCTATGCGAGTGGGTGTTCAAAAGTACTCTGGCGTTCTTTGGTGCACGCATGTGTTTGCTTATTAATGGCAATCTCTGCTAATCTTCTTCATCATGACTTTATCTATAGCACATATTCTCTGAATGTATCTGTGTGTGCGTGCAGGACAGAGGATGTGATTTCCACAAGTGACCAGTTGCTGTCCACTGAGGAGCAAGTCACTCTGATCACAGAGAGTATGACTGTCACCTCAAACGACCAGGAGAAACTGCTGCTGCTCAACAAGAACACTGAGCTCCGCAGAGTTAACGGAGAGGTACAACATCACCTTAAACTGCAGCAAATTCTCCACAGCTTCACATTCATATTGCTGATGTGGGAAATTGTCAGAGGAATGTGGGCGTTGTGTGAAACCTGCTATCTAGCTGTGAAGAATCGTCTTTGAAGTTACATTTCTCGCGACTACAGAGGCTTTGCTTCTTGATTTTATTAAGAACAGAAAAGGGTTGAGAAACAATTACTCTCTCAGCTCACTAATCTAGATTTACTTTCTGTTGACTATGTTGCATGCAGACAACTGTCGCGACATCACGAGTCAGTGGCTATAGTGAAGATGATGACTGATGATAATGCTGATGATGAGGATGACTATGTGTTACAGCTGATGAAGCTGAATGAGGACTGGGACCAGGTGTATCGCAGTGCCACGCTGACCATGCAGCACAAAATGGAGGCATTGGAGCTGGAGAACACTGCCATCAAACAGGTTAACAGCAGACTGCTGCTCAAAGTGGAGCACCAGCAGGTAAACAAGCAGCTAAACTTAAGGCTTGCACATCGGAGAGTGTGATGGAAGGAAATGGAATGATGGACATAGTGAAGTATTGTTAAAGTGGGTGTGGACAGGCCTGCTAACAGAAATGTCCAGCCCCTGCAATGATCCAGTGAATGGCCCCTCCCCAAATTCGTTTTATTCAGATGTGCTTGCTATTTTTACCTTTGTAATGAGGTAATGTTTTTTCAGCTTGGTTTGTTTGTTGGCCTCTTAGCAGCTTCCACAATTTTCGGGGTTACAAAAAATTCAAGGTTACAGAAAAATTCCACTAATACCTGAAATGTCAAACAATAATAGCTAGACCAAAACTTACACTTTCTTCTGACTTACACCACATAAGTGCACTGTCAAGATTTCACAACGTAAAAAAATAGTTTGATCAAGAAGGGGTGAAGGTCAAGTTCACGCCAGGCTATTTCCTAAAAAATTGCTATATTCTCTGGGCGGCATTCTTCAAAATAAGTAAGGTGTCTTTTTAGCAAGTTTCACTAATGGGAAAAAAAAATAGCCTAATCTCTAATGAATGTGGAAAAAATGCCATGTCAAAAAAGGCTACCTTAAACGGCAGTAAAATTAAAAAGAGTCAGTACTTGTAATTTCAATAGTATTTTCTTTCTCCTTCTTCAGTGATATATTAGGCAGGTGTCCAAAACAAGAGGGATTGCTAACTTTGTGGATGTATGCCTTCTCTGAGAAATCATGTTTTCATTATGAAACAAAATATTTTATGTCAATGAATAAGTAAGAATGTATAAGTCTTTTTTATTTGAGTACACGACTGTGAGTGTTTTGGTTCAAAATATGTATTGGTTGTCATTGCATACATGAGAATAAATGTTGAAGATGTACCTTCGTGGGCCCATCTATAGCAGATAAACAATTAGACAAAAGGAATTACTGCACAAAAGCGGGCAGGTAATAGATGTTGCTTACATGAGTGAGATTTACTGCTTTGTTTGGGGTTGCAGAGTGCAAAGGAGTACTACGAGCAGACTCTCATGCAGGAACTGAAGAAGAACCAGGAGCTGCAGGAGTATGTCAGGCTGTTGGAGAACAGTATACACCACACAGATAAAGAATGCAGACCTGACAAAAAGGTATTACACGTGTGACAGCTCTGTACATCTGATCAGTTTACGCTTCTACATTCCTGTCTGTATACTCCGATCTGATCATTCATCAGTTTCTCTTACGTCTTTATTCAAGGCTGCGATATACGACCCTGTCTCGTGCCCCACCAATAATCCTGCAAGAGGTCCCAATCCATCACCCAGTCACGCTTTTGAATACAGCCCCTCGTCCTGCTTCCCCTCAGCTTCCTCCAGCCCAGAGGCAAGACGGCGAGGGGGCCAGAGTAGCAATACCAAAATGGAAGCGTTTGGAGACTCCAGACAAGAGATGCTGAATCTAAAAGAGCAGCTGGAGGCGCTGAGATGTCAGGTGGGCTGCTGTCTTCAGCACAGCATTGAAAAAAAATGTTCCCATTTCTGATGTGATGAGAGCAGAACTGATGTCAACTCACTGTTGCCAGGGAGAGATTTGCCTCGAGCTGCAACTTGAATCAGATGGCAAACTGCACCACCAAGTGGTGGCTCTGCACCGCTCCGAAATGTTTTGACACGACTGCAGATGGTGAGATATGACCGATAGCGGATTACTGACCTGTGGATGTCTCGTGTCAACAGACCCAGATTTATGAGGCAGAATATGAGACTGAGCACAACGACCACAAACACACGCTGCAGGAGAACCGGAGGCTGCGGAAGAAGAGGGAAGAGATGCGCCAACAGGTGGCACTACTGCAAGAGCAGGTTGTGCACACAATCACACAGATAAACACATGCACGTTCATACAGAAACAGAGAGGAAAAATAAGAAAGTGTTCAGGCACCTGAAAATGTATGCGGTGTTGTAACATTTTTGTTAATCGTGCCAAACTGGAGAATTAAATGCAGAGTCGTCCAGTACATAATAAATGAAGAGTATAGTTACTGAAGTAGCAGATTAAATCAATGTATACAAACAAAAGCTAAATTTACAAAGGTCTTGATGGGATGTTCTCATTCATGGGCATAACAAAACCAGATTTAACAGAATGTGTGGAAAACAGGGAGTTTATTGTGTGTCTGTGGTTTTGATATTGCTGCAGCTCAAGGTTTATGAAGATGATTTCCGACGGGAGCGCTCTGACAAACAGATGCTGCAGCGGCTGCTGTTGAAGAAAACACCTCCCATCAGCAAGGACCCTGTGCTTCTGCACCGCTGCAACAACGAGCAGGCTCCTCTAGGTGGAGACAAGAGGACACAGAGTGGAGAGCAAAGAAAACAGCATCACCCACTCTGCCCCAAGCGCTAGAGCAGGGACAAAGAGTAAAAAGAAATTCAAGTAATATGGACATAATGATTCAAGCAATAAATTAAGTTTAAAATGTATTTTATTTCAGCACTGTCATTAACACTGTGAGGAAAAAAAGAATGTAGCTGGGAACATCCTGTGACTATTAAATTCCGACTCAAATATGTTGAAGTTTCAGGTTTTTTTTTACCTTCCTTAATAAAGAAAGTTAAAAGTTCTAAACTTGTTTATTATAGTCGTATTGTACTTATTATAGTCTACAGTCTGTTGGGGTTTTTTTCTGGACTTAACAGAAACAGTTACAAACATGCTATAAGCAAGAACTTGTCAAAATAATGAAATCATACATAAATAATGATGATTGTTACCTCCTGCATCATGTTCTCAACAGAAAAGGCCACACGCAGTTATCAGCTGATTGATGGTGATTTTTTTGATCATTTTGTTTCCATGATCTGTTTTACTTTTAAGTTGAAATGTGTTTTGGAGTCCCCCAGAACAACAGAGCTGTAAGTTATTGTGCACCAGTTTTTTTCCTGCTCAGTTTTTCAATGTCTGAGACTCAACTACTGACATCAGATAACATAAGTGGCCACTGGGAAGTTCCTCAAGGAAACTATTTGGGGAAAAAAAATAGATGCCGTTCTATTAACCTGTACGTGGTCAAACAATAACATGAAATCTATTTATTTATTTAACTTGTGTCTAATAATTACCCACTGATTTATTGATTAATCCAATGCAAACAAACAAATTGACACAGCATACAATAAGAGTGACATCAATATGAAGATTTTTGTTAACTGAGAAATGGAAAGTAACACTAAAAAGAAACAATAAGATGATGGAAAAGTAACAATATTATAATGTCCAGTACCGTAATAGTAGTAGTTGAAAATAAACAACATGCAAAGATTTCCTTGTAGCTCCAGTCTCACACCCACACATCAGTCAACATTCCTTCACTCCCTGCGTTCCTGATAAGAGAAGAGAAACGCTTTGAGTTACTGTGACTTTGATATGTTCTATCATCATCATATATCATCAGTGTGACCCAACTGCCAAATGAAGTTCAGCACCAAAAATAGCCTTCACATGAAGGCACCGCTGAGTGTCCGTTTCCTGGTGGTAAACATGACTTTATGCCAGCAAATGGAGATAGCCCAACCTTGGCATGAACCTTGTGAATTGGAGAGGCTTCAGGCTAATCTGACCACACCTGGAGTAAACATGACTCAGTCATGTGTTTCCATCCATTTTATCCAGTCATCCTGTTAGGGGTCGCTGGAGCCTATCTCAGCATCTTCAGGCAAAGGCATGGCACACCGTGGACAAGTTGTCAGTTCATCACAGGGCTGACATATAGAGACAAACAACCATCCACATTCAAATTCACACCTACGGCAATTTAGAGTAACCAATTAACCTAACCCCCAGTTTGTATGTTTTTGGACTGTGGGAGGAAGCTGAAGTACCCAGAGAGAACCCACGCAGACACAGGGAGAACATGTAAACTCCACACAGACACATCCTGACCCAGAATCGAACCCAGGATCTTCTTGTTGTGAGGCGACAGCACTAACCACTGCACCACTGTGCCGCCCGTGTGTTTACGATTAATTTAATTTAGCCATTAATCACTGTTTGTATAAGCCTAACACCAGACATCTCCCCTCTCTCTGTAAAGCTAGAAAGCACATGAACGAAAAAGAGGGTGTTCCACAAAGGATTGGTCATCTGATGGTAGCTTGTACTTGTATTTACATGTTATTGAGAGTAAACTAAAGAAATTTACATTTGCATCTCTAGCCATCTCATGAGGGTTATGGAGCTTTTATTCCACAGAATATGATTACATGGTCATGACAAGTATGATCTGTGTTTACAGTACATCATTAGCATGTTCTGGGTGCATGTAGTGTTTAATAATGACTGTACCTACGAGAGGGACTCCTCATTGCCACTTTTTTGGATGAAGGGGCATGCAGGAGAGCTGTGTGGTACCAACGAACTGCTGACTGTTTGTAAAGTAGTCTCGCAACCATGAAAGTGCAACACCAGAGACAGAGCCGTTTCTTTGTAACAAGATAAAATAGGTTCACCAAAGTTATCTCTTCTCAGTAATAAAAAGAGGAGGTAAAGAACCTAACGATGTGTGATGTGGCCCTGCACTAAGCGATTGTGGGTGGTGCATAAGACCTAGGCAGCGAAATTTGTAGTACTAACTACTGAAAATCATCGTAGGGTTCTAAGGATTTCTTAGAGAAAGTAGGACAGAGGAATGTAAAAGATAAAATACTACCACCCCATATGTATGATGTTGTTCCAGAAACCAAGAGTGACCTACAGCCAGGAGACTTAGTTCTCCAAAGTATTCCGTGGGAAGAATTGGTCCGATCCATGATGGGAAGGTCCCTACACTGTGTTGCTGACAACTCCCACCGTCGTGAGAGTAGAAGGACGCACCGCCTGGATCCACAAGAGCCGCACTGATCCTGCCACTTCAGTGGGGAACAGGCTATTTCGAGTGCGCTCGTGTTAATTATTACTTAGGCAGCTGAAACTGCAAGCTAAAAATGCATGAGCTTTATAGAAGTTATCATAATAATCCCACAAGGCGGAAGATTTACTATTTGTTTAAAAAGGTTGACTCCCCTGAATACCTGGTCAGATAAAGAGATAGAAGCCGGAACATGCACTCAATTAAAAATGAGTAATAGCAGCTACGTGCCTTGATTAACTGTTTTTTAACTATGAACCCACCCGATTGTAAATTTCTATGTGACGCTGTGATTTACTTCTGAAGGGAACAAAGAGAGACTGTGAAAATGCATACAGAGGCCAAATACCAAGAATTTCGGTCCTCCCAGTTTTCGCATGATGAGCGTGTATAAAGAGAGAGAAATAGATCTCCAGACAATACTTTGACCTACCTATGTACTCACTGTATTGCTCTCCTTGCAAGTAAAACAAAGCTTTGAGATACTGCTTTATTGGTGTTTCCGTCGTCTCCACTTTGTTTACGTCGGTGCCTGGGGCACTAAAGAATAAATTCTACAGACAACTCGTCTCAAACCTGGAGAAGCCACCAACAGATCCCTCAAGTATTAGAGGAAAAAGTGCTGGAGGTTGGTTCCTTGCTACCATCATGTGGACCGATACTAGATTTTTGTTCATGTATCTTACTGTATTGTGTTTTACCCACTTCCTTCTTGTTACATATCAGCCGTTAAATAGGCAGAAAAGACAAATTATACATAATAATCTCTGGATGAAGTATGTTACTTTCACTGCAAAAAATACAATATGATGAATAATGAATCACGTGGGAACAGAAAGTGCATTTAATATTACTTATGCTAAGGCTAATGGGCGACATCCACCACCTTCAAAACTTGTTAAAAACCAGAATGTACATGTCACAGACTTGAGGTGGCTGTGTGGAGGAACTAAATTATTAGCTTAATTACCATCAAACTGGATTGGACTTTGTGCGGAGGTATATTACCTATGTCTGAGGATGACATCACCTATTTAACTCGACAACAGCATCATATAAGACAGAACAGGGAGATACCGAAAGGAAGTTTTGATGAAAAAGTTTGGACAGATTCAATGGGTGTACCAAAAGGAATACCGAATGAATACAAAGCTATAAGTGCCCTGGATCAACTACATCTATTACTATCAACAGAGATTCATTAATTTTACACATGATGCACTTAAGGGATATGAGGAACAACTGTCAGCAACTTCAGGGATGACTTGGCAAGATAGAATGGCATTTGATATGTTACTAGCTGAAAAGGGTGGTGTTTGTGTGATGGCAACTTACATAATACACAATGTTTTTGAAACATTTGGAGAAAGCACGACATACTCCCGAGGCATTTCAATGCCAGACAGCTAGTGAGGAACTCGAATTAGAACGTTTTGTGACATGTTTTTGTGTGACTATAAAGGGCTAAGCAAAACTTTTGTGCTTTGAACGTTACAGCTGGGAGATCATAGAGAAATGACCGCTGTGTGCTCCTCTTGCAAGAATAATAAACCTTGGTTGAATTTAACAGAGAATGGATTTCAGGATCTTTATTGAGATAGAGGTGAATTTTTTTTTTACCCACAGTATTCCAATATACAGAACTGATGAGATTAACTCAGATAATTCACTAATAAAAACAGAGGATGTTCAATCAAGTACATTTTAAAACAAGAAATTCAAAATAATGAGGTTGTTATACAGGCACAGATATAACTTTGGAAGTTGAGCAATGATGCACTGCAAGACCACCTCTGGACTCATCAGAAACTGGCTTGTTCTTGTGTTTGAGACCAGATGAACTAGCTTTATTCTGTGTTAAGTTGTCATTAGGTAGCTGCCATGTTTCAGTCAGGCATAAGAAGTTAATGCTATGCTCTGAGATCCTATCATGTATGAAAAGTACTTTGCTGTTTAAAGATCTTACATTAAATAGAAGTTGCTGAGTGGCGAAGAGGTCAACAAAAGTGTCCTCCTAGGTCTAAATTTTCTAGATCTTCCCTTATTGGTGAGTTCTTCCAGCTACTTGACTATATCAATTTATGGGAAAGGTTTTTGGAACCTTGTTCATTTCATTTTGGCCAGTTTATAAAACTGGCTTCAAAGCATGGTGCTCTTCCTGGAGCTTATCAAATTAAATGTTTTACTATTATCTCCACGGATAGTAACTTTTCATTGTCTTTGTAGTTGCTCAGCAATTATTAAGAGGGGAGTATATTTGGTATATTACCCTACAACTTTCAAACAGGAACGCAGCAGTATGCCATTATCCTTGTCCTTATCACTGTCCTCCACTTCACACTCACACATGCTTGTACATACACCATCCCTCCTTCAGAATGTATGTAGCCCTGTGGCTATTATTTCATTCATTTCTATGAAGGGATTACTATTTTATTCACTTCTATGAGGACATTAAAATGTGTTTTTATTTTATTTCATTTCTCTAAGAATACTTTAATATGTTTGTTAAAGAGGGCACAAGTTAATGTATAAATATGTTTAAAAATGCTAAAATGTTTAAAATCAGTCAATGTATTTACGGCTAAAACAGTCAGAATTCATGGTTGGAGTTATAACCATCATAGTTTGTTTGTTGGTGCAGACCACGTTGTGTGTATGGATCATTTAAGCTTGATGTCAGCATGTAAAGTCAATCACTCATTCTCTCTCCTCTAATTGGCTTGTCTGTAGTCTTTAGCCCATCTCAATCTCACCTTGTTGAGGGAGGATGTGCTTAGCCTTACCTCCGTGAAAACGCAGGTTAGCTGAGGCAGAAGCTATATTGCTGTCCGATCTGGATGAGCATCAAGTGGACTAGCTGCTGTACTGAGCTCCGTTTCTGCACTGTGTGACTGCACACCTCCATTCCCATTGCCGCCGAAACTGCATTGCCCTTGGCTCTTTTTCTCCTGCTCATCTGCATTACTAACAGTCGGCTGGATTTTGTAAGTACATAACTAACTCTTTGCACGTGTATTTTTGTTTGTGCTGGTTAAACCCAGTGAAGTGGCCATCTACTTTCCGGCCTCCACGCTCACAAGTATCGACTGGGCACACAACGTGTTTGTCTCATTCAAATAAGCCCTGTGTGAATATGTGTGTGTGAGAGTGGGCTGTGGACATTGGGTTAATTTTCCTTTATCAATACAGTACATTTTTTCCATTTGAGTTCATTTGTGATCAGACTGAGTCTATTTTGCTCGAGTTGTGAACTGTGAATATATTCACTGACACATTTAAAAGTCAACAGTGAATCAGATACATAATTTATGTATTGCCAATTCTCATTTTTCTTGTAATAAATGCCCTGTGTTCATTTTACTAGATTTTGTGTGGTAATTGCAAGTGAAGTTATTTCATTGGGTTTAAAGGGATAGTACCAACATTTTTGGTTACCGCAGAAAAGTTATTGGAGGCACCGCCAAGTCATTGTATATCACTACCACAGGTATCACAGGTGTTTAGCACCATTCCCAGTCGAACTCAGGCCCCCTCCCTTTGTACTACAACACCCTCATTAGTATTAACTAGCTACATGGGACTGGGGTTACATGTACATGAAAAAAACCCACACAAAATTATGTTTATTCATTCTAACTCATTATCTGAACTGTTATAAACCTGTGGAAAGGGGTAATAAGTCACCATATAACATGCAATGCTCTGTTTGAAATGGATTACTGTTTTCTTTGTTAGTCTCTAAGTTACTTATTAGGAACAGTGTGGCGGACATTAGGGGCTATGCCTCTCACCCAGCGGGGCTTTGAGCTGGGGGCATGGTTTACGTTCCCGGGCTCTCTGGTGCAAGGTTGTTCCTGTTTCAGTTTGGTTTTGGAGCTGAGGAATAAAGTTTAAACTCGTCTCCTGTGTTTTTGTTCATCCTGCCACAACAGTAGTTTCTGTTAAATCAGCTTTCTTTTTCAAAAAATGGGAAATCTCAAGGATGTGTTTTTCAGTGAGGACTGAGACACTTTCTTGGTCACATATTAAAAAACAATTAGAAGGAAAATCAAAGCATAGTTCCCTATTGACAGATGCCAGGGTCAGGGAAATGATGAACTTCATTTAACCGTGTTTGTGTTGTGTATAGTGTTTTTCAGATCAAAAAGGCTAGATTTTTTATCAGTGACATCTCACAATGTGTTAGAGGTTCAAATTTATCCAACTATCTCAACTGTGATAAATTTAGCCACTAAAAAATCAATCAATAGATAGAAGACGTGTAATTTAATCAGCCAGATTGTTTTTCAGAACACAAATTTCACAAAACAAATCTGACGTTCTTTTGCAAAAGGATTATTTTATTATAGAAGACCACACCTATTCATACTTTGTAAATACCTACCTATAAATCATACTGGCTCCAAACAGTCTTTCAAGGTTGAAGCAACTTTTTGGAAACCTTGGTGAACAAGGAACCAAAGGTGGGTGATCACAATCACTTGCTCGTCAAAAACACGACAAGTAGTTGATTTGGATGCATATTAGCCCTCTTCGGGCTGACAATAATACCTTCATTACCATAAAGTTTTATTGAAAAAATGAATAAAGCAAAAAAATTAATCCTCAGCTGTACATGATGTTTAGTGCTGATTCACAAATATTAGTGTGTTGATGTCAAAACTTTAGATTGTGAACATAGTAAACATTATCCCTGCTAAAGATCAACATATGAGCACTGTAGGCTATTTGTTAGCAGGTTTGCATACTGATCTCAACCTTTGGCTAAAAGCATCCCTATGATGACTTCAGGGCCGCTTTAACGGCGCTCTTGAATAAAATGTATTTTATCATTAAAACTGAAACAATAGGCCAGGACACAAGTTTGTATAAGGCCATGTCCCCGCTCACATGGGGGGAAAAAAATCATGTTTACACATTCCTTCTTTTACTTTTGTGCACACATAGCATGCCGAGCTAGTAGGTGGTGATACAGTCCACATGACTGATGCACCAAATACCGAAACGGGGGGATTCAAAAGCAGAGGCACAAGGGGTCGTTCCTTAATCAAATTTGTTTTATCAAAGCAGGGGTCAAATTGTCATGGTTCTGCCCTCTGCTTTTAGTTTGGTAGTTGTGTTTCGGTTTTGTGTTACTTCATTTCAGGACTTAAAGCGTTTCAGGTGTGCAGAGCTGACTACCTGCAGCTGTTGATTCCTCATCAGTGGCTGTATATAAGACTCAGATCCTGATCTGCTCGTCGCCAGAACGTCTTGTTCCCAGTAAGCCCTGCCGGGACTGGAGAGCTCAGCCACCACAGCCGTGTCCTGCCCTGGTGTTCATTGTTACTCAGTTCGGTTTTGATTCTTGTTTCTGTTAAATACATTTTTATTTTGTATTTTAACCCCTGAGTTTCCTGTGTCCGCTTGTGGGTCCAGACTCTGTACGTCACAGTACGTTCTGGCCTCAAGATGGACCCAGCAGACACAAGTTTGTTGCAGCAGGCTATCCGCACGCAGGGCTCGCTGATGAGCAGGTGCTCAGAGAGATCATGGACTCCATGCAGACTCTGACAGCCAGCATTAATCAGATGGCTGCACTGAGGTCTTCAGGCCCTGCTCCCCCGCCTCTGCCTTCCACTTCTGCTCCACCTGCTGCAGTATCTGTCTCCACCCGGGAGCCTTCTATCCCGCCACCAGGACATTACACGGGGGAGGTAGGAGCCTGTGGCAGGTTCTTATTACAATGT
>KV751330.1:2583258-2638684 GCA_001698575.1 Mola mola | reverse complement strand
GGCTGTATATAAGACTCAGATCCTGATCTGCTCGTCGCCAGAACGTCTTGTTCCCAGTAAGCCCTGCCGGGACTGGAGAGCTCAGCCACCACAGCCGTGTCCTGCCCTGGTGTTCGTTGCTACTCAGTTCGGTTTTGATTCTTGTTTCTGTTAAATAAATTTTTATTTTGTACTTTAACCCCTGAGTTTCCTGTGTCCGCTTGTGGATCCAGACTCTGTACGTCACACAAATATCAGGAAATCAGTACAATACAACAAAGGTACAAATCTGGAAGGCAAAAACTCAGAAATCGATTAACGTACTTAGATCATACATGAGGAATGTCCATTTGTAGTGACATTAAAATGCTGTTTGTGTGAAAAATAAAAGTTCAAACATCCAGTAAAATCTTCATTTTGCAAAATATCTATGTAAGAGTGGACAGGGCTTAAGTGGCAAGAGTAATACTTTATATGTAATGCCCCTTTTCATTCCTGAAGGTTCAAAATACAATTTTGTTACATACCATAATAGCATACCATGTATCATTCAGACACAGAAGATAATGAGACGGAACTGATTTTAGGCAATAAATTAAAAGGCAGTCAAAGCATATAGACAAAATTAGAAATCCCAAAAACAGTGGATTGTGTGGGTCACACAACGAGAGTTCAAACCCCCTGCGAAACCAGACAACATTATTTTCTAAACCTAACCAAGTAGTTGTCTACATTTAAGTAACCAATAGCTCTGCCATGTTCTATCTCACACCGACACTGAAGACACATGACAAAGCTTTAGCTAATGACAACTGGAATGACAAGATGTTGGTATCATAGCAACATTTTAACGTTTTAAGAGACAGAACCCCCACAAAACAGCCAGACCTCACTACAATTCCCCATCCACCTTGAAGCACTGTGCTGAGTGTAGACGATGCTGTCAACATGGCCCTTCACTACATCCTCACGCACCTGGACTCCCCGAGAACCAACGGCAGGATCCTGTTTGTGGACTTCAGCTCTGCATTCATTACACTCGTACCAGCTCTGCTTCAGGCCAAGCTTTCCCAAGTTGGGTGTACCAGATCCCATCTGCAGATGGATCAGTAATTTCCTGTGTGACAGTAGCCAGCATGTGAAGCTGGGGAAGCATGTCTCCGACACCCGGACCGTCAACACTGGATCCTCCCAGAGCTGCATTCTTTCCCCTGTACTCTTCTCCCTATACACGAACAGCATCACCTCAAGTCATCAGTCTGTCAAACTGCTGAAGTTTGCGGATGACACAACCGTCATTGGGATCATCTCTGACGGAGATGACTCCTCCCACAGGTGGGAGATGGACCATCTGGTGACCTGGTGCAGCGAGAACAACCTGGAGGTGAATGCTCTGAAAACAGTGGAAATGACTGTGGAGATCAGGAAGAGCCCAGCCCCACTCACCCCATCACCCTGTTCAACCCCCCAGTCAACACTACGGAATCATACTGTTTTCCGGGGTCTGACATCAGCCAGGTCCTCACGTGGGAGCAGAACATAAGCTCCCTCACAAAAAAAGCACAGCAGGGGATGTATTCCCTGAGGCAGCTGAAGAAATTCAGCCTGCATTCACTGCCAAGAACAAGGGCGGACTGCAACATATTATCCACTCAAGGAGATAAGGTGTTTGGTCCCAATCTGCCATCACGTCAGGACCTATATGCCACCAGGACTCTGAAGCGTGCAGGAAAGATTGTAGGTCTAAGTTTGTTCGGCGACATTGGATCGAACTGTGTTTATTGATAGTGGATGGATGGATGGTGGATAGTGAGTGCCACATGTGATGATTTCTACATAACCTACAGTTCACTAGAGTTTCCGGGGTTTCATTGCCTGGACGCATTACTTAGTTATTAATAAATAAATTTGCTGGTGGTAAAATGCAAGTGATAGTCTCCATGCAACTATTTTCATTTGAAGTTTAAATGTGTGTGTGTTTTTGTTGTTCAACTTGGTTTGGTAAAAAAAACTACATTTTCTTAGGAATTAAAAGCAAGCATTCTGGTCTAATCCAACAACCAATCACTCAATAAAGTTTAATTTAGATAGCCCAAAATGACAAATAACAATTTGCCTCTGAAGGCTTTGAAATCCGTACATAGCAACACCCTCTACCCTTTGACCCTCTAACTGGGTGAGGAAAAACTCCAAAAAACCTAGATGAAGAAAAAAGAAGAAACCTCAGAGAGAACCACAGAGGAGGGATCCCTCTCTCTGGGATGGGTAGACATGCAATAGATGTCACAAGTACAAAGCACAACAATATGACAGTGATTACAATCTATGGATACCAAAACATGAGAACTGAGAAGAGTGCAGAGGCATGTTATTAAAGAGAAGAGTCCAGGAACCAGACAATGATCCAGGTCAGGACTCCAGGCCACTCTGTCTTTTGCTGGGTAGGATAGGTGAAGTTGATCATGATGCCAGACACAAGGTCACATCTCCAACAGGTAGCAGGTCACTAGCAGAACTGTCATGCCCACGTCACCAGGTAGCTGAGAGACTTTAAGTAAAAGAAGTAGGGAGAGAGCGAAGTAGAGAAATAGGGGTGCTGAGTGTATCGTGGGAAATCCCCCAGCAGTCTAAACCTATAGCAGCATAACTATGGGCCGGCCTGTGCCAGCCCTAACTATAAGCTTTATCAAAGAGGAAGGTTTTAAGCCTACTCTTAAACACAGAGAGGGTGTCTACCCCACTGACTTGAACTGGGAGCTGGTTCCAGAGGATAGGGGCCTGATAACTGAAGGCTATGCCTCCCACATTACTTTTAGAGATTCTAGAAACTACCAATAAGCCTGCATTTTGGGAGCGCAGCATTCTAACTGGGTGATAAGGTACTATAAGTTCTTTAAGATACAAAGGTGCCTGACAATTTAGAACTTTGTAGGTGAGGAGGAGAAGTTTAAATTCTATTCTGTATTTCACTGGAAGCCATTGCAGAGAAGCTACAACAGGAGAGATATGATCTCTTTTTCGTGTTCCAGTGAGTACAGGAACAGCAGCGTTTTGAATCAGCTGGAGGGTCTTTAGTGACTTGGTTGTACAACCTGATAATAAGGAGTTGCAGTAGTCAAGCCTGGAAGTGACAAAGAATTGCACCATTTTTTCTGCATCATTTTGAGACTGAAAATATCTGATTTTTGCAACGTTACATAAATGAAAAAAGGCAGATCTATAGATTCGTTTATGTGGGAGTCAAAGCACAAATCCTGATCAGATAATTCCCAGATTTTTCACAGTGCTATTACAGGTTAAGGAGATGTCTTCCAGAGTTACTATGTCATTCAGTAATTTATTTCTGAGTTATGTAGGACTGAGGGCAATAATTTCAGTTTTATCTGAATTGAGCAGCAAAAAGTTGCAGGACATCCATATTTTAATATCAGTGCTTCATAGGCCTGGATGATATTGTGGAGGGCCATTTCCTCTCTAGTCTGTTTCTTGTTTCAGTTTGCAAGTTTGAAAACTGTACCATGGTACTAAATTACTATGCTTAACATTTTTTTTCTTTAGAGGAGCCTACAGTTATTTGTAATGATTCTGAGACTCTATCCAGAAAGTGGTCAATTTGGAGAGGACCGGGCTTAACCAAAGGATCCTCTACTCTAGTAGGACAAGGCACTGGATCCAGAGCTAATGGAATCAATTCTATAAATGTAGTTACAGTATCATCTGATAGATATCTTGAGTAGAAATGGTCACCTGTCACCGTGTATTTATGTGTTAAAAGTTCAAATGTAATTAAGTAGTGGTCAGAAAAAAAGGATTATGTGGAAAAATTGTTAGGTGATCAATTTCGAACCCATACGTCAGTACAAGGTCCAGAGTATGATTAAGACAGCGAGTACATTTTTGTACACACTGACAGAAGCCAATTGAATCTAACAGTGAAACAAATGTAGAACCAAAGCTATCATTTTCAATATCCACATGAATATTGAAATCAACTACAGGGTTGCAGTTGTTGCATAGCGTGTCCCTGATTCAGTTCCATCCAACATAAATGCTCTTAATAATGGTGACTTCAGTATATCAGTATTAGGAAACACATTACACAACACCAGACACAATCAGTTTTTCTTTTCAAAGTTTTATTTAGAGCAAGATCACTTAAATACAGTTTAAAAACAGGAGAGCATTCTCTTCTGCCATTCATTCATGTTATGTTCAAAATCAATTCCTCAGCTGAAATTTATATCAACACACAATATATTATAATTTTATACTCGGTCATAGTCATTACATATACAGATATTTTTTTATATACTTACATACTAACTAATCATACTCACATTTGTTGCTGAGTTTTACGGCTTAGAAAAAAAAATGTCATTGTAACATTGACTAAAATATTAAGAGGTCTAATTAAACATGACCAGCAATGCTCTATGGAAAGAAGATCATGAAGTCTCACCAAGATTGCTACATGGCAATGGGGGAGATGAAGAAGATGATCATGTTAAAAACCAGACAGAGAGAGAGACTATTACACCATGTTGCTTTTCACTCTGTCAAAGATCTGTCTGACTTCTGCTGCAGGGACACAACCTTCCCTCACGAAGGCAATAATCCCTGTTAAAAGAGTATTATAGGATAAGCAACAAAGAACCCATAAACAAACACTAAAAATAATGCAAATATGTTTGCTCTCTACCTTCATCAATCTTCAGGCAGTTGACCACAGTGGAGGCTATAACTTCATTTGAGTCCCCATCACACAGAACCCCTTGGATCTTGTGTCCCAGTCGACTGTGGTAAAAACAATGGTAGAAGAGGGTATGTGACTACATATATAGATACATACAGCTGCAGTCCATAAAGGGACATCAAAAGCCACATTTTTTGCTGAAAGTACAGTACGAGCACATTATATTTAAATAATGAAACATAACACTTGAGGTAATTAGGTCAGTGGACTATGAGGAACATCCATGAAGACTGAAGTACTGTAAAGTTCTCTAAAGAGACACTTACGTGATGACCATGTCGTGGTGGGTGCTGTCTGGCTCTCCACTTGGATTTGCTGAGGTCAGAGCAAGGGGTCCAGTGATGTCACAAAGGTGGCCAGTCACTGTGTGGTCAGGGACACGGATCATGATGCTGTCTCTGGTACCAACACGGTCGTAAGCTGGTCCCACTCCTACAAATAAGACATTCAACAGTGAGGTCAATATAGAGGACTGCAAAAGAAAAAAAGTTAATTTAAACCATCAGCTTTTAGATTCAGTTCACAGTTTACCTAGTCTTAGCAGCCAGTCTCCTTTGCTGACGATGCAGCTGATGCCTCCTGGATACACATTCCTCATGAACTCCCAGAGCAGGGGACTGAACGGAGGCTTTGCTGCCACCAGCTGCTCCACATTAGAGATGCAAATACAGATTGGTTTCTCTGCTGGTCTGTCCTGGGTGAGGTAAGAAAGTAGCTGATGAGTTTCACATCCATGGACAAAATGTTGAAATGGTCTTTTGTCAGCTTATATTTCATTCTTACTTTAACATTGTAGATTTTCTCTATAGCTTGGGGATTTTTACAAGAGGCAGCCAAGGCATATACAGTGTCTGTGGGAATACCACAGACTCCTCCCTCTTCCAGGAGGTGAGCGATCTTCAAGAGACTGCTGGTGAGTCGTGAATTTACTGCAGGACATGGTAGCTCTGGAGAAGACTCCTGATTCACATCCTCCTTAGACAGGCCAAAGGGAGAGAAACAATTTCTTAAAATTGGAGAGTCTGAATGTAATTAACCACAATCAAATAGGAAAAAGAATGTAAATGGAGTCACCTAATTAGTTACCTTTATTAAGCGAGGGCCCATCGGCAGCAGTCTTTGTAAAAAGATGTTGTTCACCAGTGATGCCAGAGCTCCATATACACAAATTATTGAAAGTAAAGCAAGCATGGCCACTGTAAATAAAACATCAGAATGTTTTAAAGCGGCATAACTTTATTCATTAGATATGGTTTGAAAATGTAGTCTATTTCTACATTTAAGTAAAGAAATATATTCACAATAAAGCAATGTATGAACTTACTTTCTAGTTGATATGGCAAACGCTGCAGAGTAGAAAGCAGGAAACAGACCAGAACTACCTCCATGATTGCTGTTAGAAACAGCAAAACCAGGTTCCTGTAGGCCGCTGACAGAATCGTGGAGGGATGTGATCAACATCTAAAACAAACCAATGAATACATTTTTCTATAGAACAATGATCTCATTAAACTTACCAATTAGCATAAGGAACGCATTAATGACCAGGAGAGCAGTGACTCCTGCTGTAAAACCATAGGTTGCCTCTGTAGAGAGCTGAAGCAGTTTGCCTAGAAGAGATTAAAATGTGGTCAAAAAGTTGTGTATCTAAGTCAAAACAGTTGAAACGTGTTTGTACAGACATACCCGCAAATCTAAACCAGGTCCAGGTTGCCCATACTACTGCATAAATGGATGAGATGACTGACCCAAAACGGCCACCTCCTATGACTTGTAGTCGACTGACATAGGCCTGGATGATTGCTCCAGAGATCAGGACCCAAGGCACAGTCAGGTGGAGGAAGGCAGGATTTATACTGGATGAACTTGCATGAAGTGCTGAGAGAGCTGCAACCCCATTTAAAAGGTAGAAAAGGGCATCCGAAGCCTGCTCAGTTTGGGACGCCGCTTCCTGGTCCCCCTGCTTGGTCTTGTAACAGTCTAAAGCCTTCTTTAACTGGGCTGTGGAGATGGGCTGGGACCCTACGGGGATTAGGGACTTCTCTGCTATGGTGTTAATAAGACGTGTGAAGGTACCATAAAGGGAGACTCCAGTGAACAGGGAGCAAGACAGACCAAAGAAGATGTAGTATACCCGGACAGGGATTTGGGGGATAGTTGAGACTGTGAGCAGGATAAACAGCATGTTGTGGATCAGTTCAAGAACATCAGTGTTCAGGCTTCCCAGGCAAAGCACCAAGCCTGCTATCACAAAGAACCAGTTTCCCACCATTGAGGCCCTTCCTGAGACCACTGTGCTGTCTTCCACATCCAGAGCAGATACCACAAACTCATCCCAAGCCTTGATCAGCCAGTATGTGGCATGAAGACCAAACTTTGTGGTGTGGTAGCAATCTTGGCGCAGATAGGCATAGTAGCTGGAAAGCAACTGGGCAACTGTGATGATAGAGACCCATGCAGCTCCTAACCCAAAGGCCTTCATGTACCCAAAGCTGTAGAACGCAAAGATGAAGGGGGCTACTGTGTCACAGAAGAAACCCAAGGCCATGGGCTCTGCATATTTTGTGTTTTTCTTTTTCTCTTGGCCAATGCTCTGGGCACGTGCAGAGTTTGTGGTCCCTAACAGGAGAACATTGAAGAGGGGGGTACCAAAACCTTTAAGGACTAGACGTTGAGTCAAACCTTTGACAAGAAGTGCAGCTGACCCATAGATGGCAAAAATAAGAATTAGGGTTTCCAGAACCCCAGAGACCACAAGAGCCCAAGAGCTTGCTACCAGACCCACTGCTTCAAAAACTAAGGTGGCTGTTATAGCCCCAAAGACAAAGGGCATGATGTAGTTGACTGTGGCAGAGCAGAAGGCTAGGAGAAAGGACAGAAGGATATAGGGGACCAGACCAGCAATCGCTGACTCATTCAGTGACAGGCATAAGTGGCCAATTGGGATCCCAGAGGTGACATTCATATATGATTCATTGCTTGTCATGTTAGTTAACAGGGAATAATTATTTATCATCTGATATGTTTCTTCAAAGGCACCGAAGTAGATTCGAGTGGCACCGTAACTGCCCCAAAGAGCAGCATAGCCAATGAAGGCAGTGCCACTCAGATGGTCATATTTTCTAAAGGACAGCAGGCCAGCCACCAGCTGGCATATTCCACCAATCAGGATCAGATGAACACCTGCAATAAACATGGGATAGGAACAACTAAGAAAATGGCATATCTTATTTTATTATTTTGACACTTAAAGTTTAAAGTTTACCTGCAAGTATATTCTCCACTCCCACTGGTTTACTGCCAGTTTGTGCTGAATTGAAGTTCTGCAGAAGAACCAGGAATGCGCTGATCCCATTGGATAACATGCCTAACACTCCTGGTTCACCATAGAAACTGGCTGGAAACCCTTCTGATGTTGACATAGCTTCTTTGTTGTTGATCTGGACTTCCATGGAAACAATGAAACAAATGGCACAGACAGCACACACATTAACATATATACATGTACAAGACATTACTTCAAAATTAATGAGCCATAGTTATGGAATGGAACTAAAGTGTCATGGTGTTGCCAAAATAAGACTATTAGCAACACAGTATATCAGAAATAAATAATTGTATACACAATATACCATAAAACACTCAAACTTTAAGCAATACAGTAATTGCATTTGCATGAGAGTCAAACCCAGGTGACCCAGGGGGATTGTCCTGTACCCATTTTAACCTTAAGACAATTCCCCCACATGATATCTATCTGATAGCAGATAGCTAAGTTAGAAAAGCTGCACCCTTAGACTGTTTGGCCCTGCCCAGTCATATCAACTGGTCATTGCAGATTAATTATTCACTACTTTCCTGCTCTGTGAGTGTAAAGCCGTGCACCTATTTTTTTTATAACAGGCTGATATTTACTCAAAAGAGGGGTTGTGTCACTTTCATCATCTCAGAGTGGTGCTTGTTTTTCTGTCACTCTCATACATATATATCTTCGCTTCGTTTTCGTTTCGTTTTCTGCCGCTTATCCGGGTCCGGGTCGCGGGGGTAACAGCCTGAGCAGGGATATCCAGACGCTCCTCTCCCCAGCCACTTCCACCAACTCCTCCGGGGGGACACCAAGACGTTCCCAAGCCAGCCGAGAGATGTAATCTCTCCAGCGTGTCCTTGGTCTGCCCCGGGGTCTCCTCCCGGATGGGCATGCCCGAAACACCTCCCCAGGGAGACGTCCAGGAGGCATCCTGACCAGATGCCCGAACCACCTCAACTGGCTCCTCTCAACGCGGAGGAGCAGCGGCTCTACTCTGAGCTCCTCCCGGATGTCCGTGCTCCTCACCCTATCTCTAAGGCTGAGCCCAGCCACCCTGCGAAGGAAGCTCATTTCGGCCGCTTGTATTCGCGATCTCATTCTTTCGGTCACTACCCAGAGCTCATGACCATAGGTGAGAGTTGGGACGTAGATTGACCTGTAAATTGAAAGCTTTGCCTTCTGGCTCAGCTCTCTCTTCACCACAACGGACCGCTTCAGCGTCCGCATCACTGCCGACGCTGCTCCAATCCGTCTGTCAATCTCCCGCTCCATTTTCCCCTCACTCGTGAACAAGACCCCGAGATACTTGAACTCCTCCACTTGGGGAAGCGACTCTCCCCCGACCCAGAGTGGGCAATCCACCCTTTTCCGGCTAAGAACCATGGCCTCAGATTTAGAGGTGCTGATTCTCATCCCCGCCGCTTGACACTCAGCTGCAAACCGTCCCAGTGAGAGCTGGAGGTCACTGTTCGATGAGGCCAACAGGACCACGTCATCTGCAAATAGCAGAGACGGAATCCGGAGGCCACCGAACCCGACTCCCTCCGCCGCTTGGCTGCGCCTAGAAATTCTGTCCATAAAAATTATGAACAGAACCGGTGACAAAGGACAGCCTTGGCGGAGACCAACCCTGACTGGGAACGGGTCTGACTTACTGCCGGCAATGCGAACCAAGCTCTGACTCCGACAATACAGAGATTGAATAGCCCGTAACAAAAGGCCATCTACCCCATACTCCCGGAGCACCCCCCACAGGATACCTTGGGGGACACGGTCATAAGCCTTCTCCAGATCCACAAAACACATGTGGACTGGTTGGGCAAACTCCCATGCCCCCTCCAGTACCCTCGTGAGGGTATAGAGCTGGTCCAGTGTTCCACGGCCAGGACGAAAACCACATTGCTCCTCTTGAATCCGAGGTTCAACTAGCAGCCGCACTCTCCTCTCCAGCACCCTGGAGTAGACCTTCCCAGGGAGGCTGAGGAGTGTGATTCCCCGGTAGTTGGAACACACCCTCTGGTCCCCCTTCTTGAAAAGGGGGACAACCACACCTGTCTGCCACTCCAAAGGCACAGTCCCCGATGTCCACGCAATGTTGCAGAGGCGTGTCAACCATGACAGCCCTACAACATCCAGAGCCTTCAGGAGCTCGGGACGGATCTCATCAACCCCCGGGGCGCTGCCGCTGCGGAGTTGTTTGACAGCCCCGGCGACCTCGACCCCAGTGATGGGAGGGCCCAGCCCAAAGTCCTCCGGCTCTGCCTCTTCTTCAGAATGCGTGTTGGTGGGATTGAGGAGATCTTCGAAGTATTCCTTCCACCGCCGAACTATAGACTCAGTTGAGGTCAGCAACTCCCCTCCCACACCGAAGACCGTGTGGACGGGGTTCCGCTTTCCCCTCCTGAGTCGCCGAACAGTTTGCCAGAATTTCTTCGGCGCCGACTGGAAGTCTTGTTCCATGGCCTCACCAAACTCCTCCCACACCCGGGTTTTTGCCTCAGTGACCACCCGAGCCGCAGATCGCTTGGCCTGCCGGTAGCTGTCTGCTGCCTCGGGAGTCCCACAGGCCAACCATGACCTGTAAGTCTCCTTCTTCAGCTTGACGGCCCCTTTCACCTCTGGTGTCCACCAGCGGGTCCTGGGATTACCGCCACGACTAGCACCAGCGACCTTGCTACCACAGCTTCGAGCAGCCGCCTCGACAATGGCAGCGCGGAACATGGCCCACTCAGACTCCATGCTCCCCACTACCTCCGGGATGTGGTTGAAGCTCCTCCGGAGGTGGGAGTTGAAGACCATTTTCACAGGGTCCTCAGCCAGACGTTCCCAGCAGACCCTCACTATTCGCTTGGGCCTACCTGGTCTGTCCGGCTTCTTCCCCCGCCACCTGATCCAACTCACCACCAGGTGGTGATCAGTTGACAGCTCTGCTCCTCTCTTTACCCGAGTGTCCAGCACATACGGTCGCAGATCAGATGATACGACTACAAAGTCAATCATTGACTGTCGACCTAGGGTGTCCTGGTGCCAAGTGCACTTATGGACACTCTTATGGCTGAACATGGTGTTAGTTATGGACAAACTGTGACTAGCACAGAAATCCAATAACTGAACACCACTCGGGTTCAGATCGGGCAGTCCGTTCCTCCCAATCACACCCCTCCAGGTCTCGCTGTCATTGCCCACATGAGCGTTGAAGTCTCCCAGTAGGACGATGGAGTCCCCAGTAGGGGCACTCTCCAGTACCTTTTCCAAGGACTCCAAAAAGGGTGGGTACTCTGAACTGCTATTTGGCGCATAGGCACAAACCACAGTCAGGTCCCGTTCCCCAACCCGAAGGCGCAGGGAAGCAACCCTTTCGTCCACGGGGGTAAACTCCAACACATTGGCTGAGAGCCGGGGAGCTATTAATAAGCCCACGCCTGCTCTCCGCCTCCCACCTGGGACAACTCCAGCATAGAACAGAGTCCAACCCCTCTCAAGAAGACTGGTTCCAGAACCTGAACTGTGCGTTGAGGTTAGGCCGACTATATCTAGCCGGTATCTCTCAACCTCACGCACAAGCTCAGGTTCCTTCCCCATCAGAGAGGTAACATTCCATGTTCCGATAGCCAGCTTCAGCAACCGGGGATCGGACCGCCAAGGCCCCTGCCTTTGACTGCCACCCGATCCACATAGCACCGGACCTCTATGGTTCCTCCTGTGGGTGGTGGGCCCACATGAGGACGGACCCATGTTTCCTTTTCGGGCTGAGCCCGGCCGGACCCCATGGAAAAAGGCCCGGCCACCAGGCGCTCGCCTATGGACCCCTTCCCCAGGCCTGGCTCCAGGGCGGGGTCCCGGTATCCCTCCGGGCAGGGTACACAAGTCCTTGTTATTATTCACCATCATAGAAGTCTTTGAACTGCACTTTGTCTGGCCCCTCACCTAAGACCAATTTGCCTTGGGTGACCCTACCAGGGGCAAACAGCCCCCGACAACTTAGCTCCTAGGATCATTAGGGCACCCAAACCCCTCCACCACGGTAAGGTGGCGGTTCCAGGAGGGGACATACATATCTTTACATTATAATATTTATTTTCTAGAGATAGAGCAAATTTTCAACTAACTAAGAATACAATATTTAGCACATGTGAAATACATGTTGTCATCATTCATTCAATGTGGATGTAATAAAGTATTTGTGCCATTAAGTGATAAAGCAAGTAAACAAAAAGTCTTACCTGCTGAAGACGCTCAGACGGATGAACAATTGAGTCGCTCTGAGACAGGGATGAAAGTTGTCACAAATAAAATGTTTATAGGAGGAGTTCATGAAAAATTCCCCACACTATCCAACACTGAAACCTGAGAGTTGATATCATTGGTCTGCACCTGATTATTCGACCACACCTCCATCCTCTGCTGCTCAGGAGGGTGATGCTGGATACTATAATAATGTTAACAGAAAGTACTATGGAAACATTTTTTTTTTTACCTTTTTTATAACTTACAGTAACTGATATGGCTTTGCTTCCCCGTTCCTTCTGACAAATACCAAATAATGTGAGTCACTGACTATTTAAGCCAGGTGCTCCCAAACGAAAAGCCATCAGAATCTTTCACTATCTTTTGACTGCGAAACTGCTGCATCAAAGAGAAAGACCCAAAGTTGAGCAACAACTGACTGAGACCATGATGTCCATGTTACAGGTAAAGATTTAAAGATATTTCTGTTTTGTTTTTTTTATTTCTGTTAGATTAATAAAAATCTGTAGACCACAGACTATTATAAAGGGCATAAATTAGACTTCTTCCAGTGCAAAATTTCACTCAAAATTCTGGAATCATAATAAAGTTTTCCACTGTGTATGTTTTTTGTGGTTAAGCAGAATTTAACACAGTACTTCTTAAATGTTGATAAATCAGCATATTTCACAAATTTTACAGTAGAAGCACCAAATACATAGAATGGATGTTAGAAACAAAAGAGGTACTTTTGTAGTATTAAGTATTTATTGTTGCTCTTGATGGTTTATGCGTCAGTAGTCATGTATTGTTCTCTTGCAGAAAACCATAAGACCAGTTTGGGTTATCAGAGGGCTGCACAAGTCTGCAGGTGAAGGTAAACAGGAAAACATATTTCTGTCAGGTTCAGCATTTACGGGCAGCATTGTTACTTGTAGACAGATAAACTAAACATTCTCGGTCTTTATCCTGCAGTTTTAAAGCATCCAGCCCCTGAAGACACAGTCACAGCCAGCTATGGGAGGTTCATCAGTGAAGCTAAGCCTCAGCACTTGTCCTCCTTGGTGCTCCACCGCAGCAAAAGAATGGTGTTGGACAGCATTGGCGTTGGTTTGATTGGCAGCACAACAGACGTGTTTGATTTGGCTTTACAGCACTGCCAGGTGAGGCCCAAGTGAAAGATAAGTATAGCTTTTCAAAGGTTTTTTTTTTTTTTTAATGAGGCAATAAGAAAGATGAAAGCAATGACCTGATGAAAAGGGTTGTCATATGTAGTTGCGCAAGCCATGTGCTGACAGAAGGAATGGGTGAAAAAATAATCAGAGATTGCTATCACACTGAATTTCATCATGCAGCTTGAGAACAGGCAGGAGTTTTGTGTCTGCTGACCTTTTTCTCTAAATTTCTGTTTGCATTGACTTACAGAGAAACTATAATATTAAATTCGTTTTTTTTGACAACCTTTGTCTGTCATTTTCCCTCAGCACATGTATGCGCCAGATGAAATCAGTTCTGTGTATGGACGTAGGGGCATAAAACTCTCCCCAGTGCTGGCAGCTTTTGTCAACGGAGTGGCGGTGAGTAGGTGGAACAGATGGGTACAGCAGAATTTCCCTCTGGGATAAATAAAGTATTCTGAATCTGAATCTGAATCTGAATATAGCTGTTTGAAATGCTGTTTTGATATTGTCTGATCAGCGAAAATAACTTCAGCTGACATTTCTCATACTTTGTCTGTCCTAGCTAAGAGTAACATTATGGCACTGTTTATTTTATTACTTAAGTTACTTTAATTTTGATTCTTACATAATTTATTTTGCAGTCTCACTCCATGGACTTTGATGATACATGGCACCCTGCCACCCATCCTTCAGGAGCAGTCCTTCCAGCTGTGTTGGCACTCAGTGACATGATGCCTGGTAATAGCAAACCCAGTGGTCTTGACTTCCTGCTGGCATTCAATGTGGGCGTTGAGATCCAGGGCCGACTGATGAGGTTCTCTAATGAGGCCCGCAACATCCCCATGAGGTGGGCACCTCAGTCAAATTGCACATAAATGCTGTAATTTCTAGACTGACAAAAAAAGTCTCTGCATGTGGTGAGTCGTGTAGACGAATAGTTGTTTGTACAAGAAATGATAGTTATGAGGAAATTGTTCTATTTGAGCAAATTCTCTTTCTTTCTGTCTTCCCCATCCCTAGGTTTCATCCTCCCAGTGTGGTGGGGACCATGGGAAGTGCAGCTGCCTGTGCTCGCCTCCTGTCTTTGGATCACACACAATGCAGTCATGCCTTGGCTATAGCTGCATCTCTGTCTGGAGCCCCAATGGCTAATGCTGCCACTCAGTCGAAGCCCCTCCACATTGGTAATGCCTCACGTTTGGGGCTGGAGGCTACTCTGCTGGCCTCCCGAGGCCTAGAAGCGAGTCCTCTGATCCTGGATGCCGTTGACGGTGTAGCTGGCTTCAGTGCTTTTTATGAAGACTACATGCCGCAGCCGTTAGAATCACCCAATGACGATGGCCATATGTTCCTGCTAGAAAAGCAGGACATGGGCTTCAAGCGCTTCCCTGCCCATCTGGGGATGCACTGGGTGGCAGATGCTGCAGCCTCGATCCATAAACTTCTTATAGGCTGTGGCCCCAGCACCGTCTCCCTGGCTCAGGTCCAAGATATCCTTCTCCGGGTCCCTAAATCAAAGTACATCAACAGGCCTTTCCCGGAGTCTGAGCACGAGGCACGCCACTCCTTCCAGTTCAACGCTTGCAGTGCTCTCCTGGACGGTGAGGTGACTGTGCAATCCTTCACGCCCGCTGCTATGATGCGCCCTGACCTGCTTGCTCTGCTGAGCCGTGTTCGCGTGGAGCATCCCCAGGACAACTTGGCTAATTTCAACCACATGTACGGTGAAGTGCAGGTGACGCTTACCAGTGGAGACATTCTGAAGGGGCGCTGCAACACCTTCTACGGTCATTGGCGCAACCCGCTGACCAATGAGAGCCTGAGGAAGAAGTTCAGGAGCAATGCAGAAGTGGTGCTTCCCTCACAGAAGGTTGAGAGGCTGGCCGATGTGGTGGAAGAGCTGGACAGAGTCAAGGACTGCAGGGCCCTTTTGTCACTACTGCAGTGAACACAGTGTATGTGAACATACATTTATAACTTATTATAACACATTTGTTCATATCAGTATCGCCTTTTCACATTAAAATTTTGCCTATTAAACTTGATAAAGGTGTACATGAAAAACAATAGGCCATTTATATAACAATATGCCTGTCTTACCAGAGCCATGTGAGACTACTGTACGAATCTACTGTATGATAGTATGATTCCATCGTTTCATTTTTATTTATATCCATAACAAATCCATATGTATATTATATTGTTTGTATGTATTTTTTGGTTAATAAAGGGATGATGAAAGAATATTTGTGCATTGTAAACCTTCAAATATCATCATTTTATATTTACAAATGGTGTACGGCACAAAGAGTTGATTTAAATGACATAAAGGTACATACACCAGTGATTGTATTGGGACTTTTCTTTTCATTTTTACATTCAGTTTGGAAAGTGTAATGAATTTCAATTGTGGAGCAGTTTCAGAGTAGTGATAAAGAGATATATCCTCATTCCAATATATGGTCAGTTAATGTGTGCCAGTAAATGAGTCTCTAGGGGAGGAAATAGATGACTGGCTCAGCTCAGTCCAGCACTGGACATGCGGAACCCACAGGACTTTATATCCTGCCTGGGCAGGCCTGTGTATGGTGAAGATGTTGCTTGTTATTAATGGTTAATATAAAACTAAAGAAGAAGGAAAAGTGACATTTATTGAAGCTCTCTGATGGTCTTGTATACTTTGCAGGTGCAAAAGAACCGGCAAAATATAACAATGAGACAACTGAAGCAGTCACAGAAATATTAACTATGAGGTTCAAAAGTTGACTTTTAAAGCTGATATATTCATGACATTTTGAACTTGTTTGGGTCATATAAAACTAAAATTTCTGTGATGGATTTTGAAAAAATGGAATCACAACATTATGACTTTTTCAGGGTAGGAAAAAAAGCGGCTGATTGTGTTCTGTGCTCAGAGTTCTGCTCTGAAGTCAGACTGATCACTGCTAACAATGACTGAGTTGACTGTATTGATCTCACTTTCTATTTCATTGGCAAAAGGGTGCTCTATAAAAGCTTATTTCCCTAATCAATCAATCAATCAATCAATCAATCATTCAAGTTAAATTTGTATAGCCCAAAATCACTAATAACAATTTCTGAGGGCTTTACAATCTGTACATAACAACACCCTCTACCCTTAGACCATAGGAGCCCAAAGGTTAGGTTGTAACAGCTTCAGAATTACTGGAGCAAAGAGCTTATAAACAAATATATAAGGTTCTTCTTTCAATCTTTGTTTCTTATAAAAAGGATAGTTCAGAGGTTAAACAATTGAACATTCAGTTTTAAATTCAAAAATTTTAATTATTTAATTGCATACTCAGCATAAATGAGCGCTGAGCCACCTGGAACATCGGGAGAGCTATGTCAGGATGCTCTTCATTGACTAAAGCTCAGCATTCAATGCTATCATCCCTGACATCCTGGTCAGCAAACTGTCTGACCTGGGTCTCCCCCCACACACCTGCTACTGGATTAAGGACTTCCTCACAAACAGACCCCCGACAGTCAAACTCGGCCCCTACCTCTCCTCCAAATGGACACTGAGCACGGGCTCCCCACAAGGGTGTATGCTGAGCCCGCTGCTCTACACTCTCTATACCACTGACTGCAGACCCACCCACTCCAGCAACACCATCAGTAAGTTTGCATACGACACAACGGTGGTGGGACTGATCGCAGAGGGGCCTACAGGGATGAGGTCCTGAAACAGTCTGAGTGGTGCTCAGCAAACAACCTGATGAGTGCTATGCACATAAACACAACATTCCAGTGCTCGGTGGGCAAATCAGATGCAATTCTCCCTGTACTCATTATGACTAGAGGAAAAAGCATTATAGAACTATATAAATCTCACCCTAAAAGGTCTCCTTAAGTCTGAGTGGTGCGCAGCAAACAACCTGTCTCTGAACACCACAAAGACCAAAGAAATAATCCTGGACTTCAGGAAACATTAGGTAGAGCTATCCCCACCTTTCATACGTGGTGACTGTGTGGGGAGGGTCCACACCTTCAGCTTCCTGGGCACCGTGATCTCTACTAATCTTTCCTGGTCTGCAAACACCTCGGATGTCATCAAGAAGGCACAGCATCATCTGCACTTCCTGAGAGTGCTCAGGAAAAATAATTTCTGTGAGAAGCTGCTGGTGACCTTCTATCGCTCTACCATCAAGAGCATCCTGACCTTCTGCATCAAGTTTCAGCGTGGTTAGAACTAGATAAGACATCAATGACATGCACGCCCATGTGTTTATAGTGCCGTAACTCTGGTTGGACATTATGGCCTCCTGTTCTATCAGAACAGGCATTCATAGTCAACATGTGGACAACTCCCTGCAGATCATATTCCGCCATATAGCTACACGCCAAGGTGTTTCTTTGATAGGGACTTTCCAGCTACACCATCCTCAAAACAGACTAAACAACTGCTCAGAGCATCTGATGAGGGCTATGCACATAAACACAACATTCCAGTGCTCGATGGGCAAATCAGATGCAATTCTCCCTGTACTCATTATGACTAGAGGAAAAAGCATTATAGAACTATATAAATCTCACCCTAAAAGGTCTCCTTAAGTCTGAGTGGTGCGCAGCAAACAACCTGTCTCTGAACACCACAAAGACCAAAGAAATAATCCTGGACTTCAGGAAACACTAGGTAGAGCTATCCCCACCTTTCATACGTGGTGACTGTGTGGGGAGGGTCCACACCTTCAGGTTCCTGGGCACCGTGATCTCTACTAATCTTTCCTGGTCTGCAAACACCTCAGATGTCATCAAGAAGGCACAGCATCATCTGCACTTCCTGAGAGTGCTCAGGAAAAATAATTTCTGTGAGAAGCTGCTGGTGACCTTCTATCGCTCTACCATCAAGAGCATCCTGACCTTCTGCATCACGGTGTGGTTCTCCCACTGCACCTCACCAGAGCTGAGGCAATCCGCCCCCATCCTGCACACCACCTGTTTGATCCGTTACCCTCTGGCAGGCCGTACAGGTCCATCAAAACCAGGACAAACAGAATATCGGGAATAGCTTCTTCCCACAAGGCATCACTGCACTATACACAAGCCACACACACAACTCAAGGACAATGTGCAATATTGACAGAGACTGACTGTATTTTCATATTTTACTGACTGATTTACTTTATATTTAAGTATTGTTGCTTGCACTTTTAATTCTTAGTTTATGTTGTTTGTCATACTCGGTTGCTACTATAATTTTGTTGTACACTTGTACAATGACAATAAAAAGAATTCTGATTCTGATAAATGACTATTTATGCTGGAAATACAGAGATGGATGAATACACAGTGTTAGTTATAATGGAGACATGTGTCTTATTTACTAAAAGACCATCTGAATTTTATAGTAAAATAACGTCAAAGGTTTTCATGAGTAATGAGAATAATGACACCTTTAATCTGAGAAGGATGTAACACTCAGAAATAAAGGCACAGTTGACTTTAGTATACGTCACTGATAAGCAGGAAATACAACAATAAGGAATGCATGGCCCTGTGAAACAAAAGACTGATACATTGTACTGGGAAAGTTTCCTCATTGACATAGTTCGAGTTTTCTGAAAAGAAATGGTTGAAAAGAAACCTTCTGGATGCCGGTAAGGCCCAGTGTTAAGGTTTACAGTCAGGAAAGGAAGAGGTCCACCTTACTTTCATGTATAATGTTCTCACACACAAGTTTCAGCGTGGTTAGAACTAGATAAGACATCAATGACATGCACGCCCATGTGTTTATAGTGCCGTAACTCTGGTTGGACATTATGGCCTCCTGTTCTATCAGAACAGGCATTCATAGTCAACATGTGGACAACTCCCTGCAGATCATATTCCGCCATATAGCTACACGCCAAGGTGTTTCTTTGATAGGGACTTTCCAGCTACACCATCCTCAAAACAGACTAAACAACTGCTCAGAGCATCTGATGAGGGCTATGCACATAAACACAACATTCCAGTGCTCGATGGGCAAATCAGATGCAATTCTCCCTGTACTCATTATGACTAGAGGAAAAAGCATTATAGAACTATATAAATCTCACCCTAAAAGGTCTCCTTAAGTCTGAGTGGTGCGCAGCAAACAACCTGTCTCTGAACACCACAAAGACCAAAGAAATAATCCTGGACTTCAGGAAACACTAGGTAGAGCTATCCCCACCTTTCATACGTGGTGACTGTGTGGGGAGGGTCCACACCTTCAGGTTCCTGGGCACCGTGATCTCTACTAATCTTTCCTGGTCTGCAAACACCTCAGATGTCATCAAGAAGGCACAGCATCATCTGCACTTCCTGAGAGTGCTCAGGAAAAATAATTTCTGTGAGAAGCTGCTGGTGACCTTCTATCGCTCTACCATCAAGAGCATCCTGACCTTCTGCATCACGGTGTGGTTCTCCCACTGCACCTCACCAGAGCTGAGGCAATCACAAGAGACCGCCCCCATCCTGCACACCACCTGTTTGATCCGTTACCCTCTGGCAGGCCGTACAGGTCTATCAAAACCAGGACAAACAGAATATCGGGAATAGCTTCTTCCCACAAGGCATCACTGCACTATACACAAGCCACACACACAACTCAAGGACAATGTGCAATATTGACAGAGACTGACTGTATTTTCATATTTTACTGACTGATTTACTTTATATTTAAGTATTGTTGCTTGCACTTTTAATTCTTAGTTTATGTTGTTTGTCATACTCGGTTGCTACTATAATTTTGTTGTACACTTGTACAATGACAATAAAAAGAATTCTGATTCTGATAAATGACTATTTATGCTGGAAATACAGAGATGGATGAATACACAGTGTTAGTTATAATGGAGACATGTGTCTTATTTACTAAAAGACCATCTGAATTTTATAGTAAAATAACGTCAAAGGTTTTCATGAGTAATGAGAATAATGACACCTTTAATCTGAGAAGGATGTAACACTCAGAAATAAAGGCACAGTTGACTTTAGTATACGTCACTGATAAGCAGGAAATACAACAATAAGGAATGCATGGCCCTGTGAAACAAAAGACTGATACATTGTACTGGGAAAGTTTCCTCATTGACATAGTTCGAGTTTTCTGAAAAGAAATGGTTGAAAAGAAACCTTCTGGATGCCGGTAAGGCCCAGTGTTAAGGTTTACAGTCAGGAAAGGAAGAGGTCCACCTTACTTTCATGTATAATGTTCTCACACACAAGTTTCAGCGTGGTTAGAACTAGATAAGACATCAATGACATGCACGCCCATGTGTTTATAGTGCCGTAACTCTGGTTGGACATTATGGCCTCCTGTTCTATCAGAACAGGCATTCATAGTCAACATGTGGACAACTCCCTGCAGATCATATTCCGCCATATAGCTACACGCCAAGGTGTTTCTTTGATAGGGACTTTCCAGCTACACCATCCTCAAAACAGACTAAACAACTGCTCAGAGCATCTGATGAGGGCTATGCACATAAACACAACATTCCAGTGCTCGATGGGCAAATCAGATGCAATTCTCCCTGTACTCATTATGACTAGAGGAAAAAGCATTATAGAACTATATAAATCTCACCCTAAAAGGTCTCCTTAAGTCTGAGTGGTGCGCACCAAACAACCTGTCTCTGAACACCACAAAGACCAAAGAAATAATCCTGGACTTCAGGAAACACTAGGTAGAGCTATCCCCACCTTTCATACGTGGTGACTGTGTGGGGAGGGTCCACACCTTATGACATGCACGCCCATGTGTTTATAGTGCCGTAACTCTGGTTGGACATTATGGCCTCCTGTTCTATCAGAACAGGCATTCATAGTCAACATGTGGACAACTCCCTGCAGATCATATTCCGCCATATAGCTACACGCCAAGGTGTTTCTTTGATAGGGACTTTCCAGCTACACCATCCTCAAAATAGACTAAACAACTGCTCAGAGCATCTGATGAGGGCTATGCACATAAACACAACATTCCAGTGCTCGATGGGCAAATCAGATGCAATTCTCCCTGTACTCATTATGACTAGAGGAAAAAGCATTATAGAACTATATAAATCTCACCCTAAAAGGTCTCCTTAAGTTCATGGGAATGAAGATAAATTCACCCACAGGTCAGTAAGCTCAAACACTTTCTTAGCTGAGGTCAGAGCAAGCAGCAAATCTGTTTTGAATTAAAACACCTGTAGAGAAGGTAATGAAGGCTCCAGAAGCTCAGAAAAAGGCCTGTACCATTAGGAACACAAGGCGAATTTCCACTGGTATTTCCGCCTGCTCAGACCTGTGTTCAACACTGGAGGATGGGTAAATCAAAGATAGAATAACACAGAGCAATTGAAGTCCAAGCTTTCGTTTCTTCTTCTCTTGTTTTTCTCTCTTTCTCTCTCTCTCTCTCTCTCTCTCTCTCTCTCGCTCTCTTGTTTGTGCCAGATTCAAAGGGCCTTTTTGTCCCCATCTGTCCTCCTGCACTGGTGATGGAGCAGTGATTGTCAGATATTGATTGTCAATCATTGCAGTAGATGGCAGATCTCCTTTCTCTACCCTCAAACTCAACTGACTTTTCTTGGTGTGTGTGACCCGTGCAACAATGGCCCTTTATTTGAAAAAGGCACAGGAGAATACTTTATTTAAATACTACTTCACCTACCTGGTACTCAAATGTCAGGAACAATATGGTGCATTAACTGGATCAGTCGACACCTGCTTTTCTTCTGTGTCATAATCATGATTTACAAATTTTACAGAATGCATTTCTGCATGAGAACTGATTGGACAAGCGAGGTCGTCCAATCAACTATACGTCCGCCGAGGACCTGAAGCGCTTCTACCAAGTTTCCAGCTCCGAGGAGGAGGAAGAGGAGGAGGAGGAGGGGGAGGGCGTGAAGGAGAAGCACAAGCTGAACAAACTGAACAAGCTGAGCAAGTGTTTAATTCAGCAGTTGGTTGTATGTAACAAACAGTAACCACAATGATACTAACTATGGTGTTAACAGAAAGGGACAAAATTAAAATAAGGCCTAAGACGAGACGTTTGTTCGTTTTTATGTTTATGGTGTTTCATTTAGTTATTTCTTTAAATGTGAATCTTATTCCAGCAAAAACTTAAGTGTTATTTTGGAAGCTGGCAACTCCTACTTCCATATCCATGAACCAAAATAAAAGCCCTCTGGAAATAAGTAAGTGGCTTTAATGAATCTGGGGGAAAGGCAAGCAAAAAGGGTGGAGGATTACTTATTATTTATTTTTTTCTCAAAGGAGATTATTATTTGCAGCTTAAGCAAATGAGGGCATGTGTATTTATAATTTTTTTTTTTTATTCATTCCATAATATTTGAATTATTTATGGAACAATCTCAGTCTCCCAACAGACAATGGCCAACACCTTGTCTTTTGATTTTATTTTGTTCCTTAGTCTTTCCCCAGCTCCAGTCTCACACCTACAAATCAATCAAAAATTCCCACAGACCCTGCCTTTCTGATAATTAAAGAAAAAAGCTTTGGTGATAAAGTTGTGCTGACGGAAATGTTTCGAATGAGTTACTGGGAATTTAATTTCTTTGATTTGTGGATCTGACCACACCTGAAATAAACAATTGTGTTGTGTATCAGTGAGTCATCTATTCTTTTATTGATTTAGTTTTCCTTAAAATTCCCCGGGCGCAGAATTTCACGACTGTGGTCAGAGGTTGCAGGTGTTCCGTGAGTATAAATATCCGCTAGAGACAAGCTTGAAAGTATTCAGAGCAACAGCTGAGAGAGAGAAGACAAGTGAGCAACACACAGGTATGCACACAATATAACTGAGCTGAAGGAAAAGAAGTGTTGCTAAAATTTAATGTGTTTAAATGAACAACAGTATGCATCAAAGTGGAGCATAATGCATATTAGAAAGCTGCCTACAGCAGAACTCTAGACATTTTGGTGCTGTAATCTTCTATGTTTTATGAAACACAGTTTTCAGTCGGAAAATGTGTTTTGTGACATCAGTGACATACAATGTGTTTCTCTCTCTGTTTTTCCAAACAGTGCCCACTTTATCAATCCTGCAAGCAGTCAAAGAGAGATGACGACATCCCTGAGTAAACTGCAGGAGCTCTACAAGCAGCAGGGCTTCCTCTCAGCGCTGGCTGTCTTGAATGAGACTGAGTTGAAGGAGGCCAAACATGCCTTTTCTAAGCTGGAGAGGAAATTTGGTAAGTGCCACTGAAAGGATAATGGGAGATGGGATGGAAAAGGAGGTGAAAATAGTAAGATCTAAGGACTATTAATATCTAATTTCTGCATGAGGAAGGGGAGGTGAATGGGGAAATGATGTGTTGTTTCCAGGTACGGAGTACACCCAGTACAGCCTCCACAATGTTCACCTCCAGTATCCCTGGGTGATGGACCTGACCAAACACCCTCAAATCCTACAAGTGGTCGAAGCCATCCTGGGCCCCAACATCATCCTGCTGGACTCCCGCTTTATCTGTAAATACCCAGCACTCAAGCCAGATGGGAGTGTTGGAGAGGAAGGACTTCCATACGTGGCCTGGCATCAGGACATGAGGTAGCTTTACCAAAAACACGGGGACATATTTGGTTGTGCTTTTCGTATGCTTGTATTGTTTGAATTTAATTGTTTCATGCGCAGGTACTGGGGAATTGACGGTGGCCCTGTTCTGTCTGTGTGGCTCGCTTTAGATGACTCACTGAAAGAGAACGGTGCCCTTCTGGTGATCCCAGGTGCTACAGCTACTCATTTACACTTCATGCCTTCAATCGCAGTCCCGAAAGGGCACCTCTACATAAAAGCAACAACATGTCCATTAAAAGCTTCTTTAACTCTTTCTAAAGATTATTTAAAAAAAATCAAATGTTTTGAACATTTTAACCTCGCAGGCAGTCACTGTGATGGCATGTTGCCCCATCGCCAAGCCATCTGCCCTGGAAACATGCTGTCAGTCAACCAGGAGATCCCAGAGGAGCTGGTGCAGGTTGATGAAGCTGTGCTTTGTCCTCTGCTAGCTGGGCAGATGTCTGTGAGTGTGTTTGAATTTTTTGCTGAACATAGCAGGACATGACTGAAAGCAGCACACGGTGATGTAATGAGCATTTTGGATCTGTTTGTGTAGATTCATGATGGATTGCTCGTCCACGCCAGCGATGCCAACAGATCTCAGAAGAGGCGCTGCGGGTTCGTGATCCGCTACGTTCCCACCTCTGCATATCCCACAGAGGTGAGACAACCATGAAGATATTTCATTTTTTTATTTCACAGTGTCAGACTGGCACAGTATGTTGATCGTGATTCTCTCTGTTGCCTTTAGGATCCTAATCGTCCCAGGAAATTTCATGCAGCGACACTGGCCTGTGGAACAGATCACTTCAATCACTTCTCCAACAAAACTACATGAACTCTCTCTTGATTCTTCACAGTTGTTTGTACCAATAGCAGAAATATTTAATGGTTGAACCAAAGATTGACTCTATGTTTTTGAATATTATCATACATCATAAATAAGGTGTACATTTCTGTGGGATGATGTACTGTACTGAAATGTCTTAACTATGGAAAGATGATTGATTGAAAATGATTGTTCAGACTGCATCAAAATAAACTTTCACAATAACCCAAACTGTTCAATCAATCTCAGTATTTATGTTTACTCTGTTGACGTTATTATAAAAAATATCTATCACACTATCAGACTTTGTGATAGTGTGGACTCTACAAAATTTGCACCTTAATCAGTCTATTAGTGTGTTGTATTCATCACTCGTCAAACTGTGTTAAATTCAAAATGGACTTAATTAAATCATAATTTCCCCCAGTTCAAGTCCGTCTGCGCACATATTTAAAGTACAAATAAAAAAAAATTGAATTTATTTTCTTCTAATCAAAAAGTAAACTTTTTAACAATTCAAAATGTTTGCTAGTCTCAGCGACAGTAATGTTGAATTATTTCAATTCTTTGAAGTCTTGTATTACTTCATTCAAGTGAATGAAAGAAAAATACCATCAAATACATCGGTATTTGTTACTTTCTTCTGAACAATACACACATCAATAAACTCAATAAAATAAATGTCTTAAATAAAAGAATGAACTTTTGTTTCCATGAAGTTAGCAGCTCGAACATGGAACTCTTGTTTCAAGCTGTTTGAAAGTAATGTCTTTATAAGCCTATTAGATCTCATCACACCATCACATGGATCCCTTATTTATTCGTATAAGCCAACTTACATTACAAAAAAATCAATTTTGCTTTATTTTTCTATTTGGCATGTGCCAGTCATTTCAGCTGGGATCAGCTCCTGTCACCAGTGAGTGACTACAGAATGATGCATATTACCAATGTAATAATTTTACATACCTATAATTGTTTTAAAACAACTTCCGTCAATGTCATACTTTATTTCACAACAACAGCATTGCAGTTGTTGTTTAGGTTCATTTACCAATATATCAAAAAAATAGTTTGCATGCAATAGTTGCAGGTACTAGTTCTGAAATATCAGATTTTTGTTTCAGTGGACTTTTCTTGTTCTGAAAAATGTTGGCAAGTGACTTTTTGACACAGTATACATTATACATGACAATGGATTCTTTTTATGTTCAATGTTAATTTAAAAAAAAAAAAAAAAAGTAATTTGGTGAGTATTTTTTATTGAAATCTCAAAACACATTGAAGGTAAAATATCAGATGAATGCTGAGATATAGCTTGATATAGATACCGTACATGCACAGAAATTACAGTCAATTTGTTTAATTAAACCGGTCCAAATATCTAGTAAGTCATTTTAGACTTCTAAGCCAGTTTCAGTATCTCTCCAACCATGGCTCCTACTCCATCAAAGACTTGATGAATGTGATGAATGGGTACGTTGCACATAAACGCGCAGGTGGTCACAAGCTTATTTTTGACATCGACGTGTGCTTTATCCACTTCAGTGTTGACGTGCTTGCAGCCCATCTCCTTCAGAGCACCTGCCGTCTGAGCATACGGCCACCTGAAAGAATAAAACGAGAGACAAAGTTAACTCTAGATTAGAGGGGAGGGGCGGGGTGTCTGTTTGGTTTTTTTTCCCCACATAGACATTTGGTGGTGAGAAACTGTCACACACACTTTTCACACTCTTTGTCCTGTCCCACAGTGAGCTCGCAGCCAGGCAGGATCTTGGCAGCGAGGATGGGGGAGATGCAGCACATGCCCAGAGGCTTTTTGGCTCTGTGGAAAGCCTTGATGATCTTCTCTAGATCTGGCCTGACAGTGCACTCTTTATTCTTCACTGCCCAGTCACTCAGGTTCTTCGCCACACCAAATCCCCCTGGATGAGAACACACAGCATCTCTCAAACACTGAGATGAAAAAAACGGAAGGAAATGTAAAACATGTGAGCCGATACGGCCTTGATCCTGCCAGCTTTTCCAGCCTTACCTGGGATGATGGCAGCGTCAAATGCTGAAACGTCCAGCTTGGCCAGATCAGTCACGTCTCCTCTGGCAATGCGGGCACTTTCCTCCAAAATGTTTCTCTTGTCCTGTGTGGGTTTCCCCTCACAGTGATTTACAACATGCATCTGAACCGCATTGGGAGCAAACATCTGCACCTGCAACGAAACACTAGCATGTAAAACCTTTTAGAGCTGATATTCAGGCCAAGTGGATGCTCTTGTACCTGAGCACTACAAGAATTCAGTTTATTTAGGAATGGATCTGGAAGTTCTGCAGATTACTACACTGTAAATGTTTCTCTTACTTTTGCTCCAGCCCGACTCAGGTGGACCAGGACAGCAGAGGCCTCATGGACCTCTGTGCCATCATAGACTCCACAGCCCGAGAGAATAACTGCAACTCGCTTCACCATGGCTCCTGTGAAACACATAAAACAAACACACGCATCTTTTAGTGAATACGACTTCATAAACTAGTTTAAATTTAAGACTACTGAGCCAACTGCTCACATAAAACATTTACAGATCCAGGTGACAGACGAGCTGCAGGAGTGCTGCTGCTGCTGCTGCCAAGTAAAACTGACACCAGTAGGAAGAAGGTACAGGATGCATTTGCTGTGCTCGACTCCACCCATAATAAAGACTATTTTTTGCGTTTCACACGCTCCCTTGTGCTTTTTACATTAACATTATAGTCTTATAGAAAAAAATAATCAGCCAGGAGAAAGCATTGTTTAAGTGTGGAGACAGTGGCTCGTTCTCACCTGGCTGATGTCCCGGTTGTGAACTGTGCGTAATGAAGCTGAAGAGGATGTACGTCGCCTCACCCCTGACTCTTTATAGTCCTCTGACTCCTCCCACCACAAACAAAGGTGACTTCATTACCGGGAAGGTAACCAGGAACACTGCTGAGAAAACATGCTTAGTCACTCTCCCCAGGATTAATGCAGTGACCAATGAAGAAAGTGACAAAAAGAGGAAACGTTGGTAGACGCTGTTTTTTGTTTTCTTTTTATGTTTTGAGAGCTAAAGATGCATGGATGGATTTATGACCACGGCAAATAAATACACGAAGTAATTATAACGTGACCTTCAAGCCCTTATTTGTATAGAGCACATTTCCACGGGGGGGAAATCATTCGACGAAAAAAGTTAATCATTCATCGGTATTATTTCAACGTTCTCCTGGTTGAGCGGAAATAAAATTTATATTGTTGTCTATCACGTCTGAGATATAATTTTTGCGGCGCTTCCCTCCCCTGTGGCGCACCTTTTCATCAGTAAGGCGCAGCTTCTCTTCTTCTTCTTCTTCTTCTTCCTCCTCCTCCTCCTCCTCCTCCTCCTCTCCAGCGTGCTGACGTCACACGCAGCCTCTATAAAGGGCCCCCCTCATGTCGTCAGGAGCCGAATCACTATGGTGCACCTCCGGTCCCTGGACGTTTCCGTCGGCATACTGGCCATCTCTGGAGGTAGCTATTCCTCTTCACATTTATCAGCTGTTAGTTTAGCTCATATCATGATAGTTTAGGAGGGATGCAGGTAATAATAGTAATGATAATAATGATAATAATAATAATAATATCACATCATCCGGTATTTCCAAACACGCCGAATTTTCAAAAATAGGATGGTCAGATACGAACGTTAAGATAAATTAACCTATATTTATTAGGTTTTTTTTTTTTTATGAAAGCCTCAGAGGTTTGTTGTTAAAGTTGTGGGTAGAAAATTAAATTAAATTGCAGAAATGAAATGAGTAATCAATAAAAACAGTTAATCGCGTGAAGAAATTAAAACAGAAACTTTAATGACGTCTCGATTTTTCACTAGGAAGCTCAGGTCTTAATGTCAGTAGGTCACTCCTGCGTGTGTTTTATCGGAGTGTTTTAGCTGTGTCTTGTTTTGAGCTGTTGTAAGCTAGCTACAGGATTAAGATCAATAACGAGATCAATAAGGCAGGATCCATTATTATAAGTATGACCCCCCCTGACCTATTTGATGTTGTTTTAGGTCAAAGTAGAAAGCTCAAGATACTCATGTAAAATGAGGATCATCCTATGCACAGTGTTGTCACTGAGCTGAGGAGTTCTGTCAGTGACAGACTCCTCTGTAGGATTCCAAAAGTCTGCAGTGAATTCTTACAACTGTCACCGTCGGTGTTAATGATGTGATGATGACATGATGTTAATGACTTGGACTGTAACCAGATTAAGTACAATATTATACAGTGCAATATTGTTAGGCATGAATTGCTTGAGTATGTGGGCATAAAGTTATGTTGTTTAAACTATTTATGGTTGTGGTGTGCTCTCGCCTTGTTTTGAAATGCCCCGAGATGTGTGTGCTTTTATTAATCCCCCTGGGGATTAATAAAACGTTGTATTGCATTGTATCACATTGTATTGCATTGTTTAAATTAACCTTAAAATGAATGATATAAATGGGATATTTAGTATTTGTTTTTTGGTTTACCAGCAGGAGGCTCAAGCTGATGGGCATTTTTTCTGACTTACAGGATCTCTCCTGCTTTTGGTGAACAGCTATGCCAGCGTGTCTGAAAGAGACCTCATTTCCCATACTGCACTGGGGATCCTGCTTCTCATCATTGCAGCCCTCCTAGCATATGCAGGTTGGTTTTGATGAATGGGTCACAGGTTTTGTTTAATTCACACACGTGCAGCACTGGTGTGTGTTTTGTTGTAGGAGTCCTAACCCTGTCCCTGTTCCGTTTACTCTTTGTCCCTCAGCTGTGCGCCGCAGTCTGTCCAATGGTCGGCTGTTTTCCACTCTGTGTCTGACTGTCTCTGCCCTGTGGTGTGGTTCAGGTCTGGTGTATATCCTGGTGGGGCAGGCAGTGCTACAGCCCACAGAGCTGAGATCAGCACTGATCCCAGGCCTTGCAGCATTCACTTTAGCCCTGCTCATCATCGGCAGTGTAGCAATCATAGTGAAGAAAACAGTCCTGTCTCTCATAGCTGTCTGTATTAGTTTAGCATGCGCCCATCAAATCGCCGGCTTGTCAGCTGCAGGCTTTGGTCAGTCTGCCTCAGCTGCTAACTACCTTCTTGTGTGTCTGGTGGGGGCTTACTTTGGGTGTGGACGGCTGCTGTCCAACATCACTCGGGGTAAAATGGAGCCTCCAGGAACAGGCATGCAGAGCAAAGCTGAGCTGAACCAGGGGTGTGATGATGCAGCTTCAGTAGGTCTGGTGATGAACTTGCTGTCCGCCTCCGTGTTAGCCTGCCCACTGTTAGGTGTGGTCCCCCAGCTCTCCGTCGGTCATGTCCCCTGGTTGTGGACAGCCGGAGTCTTCCAGCTTGGCATGTGTGTCCTCTTCTACCGAGCCATGGACGCACTAGCTGCCACTTTCTACGGTTTTGCTGCTGTGCTGAAGTTTGCAGAGGGCTACAGTGCCCTCTTAACATTCTACTCCATTCAGCCCGTCTCCCCTGCACCCTTCCCCATCGTCTTCTCTGTGCTCTTCTTCATCCTGGCTGTGTTCAATTGTCAGAAGAGCCTGCTGCATGGACTCTACCAGTTGTTCTTCGCAGCTTATTGTATTGCCATTGCAGCCCAGCCTCAAGGCTTCTTCCAAGGAGGCACTCAGGGTGTACAAGCAGCTATATTTGTAATCTCTGCCGGCATGCTTTTAATTACCACGTTCAATATGGTCTCAACTAGAGCCATTCCCACAGGACAGGGCTATTTCAAGGCTTTAGTGACCAGGATACAGGGCCTTGCTCTTAGAGCCCACGATAAAGGGCTGCATGCACCTTACCTGGGCTACTCCAAGTATGCAGATGCAGAGGTGTTAAGCCATGCCTGCAACATGCTGGCTGCGTTTGCCATCACAGCCACAGTCGGCGACAGAAATCCTCTGTCATTACTGGTTCTGCCCTGGGTGGTGGTGGCTGGAGGGGCAGTCCAGTTGCTCTGCAGTTCCGTAGCTTTCGCTAGAGGTAAAACCTTTGAGAGTACAGTTTTTACTCTCTATGGGGTGATGTGGACATTGTGGGGGCTGACACGATACGGCAGCCTGTATGGCGAGACCAGAGGCTTTAACCTGGCTGTTGGGATCATCAGCTTCATGCTGTTTAATGGCTTAATGACAGCTGCGGCCTTGTTTCTAAGTGTTGCCTGGTTTGCTTACACACTCACCTTCCAGCTCATCCTTATCAGCTTCCTGCTGGACGCAGTAGGCGCACTGCCCTATGGTTATGATATAGGAGTCACCATCATCTTTGGTTTGGTCAGTTTTTATTTTTTCCTGGCACACATTTTCAATAGCACCTTCCAGTCCCCCCAAATACCCTTAGGAAAGCCTTTAGTTAAACTGAGTGGGATTGGGGGTGGAGCATATATCTGTCCTCATCTCCCAGCCCGCAAGGCCTCCTCTGTCCACCAAATTGCAGGTGAGAATTTGTTAAAGACAAAAGCTTTGCTAGGGAAAAAAACTGTTGTGAAGATCCTTAATGTGGTCTTTTCCTCCCTCCATCTGCAGAAATCATGAAAAATGGTGGCATATGTGGAATGCCTACTGACACCGTGTATGTGCTGGTGGCAGCTTGCAACAGGCCCGAAGCAGTCGTCAAAGCCTACAAGTGAGTTCACATGTTCATGAGTGTGCTCCAAGCTCCATTCATGTGATTTCATTATTCTCTAGTTGTTGTCTTTGACCTCAGGGTGAAGAAGCAGGCGCAGGACCGGCCAATGTCCATGTGGATCTCCTCCATCAAGCAGTTGGAGCCAGTCAGACACCTGCTGAGCCCTCTGCTCCTGGACTTCATGGAGGCTGCCTGGCCCTCCTCCATCAGCATGGTTATACCCAGAGGTAGCTGTGTGTAACATGTTTGTGTGGGTGCTTGATTTCACAGGCATAATTTTGGTTTCTCGTCTCAAACAGGCCCGTGGATGGACATCTTTGGCTTAGGGGATGCTGCAATACACATAGGGACCCCACAAAGCATTGCCATCAGAAACCCAGACTGCTCTGTGGCCACACACCTCATTAGTCAGGTACTGGCTGCAGTAATTAATCACCAAAAGTCTTACGGTGAGTGGAACTAGTCAGCAGATCTTTTTTTGCCTGCAGGTAGGACCCATCGCTGTAACTTCAGCCAACCCTACAGGCGAGGCAGACACAACTCACCACAACCAAGTCTATGCTAAGCTGGGAAACAAGGTGAGGATATTTAAGTTTTATTAAATGCAATAGACACCGGTGGTGTTTTTCACAGCAAATTCAGTTCATTTTGCTCGTTTAGGTTGATGGAGTCTTATGTGATGGAGCCTCCCCAGAGAACATTGCATCCACTGTGGTCGACTGCACTAAGATTGAAACGGGGCATATTGGTTTCTTCAGAGTGGGCCTCATTCCTAAATCTAAGGTAGTATGTCTTCAGTTCTCACCCTGAATTAAGGGTTTTAGTTCAGCGTATGCCTACATTTGTACATGCTGTGTTTTATTGTGCGCTTTTAAAGGTTCTTCAGATATTTGAAGAAGTTCAGAGGCGGCACAGACAGGGGCAGACAAATTCTGCGTTTGAGTTCGATCTGGAGCTGCCAGACACGCTTTCAGACGAATTGTCTGAAAGAGGACCTGGAGACTCCACAACAGCCACAGTTTCACTTTAGCCACGTCCAGTCCCGAAGAAATGAGTCGTAATATGCAAATACAGGATTTACAAGGTTTCATCGCTGTCAACGTAAGATAGCTGGTGTGCAAAAAAGGCTGTTATTTCATGAAAAGTCCATACGCAGGCTACTGTGTACAGATTCCTTTCAAGATTTTCATGTCTTGATATTTTATGGTGGGCAAACTAATGTGTTGTTTAATTTGAATGTATTTTTCTATTTTCTTTTTGCGATTGCAGAATTATTTCATCTAATGAAAACACACATGCATCTGATGTACATAAATTTCTTTTCATTTTAGAATTGTATTTTTTTTTAATACATACATATACATTATATTTCTGAAAGCTGCTGAATTCATTTTTGAAATTCGGTTTAAATATATCATTGACTCTGAGTTGCATTTTTTTTTTTTAAATTACTGCCTTAATGTAAAAATTAGCTGATTTTACGGTGATTGCAGATTCTACAGATTATTAAAAAGAGCACGTGCATAGCCAATGAGTACATATGTTTGAGGTTTTATACTCTGGAGAAATTCACAAAAGACCGATAAAAGAAAATATCTGCTAAAGCCTAAAACATGCAACTTTTCTCACTGAATGAATAATTAGAATTTTCAAAGCACCTTCATCAAGAAAAAAAAAATAGTATAATCATGAGCAGCAGCATAGAAGGTGCAGTTAATCCACATTCTTTCATTCACTGTACTAGATGTTCTATTGTGAATTACAGTGATATTGCTTTATTTAAAAACCCAAGCAAAGTTCACCCTTACCTTTTGACTCATTTTTCTCAGTTAGATGTCTTCTTAAGACTGTGAGCATGTAGAAGCTGTAATTAATTGAAATCCATTTGAAACATTAATTATAGTGCCGGTGGACAAATTATATTGGTTGAGGAGATGCAAAATACAGCAGTTTGATTTTTTTTTTATTTTGGAAAGGGATTTAAAGGTAAAGACAGTATTAGTTTGAAAATTATTTCATGGCACATTTGTTGGACTTTTGAAGTTTTCTTATAAATGAATTACTTTACCTACCTACGTACTTCTACTCACTTCAACTAAAACTAAGCAAACTGATAGCCTAGCAGTTGTGTGCACACAGCGTGCACTGATGGACCTTAATTGCATTCCAGTGGCCTTTCTTTCTCTCCTGGTGTCATGTCACCCTTCAATATTCTTCTCAACTATTGAATACAGGCTTATTGCTCAAAAGGAGTTCAAGTATCGTATACCGTATCAAGTATACCGAAAGAATGAGATCGCGAATACAAGCAGCCAAAATGAGTTTCCTTCACAGTGTGGCTGGGCTCAGCCTTAGAGATAGGGTGAGGTGCTCAGAGTAGAGCCGCTGCTCCTCCACCTTGAGAGGAGCCAGTTGAGGTGGATGGGGCATCTGGTCAGGATGCCTCCTGGACGTCTCCCTGGGGAGGTGTTTCAGGCATGCCCATCCGGGAGGAGACCCCGGGGCAGACCAAGGACACGCTGGAGAGATTATATCTCTCGGCTGGCTTGGGAACATCTTGGTGTCCCCCCGGAGGAGTTGGTGGAAGTGGCCGGGGAGAGGAACATCTGGATCTCCCTGCTCAGGCTGTTGCAACGTCACATTATTCTGAACAAGGAACAAGGACTTTTCTATTCTGCTCTCAAAAATAGTGTGCAATTCCAATAATTTTTGATATTTTGGTATTCTTTTAATTAGCCTAAACTACAGTTATTGCACAGTTCCACAGCATAGAAACAAATGGTCATTGATACATTTATCAGAGAACCACAACTCCACATACTGCAGCAATTCCCTTGCTTTCACTTTGTTTCACTCAAACTATCCATAAAGTCTATCTGAGATTGCTCACTCAATGGTGATAATCCCTGTGAAAACAAAATGAAAGAATAACTGTATAAAATGGCTTTTAAACAAAAGGACAGAATATAATGGAAATATGTTCGCATTTGACCTTCAATCATCAGGCCGTTGACTACAGTGGAAGCAAAAACTCTCTCTTTGTCCCAAACACACAGAAGCCTTTGGATCTTGCGTCCCAGTCGATTGTGGTAAAACAAGAAATGGAAGTAGTTGCTGCCCATCAGGAACATGCTGTGACAGTGCCATCGTAGGCCATCATAGGTCAGACCTCCCCGCTACAGTGCAGGCAGTTTAGAAGTCAAACATAAGCTTATGGTTAATTACGAGTGTGAGGAAATACTATAAAGTTTTCTAAAGAGACTCTTGCATGATGACCATGTCGTGGTGGGTGCTGTCTGGCTCTCCACTTGGATTTGCTGAGGTCAGAGCAAGGGGTCCAGTGATGTCACAAAGGTGGCCAGTCACTGTGTGGTCAGGGACACGGATCGTGATGCTGTCTCTGGTACCTGGAACATCGAAAAGGTGAGGTGAATATGGTATCAATATGATCATTAATATTTTTTAAGAGTACGCTGAAAATGTTGTAAATTAAACCATCAGCTTTTAGATTCAGTTCACAGTTTACCTAGTCTTAGCAGCCAGTCTCCTTTGCTGACGATGCAGCTGATGCCTCCTGGATACACATTCCTCATGAACTCCCAGAGCAGGGGACTGAACGGAGGCTTTGCTGCCACCAGCTGCTCCACATTAGAGATGCAAATACAGATTGGTTTCTCTGCTGGTCTGTCCTGGGTGAGGTAAGAAAGTAGCTGATGAGTTTCACATCCATGGACAAAATGTTGAAATGGTCTTTTGTCAGCTTATATTTCATTCTTACTTTAACATTGTAGATTTTCTCTATAGCTTGGGGATTTTTACAAGAGGCAGCCAAGGCATATACAGTGTCTGTGGGAATACCACAGACTCCTCCCTCTTCCAGGAGGTGAGCGATCTTCAAGAGACTGCTGGTGAGTCGTGAATTTACTGCAGGACATGGTAGCTCTGGAGAAGACTCCTGATTCACATCCTCCTTAGACAGGCCAAAGGGAGAGAAACAATTTCTTAAAATTGGAGAGTCTGAATGTAATTAACCACAATCAAATAGGAAAAAGAATGTAAATGGAGTCACCTAATTAGTTACCATTATTAAGGGAGGGCCCATCGGCAGCAGTCTTTGTAAATAGATGTTGTTCACCAGTGATGCCAGAGCTCCATATACACAAATTATTGAAAGTAAAGCAAGCATGGCCACTGTAAATAAAACATCAGAATGTTTTAAAGCAGCATAACTTTATCAGATATAGTTTGAAAATGTAGTCTATTTCTACATTTAAGTATACATTTAAGAAATATATTCACAATAAAGCAATGTATGAACTTACTTTCCAGTTGATATGGCAAACGCTGCAGAGTAGAAAGCAGCAAGGAGACCAGAACTACCTCCATGATTGCTGTTAGAAACAGCAAAACCAGGTTCCTGTAGGCCGCTGAAAGAAACATGGAGGGATCTGATCAACATCTAAAACAAACCAATGAATAAATTCTTCTATAACTGTAGGTTGCCTCTGAAAAGAGTTGAAACAGGTTGTCTAGAAGGGACTAAAATGTGGTCAAAAAGTTACGTATCTCAGAACATTTGAAACGTGTTCGTCGTACATGTCGAACATGTACAAACATACCCGCAAATCTAAACCAGGTCTAGGTTGCCCATACTACTGCATAAATGGATGAGATGACTGACCCAAAACGGTTGCAGTCGACTGACGTAGGCCTGGATGATGGCTCCAGAGATCAGGAACCAAGGCAGAGTCAGGTGGAGGCAGGGTTTGCACTGGATGAGCTTGCACAAAGAGCTGAGAGACTTGCAACCCCATATATCCAAATAACTAGAAACTTAAGTGAATTTCATACTAAACAGCACTGAAACAAGGACAAAGAAAAGGCAGAATCGCTGTGTGTTCACAGCCTGTGTTAGATGTAAAAAGAGCTAACTATTTTATAAAATTACACAAAGTGTAACTCTCAGTGGTTTATCGGAATCACTCAAATATGTCCTGTACTCCTTTTCCTGCAGAAAACCCTGTGAACAGTAGGAGCCTTCAGAGGGCTGCAGTCTGCAGTGGAAGGTCAAATTCACTTTTGGTACACACTAGTTCTTCCCCTCTCTGGAGAAACTCAGTAAAAAAAGAAATAAGCATTTCTCTCTAACACAAGGGACCATTCCTACTTGAGGATTAATGGCATTCTGCCACTCGTCCTTCAGGATCCGTCTCTCCAGCTGTGTTAGCACTCAGTGACATGATGCCTACTAACAGGTCGACAAGATAGATCCCCAAGAGCTGGACCCCTCAGAACCCCGGTCAAATTGCAAGTAAATGCTGTGATTCAATGTTTTTTTCTGCTGATTACTTGTAGCTGCTTGGTGAGTTTTTATATGTATTCCACCTTGGGGAAAAAACTATCCTCGTGTCCTTTAAAGAGACCCAAATTTGACTCTGCTGATATCTGCAGTGTGTTTTTACAAGAGAGCAGTGTAATGTGAATAGTAAGGTCAGTGAGCTGTGAAAGGGGTGCTATTGTAATCTGAGGAGCTACTTCGATTAACCATGTGGAGGTAAACGTTATTGGCTTGTTTATTAAATACTGAAACTAGATTTTTTTTTTTTTAAAAATAAGTCTTTTAACATCCCTAGATTAAAATAAAAGGCCTCTCCATGGAAACAGTCAAGTTAAAGTGTAGCTCTTTGTACAAAGAGAACGCTCAGAAGCTGTGTTATACACATAAGGGAGTCACAAGAGCATAATGTTCAACAGAACCTGAAACCAAAAGTGTAAGTCACAGTGCGCTGGCGGGCACCACAGGAAGTGCAGCTGCCTGCGCTCACCTCCTGACCGGGATCAGTCCCAGTGCAGACATGACTTGGCTATAGCTGTCTCTTTGTCTGCAGCCCCAATGGCTAATGCTGCCCCTCAGACCAAAGCCCTCCACATCAGCAATGCCTCTCATCTGCTCTAAAGATGACAGTGGCTGGCTGGTTTTACAAAACTGCAAAAACTGAAGCTCTAACAAAGTGCAACAATCTTAAATTTAGATTAAAAAAGTGTTATTGTTTTTTAGAAGACATTATCTGGTGCTTTTTAAGGGATATCTCCCAAATAATACATGCGTTTTGTCTGTGAAACACCTACAGAACGTGAAACATGTTTTAGGCACTAGTATGCCGAGACGGAAACATCCGATTTCAACAAGTGATGAGGACAATTCATGAGAGGAAATGATCAAAGTCATTATTATTGTGAAATGTGATAACAATAGTGATAGTTTCTGAATTTCCCTTCACGCCTTTGATGTTTAACAGGTGTGATATGTATCATGTTCACCATTTACTTGGATTTTTTAGCAACATTTGTAGCACTGAACACTCAGAACGGCGGCAGAATTGGCACGCGTGTCTTATTTCAGAAATACAGAACTGTGAGCACAGAGAAAATATTAGGTTGTGGAAAACTGCACTTATTGACACCATATTGAGGCAACACTGACAGACGATGAGCAAAGTGTGTCTTTGTACTGTCCACTTTACTACATAAACATGTGCAGACTGACAAGCACTTAACACTACAGAGGGTGTAGAGAGAGGTTTTTAATGTTAAGTTTCTGTTTAAAAGTATAAAATCAAATCACAAAAGTACCCATTATCTCAAATATCTTAAAAGCAAATTCCACGAACAATCAAACTAGCAACCTTCCATAAGTAAAGGTGCACACGGACAGTTTCCCATCACAGAACCTGGTCTAAAGTAGTGCAATTATGGTGAATTACAGTAATTTTGGTCTCAGAACAATCATATCTGAAAGTAGCTAGTGCAGCAACTCGATGCACAAATGAGGCCAAAGAAGTCTTAAGAAGGTCCCTCTGATGTCGACTGGTTATAGTTCGACACTTCAATGAGATTGTGGTCTGGATCCCTGAAGTACAGAGAGGTGATGGCCCCCACAGCTCCGGTCCTCTCCACTGGACCCTCCTCTATCTCCACGCTGCACGCCTGCAGAGGAGACGACAAAAGCATTTCAGTGTCACCTTAATAAAAAAATATCTAAATGGTCAAGAAAAAAGACATACAAAATTGAGCAGTGGTCTGGTCAAAGAGTAGCCTCTTACAGGATTAAAATTGACACAAGTAAATCGAGAAATTCTGGAGAAAACTGGCGATATACCTTCAGATGTGCAGCTACTTCGGCCAGAGGGGTTTTGGTGATGAGGCAGAGGTCGGCAGAGCCTGAAGTCGGATTCCTGGCTTTGGGTTCAAACTCCTGACCCAGCTGGTGAAGGTTAAACTTCTGCTGGCCAAACCCCAGAGCTTTACGGTTTCCCTTGGAAGGGCAGAGAGGACATGAGTTGGTTTCAAGATATGCATGAAGACTATAAACGTTTTCCCTCATAAGTTGACTGAGAGGAAAGAAAGGAGTTTGCAGCTGAAATACAGTCAAAGCCTGCCCCCTGGTGGCTATTTACTCAAACCAAAATTATTTCACTTCCCCTAGTCCATATCGCTAACATTTTAAATAATAAGCAACTCAAAACAATAATAATAATTAATTGTACATGAAATGTATAAGGCATCTTCTTGCTGCATACCTTGAATGTAATGACCTCCATGCCGAGGACTGAGGTGTAAAAGTTGACCGTTTCTGGCACACTTTTCACTGTTAGAACTACATGATCCACATGACTCACTTCGACTGGACATGTTGTTTTGAATTTGACAACTCCGAGTGTTCGGATGGAGACTGTCTGTAAGAGATAGAAGATTTCTATTATTAAAAAAAAGAAGTTTTTTTGCAATTTAATTCAGCATCAACAGCGCCGCTGCATGATCACAGTTTACTGCGTCCTGTATCTGAGAGGGCGATAAAGCTGCATTAATGACATGTCGGAAGGTCTCATTGTCCGAGTTGGATGGTCGTGTTGTCGGAGGTCGTGAAGTGGAAACACTATGGACACTTCAATGAAGGTGGGTTGCAAGTGAACGCTAGGAGCACTTAAACAACAGGTTGGTGGGTGTATCTAGATCATTCACGACAAAGAGCGGGGGAACGGAAAAGGTAAAACCACTAAAACGCAGCTTAAAATAGCTTTACTTATCAGAGTTAACGTAATAAAAAAAAAAATGCCCTGAGCTAATCTAGGTCACTTAATATGAACAGCAGTTGACAGTAATACGATATTACACATTGTATGTGATTAAAAAGGTATTCAATTTGTGAATTAAATCTAGTTTAGACATGCATGACATCCAAGTCGGGTACTTGTGATTCACGCGAATTTTCTTGTGATGTTTTTGTCCCTGTTATGTTTGTTCTTGTGATGTTTTGCTACATTCGAGCAGCTTCGTGTGCGAAATGTTTCCAGAGGTGTTAATGTAAGCAAGCGATAAAACACTGTACCTTCGTTAGCCCGTTCCTCTGAAGGTGCCACCATCGACTGCCGACGGAACGCAGCGCCATCCTGACTGACACAGAAACGGAAACTTACTTCCTCGTTTATTCCACCGCTGAACTTGGTGCAACCTCACCAGGGCCACAGCGCCATCCAACGTTCAACTGCGGCATACCTTTACCAACATGAAACTTGTCTTTCACACTTTGAGTTGTTAGTGAAGACACTAAATGAATTGAAAGTTACAGGTCAAATGTACGATTCGTTGATTGCTGTTTGACGCCGGTCCAACTTGTCAAGCAAAGGTCATAGAGGCATCTATTTTTCATCTGGAGGGGTCTTCCAGAGGCCAACATAAATACGATTCACAAATTTTGTATGTGTGAACTTGTGCATTATTAAAAGCACATTGGGGATTGTTTTTGTAATTTAATTCAAAAAGTTAGGTAAAGGTAAATATTTCAAATCTTTAATGTTTATAGCTCAAAAAAATTGTGAAATCCTGTGGTTTTGGGGGGGGCTTTTTTTATTTATTTATTTTTTTTTACTGTAGGCCATAATTAGTAATATTTAGAAAGTAAAACACTTTATTTTAACTGTAATGACTCTAAATTGTATTAAATAGAGTATGGGGTGACAGTGCTGATAAGTGGGAAGGGAACATCAATATTTCTATCACTTCAAAAACTATGTAATACATGACTTTAAAAAAAAAACGCAAATATAAACTTTGAGAGAAAACAAGCGATGTCAAAGCAACATATAGTATAAATAAATATGTTTGTACAGTTAAATAAAAAAAAGGTAAAAGCAATTAATATTGTATGCACCCAAATGCAATGTAAAATTACCCCAAAAAGTATAGTGACTGTACAGAATGCATGTCTGCGATACATTTTGAGCAAAACAACTTGTTTAATTAGGTTAGTTTCATTTATCAACCAGTTAACATACTGCACTGGGCAGGTCACAGAGGAAGACCAAATCTAAAGCAAGGCCTAAGAGTTAACATACATTTATCATTTAAATGTTTTTATTATTCAACAACATCTTGCATTCAAACTTTTGTGTCCCAGACGGGAAGGTAATAAATCATGGCAAAAACATCAAAAAGTGAAACAAGAAACACAACAGGATGGCAGTAGTAGAGATGCACCCTTTTCTGCCAGTGTTTCTATTAAACAACAGTGCTATCATACCTACAAAACTTCTAAATAAAAATGACATGAAGTTTAAGATATTTTAAAATAAGTCTTCATTTAAGAGTTTACCCATGAACAGTTTTTAAACAACAGCATACATGACTTTCATTCAGACTTGGTAAATGTGTAAATGCCAAAACCTTTGGAGGAATAACTTTGGCTGTCAGTTGTAGCCTGATTTGGACTGACAGGTTAAGAGATTTCAAGGCAGCAAGTCTAAGTTTCCTTTTAGGTTATTTAGGATTCAAACCATCTTGGAGCACATCACTCAAAGCAACAATGAGAGACAACCCAGTACGGTGGTGGGAAAATAAAGAATCAGTCCACCAGTTAATTGATGACAGGACAAAGTGATTGTGAAACAATTATTGAACATTAAAACAAAAAAAAAAAGAAACCATATCAATTTACATGCATGAAAAAAAGCAAATGCAACTTTTTTCAAATTTGACACTATGTCCATTAGCATCATAATTTTCAGGTGGGAAAATTCACATACCAATAATTTTTTATCAACCCAGTTTCTAATACTAATAGTGGGACATTCAAAATTTCTTGAGTTAATACTACTCAATCATTTTTAATGATCAAGATGCTGATTTCAAAGCTGCACTTCGCACAGGTCACCTATTTTGATTTACCTAATCCTTGTATCTGTACAATGTTCTTCAAAACTGTTCAATTCACCCAAAACATTTAATGGGATATGCAACTCTAAAATAGTTTTTTGTTTCAATGAGATTACAAGTCATAATGTAAATGTCAAACCAATGTCCTACAGCCTTTGGAAACCACAATCTTGCTGTAAGCAGCAACACAACCTAGTAAGGGATGCTCTGATAGAATTATTGATGCAAACACCATTCTAATCTTCATATGAGAAAATTTACAATCCAAAACCAACTCGCTGATACAAAGCATGATTCAAAATTATTTTTACAAGCTTATTTACAGCTAATACTTTGAACTGGTGTCGCCAAAATAAGAACGGTCCTAATATCCAACATCTGTAGTATGTATGAGTGCCACTGAGGTGCCAATATAAATAAGAGCACATGTGCCTGATCTACCTGCAGTTTGAAGCACTGATAATCTGGGAGTCTTTTGAGATACAGATCTGCTTGAGTACATGGCTTAATGTTATCCAATAAACTGCTTGATCTCTACAGGTTCAAACACCATGCATTGTTTGTGCCCAACTTTGGACTTAATAAATATCTTACGAGAAATGGAATATGCCCCCATGTCACTGGAGTATCCCAGATCAAATCAATGACTGCATTATAATCAAACTCACAAACAGTATGAAAAGTGAAACAGTGGCGACGTATCTTCTCTAAGCCTCATGTGGACTTGGGATATTAAGATTACTTGGATCTAGACAGAAGACCTGCAGTCTTTAATGGGCTAAACAACGCTCTCTCGGTTTGCAGATACCAGGACAGCCCTGCGGCAGATGGGGCAAGTGGAGTTTTCTGACAGCCAGCGATCGATGCAGTGCACATGGTACTCGTGAGAACAGGGAAGCTTACGTAGCTTGTTGCCTTCTGCATACTCTGTTATGCAGACACTGCAAGTCTTCAAGGCATCACTCTCACCAAAGTTGCGCATGGAGAGGTTGTCAATCTGCTCTTTGGTCAGTCCTTGAGGCTGGTCCTCATCGTCATCATTTAGGAGGAAGAAGTGGGCAAGCCGCAGGAAGGGTAGTGAACTGGGCTCCTCTAGACTAACGGGTGGTCTAGGTCGAGCCCTGCCACCAGAAGCAGGTGGACCAGCGGCAAGGCCCTCGTCAACGTCAATCTCAGCTGTCCTTGCTCTGACTCCAGCAACAACAGGAGGTTCATCATCAACATCAGCAGTAGGAGCAGCAGCAGGAGTAGTACCTGGGTTATTGAGGACATCGGCCAGATCTGCAGGTGTGTTGGCTCCACGGTTTGAATCTAAAGAATCGGAGTCTGAATCCATGAGGTAGCCGAGTTCACCAAAACCAGTCATAATCTGCCGTATCATAGATTGGAGGGCCATTGAGGTTGCCTCACCCAAACCAGCATCAGAGATTCTACGGATAGGGATGCGAATAGTACTAACGTACGTCCTCACACCAGCACGTTCAGAGCGTGAGAATGTCCTACGAAACCCACCTCGCTCACTCTCATAAAGAAATGTGTTGTTTGAGTTCTGAGAGCGCGAGCGGGTACGACTAGCAATACTGTCTCTCTGGCGATATTCACCTGGACGAACCCGACGCACCTGGAGATCGAGCATAATAGTAGGGGGGCGGCGCCCTGTTGAACCACCATCTCCAACAGCAGCTTCACCTTCCTGAGATGTCACATTCTGGACCTCAGGGGCAGATTCTGCAGCAGCTCTAGATGGCTGAACATCACCGTCAGTAGTGCCTTGCCTGGGAAGAACATGTTGTCGAGTCCGAGAGCTTCCCTCCACTTGAGGCACAGAGATATTACTGGTGGCAGCACTTGGGCCCAGTGAGCTGTGAACATGACGTTGATTAGAGAGACTGTCCAGCTGGTCCAAGTTGAAAGGGGAGCGACTTCTGGCTGTACGGGCCCTTGTCCTGCGTGGTTCTGGACTGTGGCTGCGAGGTCTCCTTAATCCTCTGCGAGGAGGAGAAAGAGGCCGTTGTGCCAGTAGGGAAGCAGGTGAGCTGGGAGGTTCTAAAATCTCCTGTGAAACAACCTCTTCTACTTCAGGCTCTGGTTCCACTATGACAGCCAACTCTTCTACAACAGATTCTTCCACTACTTCTGTCTCCATGGGGACCTGTGGAGGGTTTGCCACCACATCTTGACCCTCTAGAGATGCTTCTGGGGTTTCCTCTGGGATCAGCTCGGGGATCAGCTCGGGGATCAGCTCGGGGATCAGCTCGGGGATCAGCTCAGGGATCAGCTCAGGGATCTGTTCTGGGATCTGCTCGGGGATCTGCTCGGGGATCTGCTCGGGGATCTGCTCGGGGATCTGCTCGGGGATCTGGTCGGCGATCCGCTCGGGAATCCGCTCGGGGATCTGCTCTGGAGTCTCCCCCGAAGTCTCCTCGGGAGTCTCCCCTGGAGCCTCGCCCGGAGCCTCCTCTGAAGTCTCCCTCGGAGCTTCCTGCACCCCTTCAGCAGCAGCAGCAGTATTAGCAGTTCAGCCAAGTCACGGTTAACACTGATTTCCAAGCTGAAGCGAAAATCTCCGCTGTTTGGGTTTGTGTGGCTTACAGCCCGCCATGACTGATTGCCACGATGACCAGTTCTGGTTGTGTTGCCTGTGCGCCTCACTGTGTTAAGCCAGTCCAAGAGACTATCTCCACTGGCAGGATCCTCAAAGCTTTCCGGTGGTTCTGGAAAGCAGCAAAGTTAACAGTGACAAATCAGATCCAAAACTGACCGTTAATCCAAGACACGGAGAGAAAAAAAAAAAAGAAAGAAAAATGTCAAACGTACCAACTGGATCTTCTCCATTTTCAGCGTTGGGGGTGTTATTCTGCTGTTGTGGGCTATCTTTGATTTGCTGAAGTCTACTAAACAGCTCATCCTCTGTTGCCTCTCCTGAAAGAGACATTACAAAACAAAAACAGCAGTTACTAAAAAGAAAAAAATTGTTGGTTGCCCACATATTCCTTTATTGAAGGTATTATGTGTTCACATCCTCTTCTGTAGCCTGGCCACCAATGTATGTTGGGAGAAAGAAACTGCAAGTGCCTGAGAGGAGTTGAAAGCTCAACTAATTTTCTGATTTAATGCATAGAAAAAAGGAGAAGTCAGCAGAGGGACACTCTATAACTGCTACATATATTAACAACATCTTGTCAATATTGCACAAATGGAGTACATTTTTTAAAAAAAATAAAAAAAGAACCAATGGCTAATTTTTGTACGGGATTAGCCCACAGAGCTGCTTGGTTTTCTTTGAAGACAGCAACAGGACAATATGTAAAACCTCCAGACTTACCAGGGCATACCACTGTCCCTTCAATGCCCTCTCCTTGCAGGGTGTTCCGCTAAAGGATGCTCCAAACTTACAATCCCCTTCCCACTGTCCTGGGACAGAAACGGATTGGGCGTCTTCAGCAATCCGTAGGCCAGTGCATTTTGAGCATAATAAGAAACTAGAGAAGGCTCAACTTTTATTTTACAAAGTATTCTGCTGGTACAAGTGTAGAAGTGGGAAGATTTACCAACAGACATGGAAAGCCTCAACCTCAGTAATAACTTCAGTACTATTATAAAGACTATGAGCAGTGACTCTGAATGAATACCAAAACCAAGTAAATACATGTACCTGAAAGCTCTCTGCACCAAAATAATCTAAAAAAAATGATAATTAACTAATAAAATGTCTAGAAAGTAAAATACTGGAGCAAGTTTAGGTAACTTTGAGTGATGTGTCTCAGGTAATGCACAGGGCATTACTTCAGTTTTAAGCTTTTGAAAAAGAGGAATGGAATTTAGTACAACTCAAAATGAACTTAAAAAAGACTGCAGTTAAAATAACTGGGATAAAGTATTTGTGATAGTCTTTGAGGAAAAACTAAAACAAAAAAATAAAATTGACTGAATCATGTTACACGTACATAATAGGATTAGTTGTTGGAATCTTTTGACAGGCATCTATGAGATGAAACTTTTTTTTGTTTGTTTTAAATAAAACTAATGCATTTCAGTTGCTTTCACAGGTACAGATCACTGACAAATTGCTAGTGCAATTGTATTAAAGGTTTATTACCTGGGGTGCCCAAAAGATTGTTGTCTCTCATGAGACGATAGTCCTCATTACTAAGATTGTTGACAAATTGATAGAAGGCCTCCTCCCTGCCCAAACGATCCAGCTGCCTTCTGCGCGGTGACTCTGGCTGGTCACTGCCGCTCTGCCCTACACTGTCAGAGCCCTCCATTGATGCGGAAAGGAGGGACGTCACCAGATGTTCTCCAAACTTCAGCGAGGTGCAGCTGCTGTACCAACAATATAAGATGTAGATAAGAAACAGGTGGATATGCCTTGCTTACTAAGTAAACATGGAAATGGCTTATTTCAGTGGATCCCACGGTTTTCCACGAATTAGATCACAAATATATTTTGTCCCTTATGGTACACATATGAAACCTATAAGTCAGAAAAGCTGCCATTAAACTACACAGGATGAAATTGTAATGGACCTTCATGTAAACTCCACCGAAGCCACTTTGAAAACACCTATTATCTTTGGTAACCGTGTTAAAATTAGTTAAAGTATGTGTAATAGCCGAATCAATGTAATACCAGCTAAATTGTCATTACGGGGAAAAATGAAAATCAACAATTATAAAGTGACACAGAACATCGATACTGTAGCTAATGTTAGCATGGTTCCCATCCACCAGTTACAAACTTATAACTATAAACGCAGCCCTGGCTGGCTGAGCCAACCCGATTATAATGACGGCGAACGCACTTTTCCCTATCACGATCTACCATGCCATTTAATATCTGTAAACTAATGTGAATAATTTAATAGCTCGTGTTTTTTGGGTCCTATGGGAAATAAGATTGTTGGTCAAAGTGGAGATAAAAACAAAATGGCCATCAAGTTGCTAAGCTTACGTTAGCTAGCTAGCATTAGCGCTGTATACGGTTACGAATAATTTCAACCACTACTATCCATAAAGGATGGCCAGTTGTGTAGAATTGAGAAGCTTATATATTACTAAGCATTTATACATCGACTCAAATCACATTTACCAAAGGGTGAAACACCCTGGCGATGTTAAACTTGCTAGCTGTAATGATAGCTAACTCCGTTAGAGCTAGTTAGCTATCATTACAGTTAGCGAGCTGTCTCAGCCATGAAGTTTGCACTACGTGTCTTCACTTGGTGTAAATACATATTTAACAGAAATATCGGAAAACCTTGAGTTGACTACACTGCCCTTTTTCTATAATTGTTTAACATTCACAAAACATGTGAAGCACGCTTTGTTTTACTACAAATACTTTGATGATACTGTAAGCATCACCTTGAGCTAACGTTAAGCAAACGACGTCAACCAGTGACGTTCACTACCAAAACCTACCCAGTGCAAACAAGCTAAAATTAGCTAGCTCGTGAAACCGAAGAAAATCAGAACGAGTAAACAGTCTGTCACTAGACACATTGTCCAACTACCTGTTCAGTGATGTTAGTAGCAACAGAATCTTATAGCCGAGTTGGTGTTATTCTTCTGGTTTTCTGTCGATAAACGCTTGACTCTTTAGCTAAGTACGTCTACAGGGTTCCATTTTCTTTCTTTTGGGAAGGCTACCACGATCTTCCGGAAACTGAAAACAAGTGTACTATTCCCTCAGTTCTTCCTTGCTGGTAAACACAGGCACCAGCAGTAGCCAATCATAGTGAAAGGTGCCGGTGGGTTGTCAGCAGCGTGATAATAGATGCTGCCTGGAAGACACTACTCGGGGAAAATTTTAATAACAGAATTTCAACGTAAAAACAATGATTGTGCCACTGTGCGCTATTGTTTGCTTGTAGCGCCACGATGTGGTTGTACATGTTAATTCTCTTACTTTGCACGGAAAAGGACCAATAACTGTAATCGCACTAGTGCTTACTTTGCCAGTCTTAGCCGTCGTATTATTCGTATAATTATTATCAAAATAGTATCCAATTACATGTGTTTAATTGAAGCAACTAAATGTAGGATATCTTATAGTTAATTAAGTAATATGTCAGACCCAATGTGTTAAATTGTTTACGCTCTTATATGTCAAAATGGTTTTACAGAATCCCTGAAAGTGATTTTCAAGTGTAGTGAAAAAGTGCAAAATACTATTTGACAATCTGCACATCTTCTTAATGTCTTACTTTTGAAATCTTAAATTATTTTTAATATAGAGCAGTACGGAATATGATTAGGGCTAGGAATTAGAAAAAATAATTAAGAAGGCAAATATATTTTTTTTCATCATGCACTTGAAGAAAAAAAAGTCAAAATGTCAAAAATAAAGACAAAATGTCAAGAATAAAGTTGAAAAACGAGGAAAAATCTCACCAGGACATCTATAAGTGGCATTTTGTAGACGTGCTGTTCACAGTCTTTAAAAAGTTGACTTTAAATTCTCAACATTGTGACTTTAGACAAATATTTAGCATTACAAAATTATTGTTGACATTTCTGCTTTTTCTCAGCATTTCCTCTTCTCTGTTTCCATGCCTGGCCCTTATCTTCCTCCGTACAGCGGTTTATGTAGGCTACAGGCCCATATATTTATATGCCATGTGAGCTCACTCACTCCTTCACTCATCATCATGTCTCCATCACCAGCAGTGAGAACTGACACTTATCAGATTCACCGATGAACATGCTGCTTTGCTATCATGTACATACAACAACAGCAAATGCAGCTCACAGCACAATATCAGACGATGAGCAATGTACCAAGGCTCATTAGAAATATCTTATGAATTAATGAAAAAGTCTTTAAAGGTGTCAGGAAACTAGTAAGTAGCATTTATTCAATTGAGTAACATTTGAGTATTTGTGTTGTTGGAAATTCCTGTTTTCTGCAGTATTTGTTTTAAAGTTTAATTTCCTTTCGTAAAAGCTTTTCTACAAACAAAAAATTAAAGTTTTAGTCAATAATGTTATTAATTCAGTGTCATACAGTTCTGCCTGTTGCTTTTCGTGGGGATAGCTTGTATCAATAAAAAATTATTACTACTCATACTCGCACTCATCTTCATCTGCTTATCTGGGTCAGGGTCGCAGGGGGAGACCTCTGGCCTGAGGCATCCTAACCAGATGTTCGAACTGCTTCAGCTGGCTCCTCTCAATGCTGAGGAACAGTAGTTCTACTCCGAGCTCCTCGCTCTATCTCTAAGGCTCCAGAGTCCAGCCACCCTGCAGAGGAAACTTATTTCAACCGCCCTATTTCAGTGCTCAGTAATCAGTCTGTCAATCTCACACTCCATTTTCACCTCACGTGTGAACAAGACCCAAAGATATTTGAACTCCTGACCCGGAGTGGGAAATTTCTCCATGGCCTCGGATTTGGAGGTGCTGATTTTCATCCTCGCCGTGTCACACTCAGGTGCAAAACATCCTAGTGTGACAGGTCACTGTTTGATGAGGCCAACAGGGCCACATTATCTGCAAAAATAGAGAATTGTGAGACCTCCAAACATGACTCCCTCTGCCACTTGGTTTTTCCTGGAAAACCAGTGACAAAGGGCAGCAGTGGTGGAGTCCCACCCTAACTGGGAACGAGTCTCACTTACCACCAGTATTGTGAACCAGGCTCTGGCTCTGACAATACAGAGATTGAATGGCTTGTAACAACAGCACCCCCAACAGGACACTTCAGGAAACACGGTCGTAAACCTCCAAATCCATAAGACACATGTAGCCTTGGTTGTAGAAAACTCCCAAGCCCCTCCCAGCACTCTTGCAAGGACACAGAGCTGCTCCAGTCTTCCACAGCAATGATGAAAACCGCTTTGTTCCTCTTGGATCCAAACCTCTTGAAAGGGGGAACTTGGGAGACTCTACCAGGGGTAAACCGCCCTCAACAACATTGCTTAAAAGGGTTATTAGGGCATTCAAACCCATTCACTGCAACAAGGTTGCAGTTCATTGAGAGGAATTATTACTAATAATCCAATTTAAAAAAAAAAAAAAAAAAAATTGAATGCACACAAATTTGTAGATCTATAAGGATTGCAACTCAAGAAAACATTTTTTTGTGCAGATGGCATATTGTGTACTTTACTTGAAAGGAAACGAGAGAGACGTACATATAGTACGATTTACATTTTAAACCGTTTAATAAATTTGAATTTTACTGACATTTATTTGCAAATAAACATTAGTTTTAGTGAGGAATTTGCTTTTCAATTTTCAAATTAAAATGCAGGGCAGAAATGTTATGAAGCTATTGCACTGACAGTGTTAATGTACTTTCAATGCCTCTGTGATAAAATCATCCATCATCAAAAGTGTCAATAATAAAATTAAGAACAAATGTATGTAAATTCCCCTTTATACCTCAAATGATCATAATATAAAATCATGAATAACTAGATTTCTATTGAAATAAACCCCACAGGTTTTTAGATTTTTGTGTGGAGGCGGAACAGATGCAGCAGCGTGGCAGACGAGATCAAGTGGTGACTCTTGGGCAGTAGGTGGCACTTACTCTCGGGCCAGTTGTATCAAACTAACTAACAAACGCTGGAAGGCAGTTGTTGCTGCAGCAGCTTAAAGTTACTGTAACACAAGAGAGGACTAGTAGCATATTCTATCTTACTGGGTTGAAGATATTAGATGTGTCTATAATGTTTGTGTTTTAAGACATTTGGCATTTAGAATTAAATTCTCCAGAGAAGAGAAAAGGTTTAGGTGTCCGTGCAGTGTGAGCATACATGGAAAAACACGCAACAAAACCTAACAACACCTGAGATCTCATTTAGCAGCCACAGGTGCAACTGATCCACTGTATTAGACATTCCATCATATAATTTGCTTGCTCTCTTATCTACTCTGGGTGACTGAGGAACAAAAACAATGCTAATACTACCTGACAATTTCAGAGGCATACATCACTGGATATGTTTATGGTCTGAGACGGTATCTCCAGCTCCAATTAAGGATGGCAGCCTGAGTTAGAGGTGTAGACCGCAGCAGCACGGTTCAGAGTTATGGCTGAGCAGTCGCTCTAGCAAAGCCTGACCCTGTGTGCTAATTAGATATGGCATTAAAATAACATGAGACAAAGGCAGACGTGCAGACATTAAAATGCCTTTCATCCAAAAATCTCCCTATAGAAAAGATAAGGACAGGCCAGCCTAATTGGAATGATTGAGTTGTGTTTACACATTTTGTGCATATTTATTTATTGATTGATTTATTTTTGACAATAGAAATGGCATAGGACCTATCACTAGTGGCAGACCATTGGCTGTATATAAAGAAGGGGCAGACTGATAGAGAACTAAAGTCACTCTTGGCCACAATTTTTCCATTCATAAAAAAGACCATTTGCTGTCAGTGTTTTTTAATTACCCTAATGTTTTTGTCAATAACATAACTTATTTCATAGTCAAGAGTCTTTAGTTTCATTAGTCAGTTGTACTAAAGGGAGATAGGTCTAAATATTCAGCATTTTTGTGAGTTGTTTTTGCACCTGGTATTTTATCTCGATTTAAAGCTGTGAATAACAAAAGATACAGTATGCAGATTATTGCCATACATAAACATTCTGTTTTCCCACATTTAAACTTGGGCCTATAAAAAAAAGAGGAGTGGTGATATATCGTACTAAGGGCAACCCTAATGTAAGTGTTACTGCACAAACCTATTCTTTTGCTCATGCAGGTATCATATTTTGGAGCCTTTAGTGTCCCTTTTCTGCTTCTAATGCTCTTCCCCTCAGCTGGTTGTTTTGTTTGTTAGCAGGAATATACTAAAACTACTTGATGGGTTTCGGTGAGAAATAGTGCAGGCACGAGGAAGAGGCACGGGCCAAGAAGAACCCAATAGATTTGTTTTTTTGGTGAACTGGATAAAGGGGCAGATCCAAGAATTTAACTGACAGGGACACTTGGGTCTTTGTGGAGATATGCACTCTACTGAGTGCCAGTACAGTGCTTTATTTGATTTTCTAATTTGCTGTAGCATTTTGACACATAGACCATAGCCTAAGAGAGCTCATGAGAGCTCCTCGAAAATGAAGGCAATTACTGATCGTCCTCTAGTGGCTGGCTCCTGCGCAGGTCATAAAGCCCTCCTCTTCCATTATTTCAGGTAGGATTTGGGCTAAACTAAAATCTCAAAGTACCCTTTAAATATTTGGTTTCCCAAAATATGGTTTCGGTCATTTCAAATGCTTCTCATTCCACTATAGTATATTCAAGTGTTGCTTCGAAGATAAGATAGTAATCAATTACTCGTCCTGCAGTGGGGGAATTTTGGATGTTCTAGCATCAAAGAGGACAGCAAAAATAGAAAAAATAAACCAAAAAAGATATTTTAAACAACAGTTTAATATGGTAGCATGCATCTTCTGATCATTTGTACTTTAGTTAGTAATTTGATGCTATAAAAACGTGCTGAAATGCCACAATGGAGATCATGTTTGGTCTACTGTTCATATTATGGTAACTGGCTGTAGCTAGGGGTGGGCGGTAGAAAACATAACCCAGCTCTCTTCAGAAAGTAGCATTCAAAATCTTATTTTAATTTGTATATTTACTCCATAAACATTATTACAAAACTCAGCAAGTTACCAATATTACATTATCACCATACAGGCTTGATCACAAATATTTAAAACCTTTGCAACAGTTACAACAAAACAAAATAATACTCAAATAATTTACATGTAAATCTATAAAACAGCAAATTGTTCACAAATTATATTTTTTCCAAGTTTTCATTTTTTTTTCTTTGCTTATTTGTGTTTTGCACAGTAACACAACACTCTTACAACAAGATCATGATCTTATTACAAAACTCCCAACAAAATGTAAATATTTCTAGTTTTCTGTTGATACTTTCATATTTTGGTTTTTAAAACCAGAAACTTGTCATTGTATATCCTTTCCACTGCCCATAGAGGCGCATAAAAGGTTACTCACACACACAAATACTTCACAGCACTTTCTAAGAAAAATATACACTTACAAAATATGTTACAAATTGGCACACAAAAAATATACAAGATTTTGTAGTGTCAAGAGTTCATTAAGATTCCTTCTGGTAACAACTCTAGACAGTATATATAAAGCTCGGTAATCTTTTAATGAAAAGAGCAAAAGTAATTCCAATTAATGTCAAAGAATCATGAAGTGAATACATCAAACATAACATTATAATATACATTCATAAAAAGGGTTAGGTACCTAATCTATTTTGCATTTAATTTTTTTGTTAACTCTGGCAAAACAAACCAAAGGGGAAACAAAAGAATAAAAACACAAAAGAAAAACGCTTTCTTAGCACCATTAACGTGAGGCAGCTCAACAGTGGCACATTTAAAAATTAAAAGAAGGAAAAAAAAAAAAAAAGTCTGAACTGAGAGAAGTACATTCACTTTGACAATAGGCAGAAATGAGAGAAGGCAGACTAAACGGGCATGCGGCCCATGTGGAGCTTCCCATCAGCAGCTTGTCTTGGTCCTAACCCTGATACACTGGAGAAAAGAAACAAAGGATCATGGCAGAGAGAAGAGAAAAAAACAGACAGAGAAAGACTGAATATGACTCTTGTCATATGAAAGCAATCAATCAATATAACCTGTGCGTCAGAATTACCATATCCAGTGTGGCACGGCCCGTTTTTTACAACAAGGTTCAATTTGTCCCCACATCTCTGAGCAGTCTCACATAATAATTGCTGCATTTAAAAGTTCAATGTAACATTCAAAAGAGAGAAAATATATGCCTATTGATTGAGTTTATTTGTAAAAGACACTATTGTAAACAAGGGGCTCTTGATTTCATTGAGCACATAAAATCAAATGATTTTACTGTTGAAACATGATTGTATAGATAATTTTTTTTAATGTGGATTTATTTTGGGTGAGAGAATGCAGTGAATGAGTCCAAAGTAATTGTGATTATCCAGGGGATACACTGGATCAGATAGCGCCGATAATTTATTATAATTTTATATTATATTTTTCTTTCAATGTTTGCCTTTATTTGGCCCTTCTTTTATGATGATAGTATTTTCTGCCAAAATAGTCACTCTTCAAAAGCAAAATGACAATAACGACCAAGTAAAAGAGAGTTCTTTCAAAAGAAAATATGTTTAGACAGGAAAAAAAAATACTCAGAGAATGAACAAACCAGTGATTTCATTAAAACTGGCAGAGTAAAGAAATAAATTACACTAGACTGTCAAGAAAATCACTGTTTAAATTACCATTTCAGGTAAGATAGACGTAAGATTCCCATGTGAAGTCAATGCAAAGACATGCTTTCCTTCATTTACAAGATTACTGATCCCATTTGTACTGAAAACTGCTTTCACATTCACATTAAATCTAACTGCAAAAATGCAATGTCCATTCACGACCGATGCGCACATCAGAATCTCTATGAGTAATGAACTGCCTAGAATTTTCAGTACAAAAAAGCTGTTCAGCGAGGCACAGCCCCAGCTGACGAATAATTCCTTGTTTACCCTCAAACATCTGCACTACACTCTCCTCAATCCAGGAAAAGCTTGAACATTTTTTTTGCCACATTCTTCCTCTAAAGTAGCCTTTCGGAGCAGATCACCCCTTTGCCTCTCTTTTTTTGCTTCTCAGTGCCAGACGATGTTGAGGTAAATTGAATTTGGCAAACAAAGTGGGGGAAACGAGGAGAATTCAGAGTCTCTCTGATTTGGTTTAGTGAGTGGCGGTGTACCACTGCCAGCTTTTGGTGCCTTTCATCGGAGAAGAGAGAAAAGTCCCAAATAAAGAATTCCTGTAGTGGCAAGTCTGTGAGGAATCTCCAGTCAGAGCAGCCAATACTCCAATGAATAGAAAAGAGGAACAGCCAATATTCACACATATATAAGAGGTCATTTACACAGCATTGTTACTTTTGGCACATTGATTTTAAGTTTCATAATCTTTTTTTTTTTTTTTTTTTGCAAATATTGCATGTCCCTGTACAATAACATTGACAAAAATACTCTGAGGGTGGAGAATTTATGAATTTGCAAGGCGTAAAAATGTTGATTTAGATAACTAGTTCCTCTAAACTCTTAAAGAAAAAGAAAGACTGGATAAAAAGAAACAGGCAATCATTCCACCTTGTAGGGGAAAAACAAGACAATGTCTGATATGCCATCAATACAAAATGGTCCCATCTTGTGTTTCAAGATGTCTTGGGCTTAAATAGGGCTCATTAACCATAGGTTTCCCTCTTGAAATGAGCCAGGCAGTGTATGAAGGACGGCAACAACTGGACATCCATATTCTGCATACAAAAACAGATGAGGAGGAGGGATGTGTGGATGTCACTCAATGCATTTTGTGTCTATAGCTACATCGTTAGGGAAAGGGGGAATAAATACATAATTCAGGGGAGCAATTTCTGCTGAGAAAATACAAAAATGAAGTTCCTCATAAAGGCGACAGAACTGTTTTCAAGGCTTATTCCTTTTTTTTTTCAGACAAAAGTAAATCAAAAACGACTATAAGAAGAACAGAGCAGAAACAACAAAAGCAAGAAAATGCAGCCATCGTCATTTGAAATCTCAATCAAGCTTGACACAATCACTCAATAGGTAGTTTGCAAAGTACAAGAAGTTTTTCATGCAGATATTAATTTCCTCTTCAGGGAGGGTTAAAAGGAAGTGGGAGTAGTCGGGGGAACGTAGTACTCATGC
>KV751330.1:2572965-2583223 GCA_001698575.1 Mola mola | reverse complement strand
TACCTCAGTTTCTCAAAAGAAGTCATCAGTGCTATGTCCTTATTTTGGTCTCTCTCGCCTCGCTTCCCCTTCAGTGTATCAATCCGAGGAAACTTTGCACTGGTCTTATGACGGTAGAGCTTTTTGTGTGCAGGCCCAGGGTTAATAAAGTTGGGTTTATCAAACATGTTGCACCCAAGAGCTAGTTGAGGGAATAAGGGGTGAGAAGGGTTGAATTTGGCTTGGTTTTTCCCTCCCTTACCTCCCAGCTTTCTTCCTCTCCCAGCCCCTGTTAGCACGGCCCCTTTTTTCTTTAGGTCAGCCTCTGTGCCTGCCAAGATTTTGAGGGTCTTTAGGTTGAGGCTGTTAGCCTCAGAGGGCATGCAGGCCTCGGACATTGGATTCCAAAGTGGCTCAATGGAAGCCATCATGAACCTTTGGACCTCCGCCATGCCAGACACAATGTTAGACAGAATGTTGGAGGGCTCCTCGAATTCTCTCTGGTCATCCCCAACCAGGCTGTTTCTCTCCGACCAGCCAGTGCAAGACCAGGCCCCAGTGCTACTATTGTCAGTCATGCCTGTGCCACAACCACCTGCCTGGTTCTTTGCTGCCTTACTCTCCAGCATGGCCTTTATCTTCTTGGTGGAGCGTGAGTTCTGTTTGGGCGTCTTGACCTTTTCGGACTTAGGAACTCTGGGAGCTCGAACTTTCTTTGGGCTCTGTCCTGCTGTTGTCTGTTTGCAATTGCCTTTCCTCTTGGACTTAATACTTTTCTCACCAACCAACATCTCACCAGTCTGGTCTTCAAATTCTGTACCTCCAAGCTCCTTTTTATCTAAAGATGCCACATCCTGATTGTTAAAGTTGTGCAGTGGAAACTGGCTGTCTTCCACTGTGTATGTATTTGCTGTGTGCTCTTGTTGCTGCATAACATCACAGTTCCACTTGACCGCCCTGTTGCAGTCCATAGTCATGTCATTTACATCCTGGTATTCTCCCGCATTGCCTGTCATCTTCATCTCACGCCCCACCACTTGGGGGGACAGGTTAGGGGTCTCAGGGGGGGAAAGCTCTGACAGTGATGAATGTCTAAACTTGTCAGGGGTGAAGTTGGAAATGTCCAGCAGGTCTGAGGACTCCCTGAGTGGGGTAAGTGCATCCATACTCTGCTGAATCACCACTTTAGGGCTGCAGTGAGCTAAGAAGCTGTCTCTGCCCTCCTCCTCACCCTCACCCTCACAAGACTTGAGGCTGAGGGAGCTGTAATTGCTGGATGAGGCTGACAGAGAGCCTACTGAGTCATAGCTGATAAGCCTACCATTGTCTGTGCAAAGGGAACCTCTCTGGTACTGCACTTGACCTTCTACACAGACAGACTGACACACTTGCAGATCAGCCCCAGGCTGCAGCCCAGCCTCAGCCAGGTAGCTTTTCTCATAAAGTAGCCTGTCACCCTCAGGGCTCAGCTGGCTGTAGTTAGACACAGGCAGGCTGTCATTCAGGGGCACAGCAGCTGGGAAGTTGTTGGGTAAGATGGGAGTTTCAGGGTTGTCAGGCTCAAAGCTCTGGCTGTGACTTGCACAGAGCTGTGGGTGCCACATCTGGGGGAAGCTGGGACAGTTTTGGGGAGACTGCTGGAGCTCTGACTCAGAGGGAGGAGAGAGCACGCAGCTCTGAGCAAGCTGCAGAGAAGAAAACTGTTTCTCCTCTAAGGATAGCCCCAGAGGATACTGCTGCCTAGACGGCTGCTGGGGGAAGTAAGATATAGTTGCTCCACTCGAGGAGTCTGTAGCATCTAGCAGGGTCTGCAGGTAGCCCCCTGGGATGACAGGGACGCCCGTCTCCACCTCCTCTGAGGAAGAAGCTTTGTCAGGAGAGCACGTGGACGAAACAAAGGGGAATTTCTCCTCAGACGTATGAGCCGTGGTGACACTCTCAGAGAAAATGGGTTTGACTGTACTTGAGCTAATGCCTGCCTCTTCTAAACCAGCAGTAGAGTCCTGAATCTGTGCTGCAGCAACACAGCCATCGATTTCATTTGTCTCGCTCCTTCCCTCCTCTCCCCCTGCTTCTTTCATTTTCTTGCTCCTCAGCCTGGCTTCGCTTTTGAATTTCCTTATCCTGACTGTTTTATTTCCTCCCAATCTCCTCCCCTCCCTCTCCTCCCTCTCCTGGGAACGGCTCTTGGCTGTGACTGTGTGCGTGATAAAGTTTGTGTCTAATGTCACTGAGTGGCCTGGGGGTGGTATTATTCCCTCTGCCCTCGGGGTGGACTCTTCTTTAGTGACACCTCCCTGGACCCGATCTGACAGAGGAGAGCCCTGTGGTGTTGCTGACTGCTCCACTGTGTGAATCCTCTGAACCTTAAGCCTGTTTGCAATCTTGTATTTCCTTTTGGGATGACTGGAATTAAAAGGGCGATGATGGCGTCCATTTAGATGAAAACCACATTGTTTATCTCTGGCAGCCAACTTGAGCTGTTCCTGTCTCTTTCTTCGCTTCTCCTGCCAGAAATCCTTCAGAGGAGCCAGAGTCTCATATTTGCTCAATGTGTCCGTGTTTAAGCTCACAGTAGCGTCCACAGGGTCCAACTTTCCCAATTTCACTGACATCAGTCTCTCCCCTTTAAATCTGTTTATGATGATGTACTTGATGACCACGGGTGGCTCTTTACGGTAGGATTTCCGACGCTTTTTGGGGCACCAGTCTACATCCTCCTCTTCTTTTTGACCAGAGGGAGGTTTCTCTTTTTTCTCTGCATTCTTTTCACTCTCAAGTGAGTCAACATCATATAAGTAATCATCACTGTATCGAACCTTTCTCTTGGAGCGCAAGCCATAGTTGAGAGGGTTAGAGGGACTAAGTAATCTCTTTGAGTGGCTCTTCTTAAACTTGCCCTCCTGTAGGGTGTCTGAAGAAGAGCCAGTGCAGGAGCTGTCGTCACTGAATTCGCCTGACTCCTCTGTAGAATTGAAGTCCATTAGGTAGTTGACTTTGGGAGTGGACATCGGTGAGCCTTGGGAGCAGTCAAGGGGGCTCCGACCACTACAGTCCCCAGCCTTTCCATCTTGCCCTGTCTCCAGGACGAGCTCATAAGTTTTGGGCTGAAGCTCCTCAGCACTTTTCCTCAGGACTCCTGCTCCTTCCTCTTTCTTGGCACTGTTGGCCAGGACACTAGGGAAGAAGCTGAACTGTGTCTCCTCCTGGAGCACATTTGTTTTTTCCCTCATGTTATCTTGGAAGGATTCATAACGAATTTTCAGCGAGCAGACATCACTGCTTAAAGTTGAATCATCATCTTCATCATCAAATAGATTGTCAACATCTTCCTCTGAGAAAAGGTTGACTGACAGTTCATTCTTAGAACAAAGGTCCAACAGTTCCATCTTACTCTCACTGATAAAGGATTCAAAGTAACCCCAGTCCTGACTGGCATTAGCCAGCAGAACCTCCTCTCCACTCACTTTGTCCAGTAACAGTCCCTCATACAAGTTTTTAGCTGCTGCATCCTCCTCTGGGTCGTCACAGTCCTCTGTTGTTTTGTTTCCATCACCTCTCTTGTCCTCACTTGTGCCTTTCGGGAGAGGAAAGCTAAGTAGCTGGTCAGAGAGGAGCTGTTCTCCATAGTGACTCACTGCCTCTCCCGCATGGCTCAGGCACTGGATGCTGATGTTGTTGATATCAGAGAAGTCTTCTCGGCTCACATCCCCTATCCTCGAACTTATTCCAGCCTCTGTGTTGGGGTTGGTGTCCGGGTCATGAGGCGGGTTCTGGATGGGATTAGGTTGAGTAGCATCTCGGGTCTGAATGAAGCAGCCGAGGCAGGTGCGGGTGGGCTGAAGAAGACACTCCTCTGTCAGGGCAGACACAGTACCAGGCTCCATCATTGTCGCTGACAGTGGGAGGACAGCAGGCAGCAGAAGGGAAGTCTTCTGGGCGTCTCCTGTTGGGCCCCAAGAACTTACAGGAGGGTTGGGAAGTGCGGTGGGAGTCTGGTGAAGGTGAGGGACTACGGTTGAAGCATCACTGGAGGAAGGGCATTGGGCTGCTGTAGGCGTGGTCCTCTGTTGTGTCGGACAGGCCTGCTGTGAACTTTCTGCAGCAGGAGGAGGTGAAGATGGAGCAAGAGCAGCATCGACGAGCCCACATAGACTCAGATCACCACCCTGCTCACATACTGCTGCAGGAGAGAGAATAAAAGAAAAAGAGAAGATTTCAGTTCATTCAACTCTTTGAGCTGTATGAATTACGTTAGATTTACGTTGTATTCGTTCTGTAGGTAGACTGACATTTCTCCTGGGCTGCTGAAAAGCAATTAGCTTCATTAAACCCCCTAGAGCTCAAAATGTCATTTTGTGTTGCCAGTCCTAAACATTAATAATTCAGTTTTGATACTTGATTGAATTATTAGGTATTAGTGATGTCAAGCTGAGGATGGCTTCCTACTCATAACTCCTAGAAGTTCAAAGGTGAAAGTGTCAACAAGGCAAAAAGTAATGCAGCCATAGAAAAAGGCTGCCAAATTCTGACAAACCTCTATAAAACCCAAAGACCGTGACTCTCAAATCGAGTCATTGTATGTTTAATACATAAATTTACAACTTCAAGTTCAATTAACACCGTGTAAGTGAAAATGATAATGAGCTGCTAAGAATGTAGTTCTGTTTGATTAAATACAACAAAATGACCATTTTTATCGTACACTTCCAGGGAGCAGTACAAAGATCTATTCAAACAAAGAACCGTCTGAATGTTATGAAAGTGGGTGCTATTGCTCTGGTAACTTCTGCAATCTTGAAATATTTATTTCTTGAGATATTTATTAAATGGTCTAAATTTCATGCCAAACAAATATTTAACATAACTGATTTTCTGAAAATAATATTTTTTTTCAGAAATCAGGTATTTTATGATAATAATTTACTATAGCATATGGTGGTATTACATATCTTCCTGTACCAACACAAGAGCAATATATGAGAACAAATTAATGCAGTCATCTTGCATTACTTCCCCCTCCTGTTGGCAATATCTGCACAGAGGCATATCCACATTGCTCTAAGGTAACAAAATTACGCACACTGGCAGCAACAATAGCAGTAATGACTAAATTGAAAGTAGGTTTTGTGATTTTCTACAGGTCGATTGTGACAATGTCTTAATCAGTTGAAGACATCAATCTGATGAGTAACAATCAAAACCCACAGAAGCGGGATTGTAGCAGCAGGCAGATAGCTTTGTTTGCGCTGCATAATTAGATGATAGCAGCAGAAGCAGGTACATACACATGGGACAGGACAGGCCCATATGTTGGAGACAGTATAACCAATATCATCTACACCTGCTTCCCTCTACACTCCAAAGCTGCTACCTCACACATGTTATTTAAAATCATGCCGGAAAAAAATTCATAATGAAAAAACACACCGGAGCAATTATCTTGTTCACAGAGGTTAACAAACAATGTTCCCCATTTTACAATGGTTGTTGCCTTTCAATCTGTGAGCTCTGAGAAAAAGTATGTTACTGACACATGTCACAGAAAAAGCCCCTGTGACAGCACCAATGAATTCTGTTATTTTGAATGTCACTTTTGTGATGTTTTTGAGTCATAAGTTACTTTCTTTGGGTGAGAGGGTGGAGCTAATAAGGGTTTGAGAACACAAGGACATTATGCGCACCCACCTGACTCCATGTGGTAATGACCTGTCAGTCAGTTTCAAGGTAGCCATGTCCTGAAGCAGGACCACAAGAAATATCCTAAAATAAGCAACTAATACCAGAAATTCCTTAATGAGGTAATAAATCAAGGCAGACTTTGAACCCATTGGTCATTTCCTCAAGGATTTTGATGTATTTGCATTTTTTTTGTTCTAGTGGTCAACCACTGCTTGCCTTTAGAAAAATGGTTCTTGGCACTCTCTGCGTGCACCAAACCAAATGACTGCATATAAATGTGGACGAGATGAGAGCTCCCCTAAAGTGAAACCAACATATCCCAATCACCCCCTCGTGTATATGTATAGGACAAGTAGGATTTATTCTATATTGCATAGTCTAAAAAGTGAATTACAATAATATAGTTATTTTTTTCATCAATTATTTCATCCCTGTATTATAGACTCAATAAAGTAAAAAGGCTAAAAAAAATTCATCTCAAAATATTTGAATTCATGCAGTGAATATAGAATATATGATAGTGATATGCTAAACTATTTTCAGTATATACTGTAATATCCAGTCCACTATCCCACTATAACCAGTCCATTTAGCCTCTGTTTTCCATGATTCAGAGTTTTTAAGCATACTGAGCTGAAAGAAGTTCTGCTGTCATAGCTTTGACAGAAACCAAATGAATACAAGTCCTTATTGAAGTTTAGCAGCAATGTAGCTGTAACTAGTGCTGAGGATCCACCGGGAGCATTTTAGCTTGCTCGCATTTTGGCACCTGTTATCATGTAATAATGAGCTGTCTTTAATGTGTCATGTTGCATACTCAAAGAAGCAATTCAATAAAAATTCATTTAATCAACGATTGACTGAGTTAGACATGCTCACTTTTTTATTACAACAAGTTGCGATAATACAATGCACTATTGTTTTTACTCTGAGATGGATTCATTTTTAATTGTTTCATTTCGTTTTGTTTTCTGCCGCTTATCCGGGTCCGGGTCGCGGGGGTGCAGCAGTTTGAGCAGGGAGATCCAGACATTCCTCTCCCACCAACTCCTCCGGGGGGACACCAGGACGTTCCCAAGCCAGTCGAAAGATATAATCTCTCCAGCGTGTCCTTGGTCTGCCCTGGGGTCTCCTCCCGGATGGGCATGCCCGAAACACCTCCCCAGGGAGACGTCCAGGAGGCATCCTGACCAGATGCCCGAACCACCTTAACCGGCTCCTCCCAACCCAGAGGAGTAGCATCTCTACTCTGAGCGTCTCCCAGATGTCCAAGCTCCTCACCCTATCTCTAAGGCGAAGCCAACCCACCCTGCGAAGGAGGCTCATTTCGGCCGCCTGATTCGCGATCTCATTCTTTCGGTCACTTCCCAGAGCTCATGACCATAGGTGAAAGTTGGCACGTAGATCGACCTGTAAATTGAAAGCTTTGCCTTCTGGCTCAACTCTCTCTTCACCACAACAGACATCACTGTCGACGCTGCCCCAATCCGTCTGTCAATCTCCCGCTCCATTTTCTCCTCACTCGTGAACAATACCCCAAGATACTTGAACTCCTCTACTTGGAGAGGTGACTCTCCCCCAACACGGAGTGGGCAATCCACCCTTTTCCGGCTGAGAACCATGGCCTCAGATTTAGAGGTGCTGATCCGCTTCACACTCAGCTGCAAACCGTCCCAGTGCGAGCTGGAGGTAACTGTTCGATGAGGCCAACAGTACCATGTCATCTGCAAATAGCAGAGACAGAATCCGGAGGCCACTGGACTTGACTCCCTCTGCTGCTTGGCTGCGCCTTGGCCGTTCCTCCCAATCACACCCCTCCAGGTCTCGCTGTCATTGCCCACATGAGCGTTGAAGTCTCCTAGTAGGACGATGGAGTCCAGAGTAGGGGCACTCTCCAGCACCTGTTCCAAGGATTCCAAAAAGGGGTGGAACTGCTATTTGGCACATAGGCGTAAACCACAGTCAAGACCCGTTCCCCAACCCGAAGGCGCAGGGAAGCAACCCTTTCGTACACCGAGGTAAACTCCAACACATTGGCTGAGCACCGGGGAGCTATTAATAAGCCCACAACTGCTCTCCGCCTCTCACTTGGGACAACTCCAGCATAGAAAAGAGTCCAACCCCTCTCAAGGAGACTGGTTCCAGAACCCGAACTGTGCATTGAAGTTAGGCTGATTATATCTAGCCAGTATCTCTCAACCTCTCACACAAGCTCAGGTTCCTTCCCCACCAGAGAGGTAACATTCCATGTTCCAATATCCAGCTTCAGCAACCGGGGATTGGACCGCCAAGGCCCCTGCCTTTGACTGCCACCCGATCCATATAGTAACGGACCTCTATGTCTCCTCCTGTGGGTGGTGGGCCCACGTGAGGAAGGACCCATGTCTCCTTTTTGGGCTGAGCCCGACCAGACCCCATGGACAAAGGCCTGGCCACCAGGCGCTCGCCTACGGACCCCTTCCCCAAGCCTGGTTCCAGGGCAGGGTCCCGGTACCCATCCAGGCAGGGTGGACAAGTCCTTGCTAGTCACCATCATGGAAGTATTTTGAACTGCGTTTTGTCTGGCTCCTAGGACCAGTTGGCCTTGGGTGACACTACAAGAGGCAAACAGCCCCCGACAATATGGCTCCTAGGATCATTAGGGCACCCAAACCCCTCCACCACGGAGGGAACTTTTGATTATAGTGAAGTACAAACAATTCTTAAGTAAAATTACAATCAGTGATTTGGAAAAATACTGATAAAAGTACATAAAAAATGGCTTGATTAGTGTAACTTGAGCACAGGTAATTCATTACTTCCACTTGGGGTTATTTAATGCTACAAAAAATGGTGAGTGTGGGGACGGGAAATTGATACTGCACATTCACGGCCTGACCACTTATGCACAAACTCCAAATGACGTCACTAATACAACATGGCAGTATTTTTAACCACAATATTTTGGCTTCCTACTTTGTACAGTATAAAGAAGTGGAGGTGTGTTTTCATCTTTATTTAAGCCAAAGGCTTCACCTTTTAGACATAAAGGCTGCACTTATTATACAGTTTAGTGGAAAGTCTGGACAGATACTCTATACATTAAAGTATTTTCTGCTTAATGTGTGGTTTTCAGCCATGCTCCATGGCTAGCAAGAGGAATGGGAGAAGCATAAGAGATGTACTGATTTTGTTTTTTGGAGACATGGAAACCAATCAATTTGGATTTGTCTGGGATTATATGTAAAAAAAAAAAAAAACTACCAGTAGTTAAAATCTACAAAGTAATTTTTATAGTACTTACAGATAAGGCAAATAAAGAATTCATTATTTTTGTTGTCTAGTAGCCCTCCAAATAAGAAAGGGAGGGGAGAAATTAACTTCCTTTACCCCTCTTTGCTCATATGAAACCCAATCCCCCACCTAATTTTGCACATAGATTGTTCAAAATAACCGTGAAACATTAAACTCATACTGAAAATGTGTTTCCTCAGGGTTTATATTTACAGTCTATCCAATCCATTGCATGCATGCATGTGGCTTTCCTGCACATGTGCCTATGTGTGAGAGAGAGAGAGTCATGTGTGTACATGTATGGATGCATGTCCTTGTGTGTATGAGAGAGAGAGAGTGACAGAGTGTAGAGAGTATTGGCTCGGGGGTACAGCGTTATCGAGAGGCCATCTGTCTCCAGCTGGACCATTAGCTCTTCAGCTGTTCAGAATGTGCCAAAGATCAGTCAGTCAGACAGGTATAACAACACACATACACACACACACACACACACACACACACACACACACACACACACACACACACACACACACACACACGCACACACAGGGTCTCACTGCAATGAGTGTGGATGACAAATCAAGTTTGACATTAGAGGTCAAAGAGGAATCAGCAGCCACATACTCACTCTATGGTACAACATAATACTGTATCTGAGCAGGTCAGTGTATAGAGGATAAGCATCCAAACTTTGCACTGCTGCCACAACTCAGAATTTAGTGTGAAAAAAGAGGAGTTCCTAAAGAAACTAGCTTCAAACTCTTTAAGATCATCCAAACACAAAGGAGCAGATTTCTGTGAATAAAACTTTTGGTTGGATGTGACACAGCTCAGGCAAGCTGGCATGGACATTAACCACCGAGCATATGGAAGGACCCCAGCTGCTGGCAGGAGGCGCTGATCTTATGATCCCACACGCTGCCAAGCCCAGCCATGCTAGACAGCCTGACTACCACCAAACTAGACCAGACCAGACCAGATAGCACTCGGAGCTCTCGGAGTCTCGTCTGCCTTTTCCATGACATTCAAAGCATCATCTACCTGATGTAAGCCCAAGCAGCTCTCTGCCAGGTGGCTCTGCAGGGAGAGGAGCTCATGCTGCGGGACGTGGTCATTGACATGGGGAGAGAGACAAGTTGGCATCTCTGGCCTCATCAATTAGTGTGGCAGATGCCACACATGCACATGTGGCCACATACAGTACATATCCCTGCTTTGTCAAAATGAGAACATATAGGAATTTTTCTGCACGGTTCACTATTCAGTATACTTACTATACATGTTTATAGTAAGTGGTGACTAACTGCAGCGTGATTCATGGCTA
>KV751330.1:2532572-2568201 GCA_001698575.1 Mola mola | reverse complement strand
AGTGTGTAATCACTGTGCATTCATTCCAGCATTCGGCAGGGGCAGGAAAATGGCTCGTACTTCTGACCCCTCCATTGTTCTTGTGTGTGCACCGTGGTCCTTTGCATGATGAGAGGCAGAAATAGAGACAAAGAACAAAGAGCGGGAAAAGTCAAACAGAAAGATTAGGATTTGATTTATCCATTCTAGCCCTCCTCCACACCATGTGTTAATGTGCAAGCCCGATAACAAGATAAGAACATGTTTACTCGCTCTATATGGAACTTATCAGCAGCACAATCTAATTCCTGAAAGCTTCTCGCCGCATCCCTGTTTCGCTGCTTTTACCCTCCATTTGATTACGTTTTTCTCCGATCAGGCAGCAGCAAGAGGCCTGGCTGGAGAGGGATTGCATTAAAATGCTGAAAATACAAAACAAGGTCCCACAAAAGCAGTACATGTAGGTACAAAGGAGCCATTGATGAAAAGGGGCCAGGGAAGAGATCCAGAACAGAAGAGGTCTCAAAGAGGACACAGCACCACAGGAAACAGTGATCAAAACAGACAGCGCCAAAATGGCGACTCCTCTTTTCAGCACAGGTGTGCAGTTTCAGAGCAGGTTCACTGGCTGGCTGCAGAAAGGCCAAGTAACCTTGGCTCACACGCAACTTGGGGTAATACTCCTGAGCTTGTAAGCTCAGCGAAACGTGGTAGGAGTACAAAGAGACACAAATCCAATACTGATGCAGACTATTCACAGATTTCTATTAGGAGGTAAGAACTTATCCTAAAGGCTAGAATTTTTTAAACTGGGAAGCAAAATTTCACTCAGAACTACGCGGTAAATAGTAGTGGAGATCTGGGCTCCTTTTAATAAAGGTAGAGACTTTCTCATGTCGAGTTTAACCTGTCCTATGGAGAAGAGGGCAAACATCCTCGAACACACAGAGACAAGGTGCCAATCAAGAAAGGAAAGAGAGCTATGACTGCAGGAAAACCTGTATCTTTCATAGAGGCAGCTCTCGTATTATCTGTGTTACAGTGTTGATTTCATTAATGAATAGTTTTTTTCTGACGCCGCTTCTCATCAATGGCTTTTGTCAGTGACAAAAATTAGATGGTAAGTCGCAATCATTTTTCTGAAATCTATTAAATGTTAATTCAACATTAAAAAAAAAATAGATGAAAGCAATGGACCAATCCACATTCATATTGGCTCCCTACAAGCCTTTCACAATGTCTGCCACCATGACTGTATGACTGGTTTACAGCACAAAGGAAGCATAACCGCCATTGCACAACTCAAACGGCCAAAAGGTTTTTCACGGAATAGTCAGGTAAATGTGGAGCCAGCAGAGTGGGAGTGAATGGACAGCATTTACTTGATGGAGCTGCAGTTTAACTCTTTAGACATGCGATTTGACTGACAATGGAAACGTTACAGGATTCATAACCAACAGTGAGCAAGCATCGTTGCCCCTCTACCTGGCGTAGATGTCCTGAAAATTGTGAGCTCATCCGCCAATGTGGCCTTGGAGCATCACCCTCTCCTATACAGGTGGCCTGACAAGGATTGGTCAACAGCGTTTCCAGCTGCAAATAAAATGGCTATTTTTGGAGCTGTTCTCCCCCCTCTCTCTCTCTCCCTCTCTCTCTCTCTCACACACACATACAGTGTTTTTCTCACACGAGCTGCAGTTTAACTCTTTAGACATGCGATTTGACTGACAATGGAAACGTTACAGGATTCATAACCAACAGTGAGCAAGCATCGTTGCCCCTCTACCTGGCGTAGATGTCCTGAAAATTGTGAGCTCATCCGCCAATGTGGCCTTGGAGCATCACCCTCTCCTATACAGGTGGCCTGACAAGGATTGGTCAACAGCGTTTCCAGCTGCAAATAAAATGGCTATTTTTGGAGCTGTTCTCCCCCCTCTCTCTCTCTCCCTCTCTCTCTCTCTAACACACACATACAGTGTTTTTCTCACACATGTGGCCTGAACATTATTTCGTCTGCTAAGGTATATTAACAACCCCAAAAGGTAAAAGCAAGGTAAGCAGATTAAAGTACTGTAGATTGTGAGATAAGGCTGAAATAAGCTACGTAAGTAATGACTTAAAATGTTGAAAGAGATATTCCCATCCCAGGTACACAGAGACTCTGTTACACTGCATTTCTTCCACATTTAAATAGACTACTGAAAGGAGTTGTTCAGTCTCCTGGGCACCTCACTGAGGCATACAGGCCATGTGAGGAAAAGCCCAAGCCAAATCTCAAACACGCAGCACCGTCAATGCACTGACACAACACTCTGTATCACCCTACATCTAAATAACAGGTTGTTGGGGACTAGCTGGTTGATCTTGCTGAAATTAAAACCACTATATTCAGTACGGTTGTGAAAATACATCATGAATTGTGATAATCGTATTGTAATGGCTCAATCAAATTGTATAGTTATTTAAAACGTCACAGGAACTGCATAAATGATTTACAATATGTGCAGGGAGGTGACAATTGCAGAAAGAAAATCATATCTTTCTGCAATGATACAGCATTAGTACCATTTAATATACAACAGTTTTAAGAATTAAAATAAAAAATGGTTTTAAAGAACAAATTGCAGAAACAGATGGGGTGATTTATATTAAATTGACAGTGAAGGTTACTGTTTCAGTGCACTGCTGTCCTTTAATTCACTAAAAGTTTATTGTTAATCTGTAAAATATTCTGCCTCTGTTGCATATCTTTGTCACAAATATTTGATAACCTCATTTAAGGGGTTATTGTGGAAAATTTGTCTGTATTGGCCAATATCTGACATTGACTGATATTGGTATCGGTATCGGTGCCAAAACTTTCATATGGGTCATCAATTATATCATTCATTGGTGGTGGTGTTTGTGGCTATATTTAGGGAGAAGGTCTGCTATTGTTCTACACCAACTCCTTGAAACGAGGCCGTTGCTACCTTTGTACAGTGATGTTAACAGTGAAGTTAAAGATGCTATAAAAACTCCATATCAGTTGATAATTCTTATCAATACTAGAGAGTACACACAGCAGAGTGCAGATCTCTGGTAGGCTTACAGTCAAGATGGTGGCAATGATAACAAAAGCAGGGATTTATTCATCTTGTATTGTACCTGACTTTTGTGGACTGTAACACATCAGCTACGGCATTAATCTGCAGATGCTCCAGTTCAGACCAAACTTTTCTATTCAGTTTTTGATACACAGCAAAGGCAAAAATGACTCCTACAATACTAAGTAATGCATGAATTTTGCCAGCCAACTCACCATTTATGCCCTTTGCTCATAAAATGGCTTTCTTAAAACTGGGAGAATAATTAGTATCTATTTAAATTCACAATGCAAGCCATTCTCAAGGTCCAAAAATTTGGCAGCGATTGATCTCAGTATGTACTCAAGAGCAATAAAAAGTACTGCACGCTCCTTGTGTGAAAAATATTCAGCCGAAGCAGATGTTGATCACTTGCAGTTAAGAGCGAGGAGTCAGCAGTCAGTGTTAGTATAATAAAGAGAGGAGCCAATAAAATAAGCTTTTCAAAATTGCAAATCACGGCAAACATAGGAAGTAGTCACAAACCTGCACAAAAATGAGTTAATAAAATGGATCAGGTTGCAGTCCAATAGGATGTGAGATAACCTGCGTACATAATGTATGCACACATACACATACACAGAACCAACATATGTTCCATTCCAGGTCTATAAGGTAAAAATTAACAATCAATAAAAAAAAAAACAAGAACGGGACATGATTTATTAAACATATTAATTTGCATTGCATTTATATTTATTTGTAAATCTAAAAAAACAGTCCGTGCTACAGATCTGCAGTATGTATAGTACTGTAGGTGTCTCCTGAATCGTGCCTGTCAGCAACCTCTCAGCCCTTTCTCCAATTGGTTGAGTGTGCCCGCAAACATTGCTTGTCAGGCAACATCTGTACGTCCTTATTTGTGTATCTTAATTCAGTGCTGCCTTCTTAAACATGCCTCTGCTGTCAGTTCCGTCAGATGTTCGGTGCTGTATTTGACTGAACGCCCTCACCCTGACATGGCTGCAGCGATGGCAGAGATACGGTAACTGCTTGAGATAATCATCGACCAATCACAAACTGCTGAGGAGCCCGCAAAGCTTTTGATAGGTAGAGATTGACTACGAATCGGGATTAAAGAGCTGGATCCTTATCAGCTGCACACAACCTGCAGAGCTGCTGTAACCTCTCAGGCCTCCGGCAGCCACAGGACAAAGATGCAGGCTTCCTAATGTATCAGCTCTTTCTCAGGTACACTCGACTAGTATTTTGTTTCTAATGAGATACGTATGACTGACGGGATTTAATCCTAGCGCAGTGTGTGGCTACGGACGCATATATTTGCTGAATTTTTATCAATTTAATATTTACTTATAGGATCATTTCAATGCCACTTTATGGGAGTCAAGTCAATGTTATTTGACTTTAACTGTCAGCATCAGCAAATATTTTCACTACTGATCACACAGAGTTCCTAAACACAGCTTGCTGTACTGTCATTTTGGGCTTGTTGAACACAACCACGCCTCTCGATTCCTTTAAGAGATGTCTGTGATTTAGTTGGGTCTACACAAGCAAAGCAAATCTATCGTTTCAGGAAGGTTGTGAAAGGTGGAAAGAAGAAAGTTTTGACCTTGAGTACGTTTAAATGACTCGAACTTAAAAACCTTAAGCGTAAGCTGCATTATGTTGTACAGTATTGCACTTCACTGCAAGCAGCAGACATGCACTATCTACTGCATTACATTTTCCATATGCATTTTATAGGTTTTTTGGCATTGTGTGATCGTTCAAAACAGGAAAGTTATTACAGGTTAATCCTTCAAGGATGTGTATGTTGGCTTTTACATCATAAAAAAACAATAATTCACTTCATCTTCAGGTTATTGTTGAAAAAGCAGTTCAAGAATGAATTTCATTGTGATATTTCCTGTAAATTATTTATCTTTTATGGAAAAGACTATGAATAAAAGTATTTTTTTTTTTTACTTTCATACATCCAGTCACAACTTTTAATGAACATAAGTTGTGAAAAAAAATGTGACATATTAACTGATAATTATGTCTATTTCTCTTCTTATCTTTTGTGCAACTTCAGCTCTTCAACAGCCAGGAGGGGTGGATGAGGAGTGATAAGGAGAGAAGAGAAACAAGCAAAAGGTATGTCAAGAGCGTGAATCACTACATGCCTCCAGAGACTGCTGCTGCTGCTGCTGCTGTATGTGTTTACAGTGCTGCCTCATTCATACGTCTGGAATGATCAGTAAAGACAACGATCCAGTTTAAGATAAAAGAAAGTAAGGGACTGAGAATGGGGCCTTTTCCTATGAACGGCACAAAAAAGAATGGCAATAAAGCAGGCAGCTGGCGAGGTGTTAAAAGTTGATTAGGTTCTTAAAGGTCACATAGTCTCCTCAGCTGTCCCAGTCGAGCAAAAGAAGCAGCTCGGGCCTCTGCCACTAATAAGACAGAAGCAATGGCATCCTCACTACATTTGCACATACCGTGTGCATACCATATACAGCAGCGCACTCATGCTACACAAGAGCACTGTACCAGTGCACAGTTCATGTGTCGACAAGCAAGCAAGAAAGACAGAGGAGGAAGAGGAAAGATTTTAATCAGCCTGAGGTAGCTGTAACAAGAGGCTCCACACAAGAACACGCAGTACCGAGGAAGACTACTGCGTGAGGAGTGTAGCTAAATAATGCAATCAAAGAAATTCAAAATTTAGGTTTTCACGTGCAAAATGTGCTATTCAACACACATACACAGGCTAAGACTCCATAAACTTTTGCATTACAGTTTCATTTGCAAATCTGCGTTTGGTCCACCCACTGCTCTTGAAGGGTCAGTCTTATGAAACGATTTTGTATTTAATGAGGCTCTACATACAAGCTCACACACAAACACATTCCCATACACATTCATTATGCGCACAGCGCTCCCACTCTCTATGGTTAAAAAGATGCTGATGTATGAGTAACTGCTGATAAATACAGAAGATGCATCTAACACCCAAAACTACCAATCATGACCAACCCTTCAAACTTGTCAGTGCTACACACAGAGCCACACGCGAGCGCGACACCCACGCGCTGGCACATTTGCATGACATGCGTCACGTGATCTTTACTGCAACAGAGACGAAAAAAAAGATCAGCCATCAGAGTTGCAATTATCATATTTTTAACAGGTGCATGCAGGCTATTAGAGTCACGCTTGATTTGCTATGCTGAATCTAAATCAGGCTGTGGGACCGGGGCCTATTACACCAAAGTGATCAGTGCTAATACAATGGCATTATGTCCTGCAGGCTTACACACCTCTAATAGCAGTCTGTCCATGCCTGTTTCAACCACAACAATGCCTGTCAGACACATTATGGGTTGAAGTGATCAATATTTTTTTATTACTACCACTTTGTTCTACCTTACTCACATAAGCTGCAGAATAATTGACATTTATGCAATTTTCAGCGCCATTGCCTTTCTTTGCTTCACGAATGAGCATATGTGCGTGTCTACACATATGTGTCTGCGTGTGTTCCATCTTATAAATGGAAATTTGGCTCCACGTATGTATTAGATATGTTTCTGAATGAGCACACAGGATTTCTGCTGATCTGTCTTGAGTTATATGCTATGTGTTAAATATATTGCGTGCACATGCGGCTGCCCTTCTCATGTAAGAGCCCTATAAAGCGCACTTCATTTGGAGAGACCCTTAAAGGTCAGGCTGGATCAAAAAGGTAAAGCAAGAAGTGATGATGGTGGCTATGGTTGCTGGCCGTCGCGGTAGCCAATCAGTGGAAAAAGAACACAGCATATGTAGTGACACAGTCATACTTTACCTCTGTATGGAACAGACCTGCCTAAATAGGTAATGGCACGTCTGGTCTTGCAGGCCTGCCTATCAGAGAGGTGGTGTGAGAAAATCAAAAAAGGCAAGATCACACTCAACATCAGTGTTGGCTACATCTGCTATTAATGGCTAATCAATAGAGCTGTGCACCTATGGGAGGCATGTTCCATTAAGTTTGCCGGTCAATGTGTTTGCCAGCAGATAGCGTGGGTTTATTTTCCCCGACACTTGTCCCCAGCCTGTACCCGACATGCTTTATCAGCTGAACTGCGTGGCTGCATTGATGTGTATCAGCAGTCACCCCAGGAGTCCCATCGGTCAGGAAGGCAGCAGGCAAACCCATGTGACTTATGACCTCCACCCTCTGACCTAGGATGACCCTTAGTTAATTAGGTGTGTGCGTGTTTACCAAAGCATCTTCTCCACGTGAGCAATTAATCTACCGTCTGAAAAACTGAGTTGCATTTATAGCACAGACGGCGATGCCATGAATGAGTTATAGCACTGAGGTAGGCTAAATATTGAGTGAGTGATAAGTGACTGATAAAAAAAAGAATAATAATAAACTGCCGTCATATTTCAGCAGCTAAATATGTTATTGGCTGGCTTACTCAAACAGTGAAAATGTGGGTTTAATTTTTTCATTGGGTCACTTGGTTGATATATCCTTTTCTTGTCAGCAGCGAGCTCTTTTTTCAGCGCGCACATGTCCCCGCTACACAGTCTGACAAACCGAATGTGAGAACACGTACGTAATACAAGAGCGGTAATTAATGAAATGACCTCTGAATGTAGCACCAGTAGCCCCGTCTAATCAAAGCTAGACACACACACACACACACACACACACACACACGCGTTCAAAATAGAAAGCCTGCCTGTGGTTGGTGGAACCTGCCAATTATTCTGCACTTTACTGGATCCTCGCTGCATCGGAAGTGTGATTGGAATAGCAACCATCCTCCGAACTACGCACTTCTCCATTCCCTGTAGGGCAACCGTAAAGGAGCAGGAGAAGAAGGAAGGAAGCCTGACGAGATCATAGCACGGATGAAGAGGAGGATGCGAACAAGACACGAGGAAGGCGAGCGGGGTGGTTATATGGTTATATGGTGAAGGAGAAGAAAGGGAAAAAGTCAGCGACGGGGTCCCTCATGCAGAGGGAGTGCGAGAATGAGTGCTGTCAGAGTGACACTCACTCTCATATCCCCCCCTCTGGGGAAATAACCCCGTTAATCCAGCGTGTTCTTTCAAATAGACAAGATCACCCTTCTTCTCCCAGGGAGGATATGAAATGTTCACACGTGATTCAAATACAAGGGATGAGGGCTAGAAATCGAATAGACAACGTGACGTGGCACTGCTAGAGAGAGACATCAACATCCCTGTCTCCTCTTCAAGGCAGCTGACTCGAGAAGACACAAAATCATTGGCCAGTGCTGGAGGAAGTGGCCTGCCATTGGCTCATCTGGAGGGAGGTGGCATAATATTGGTGATAAAAGGAAGAATTTTTGATAGAATTCTTGTTTTATGGTCCCTTTCTTACAGCTCCTATGCCTCGGTGTCTGATCTACACTGTGTCATTCCTACAGCTTTCAATAGTCTAGTCTCTATTCCTAATATCATAATTTTATTAAGCACACACAATGTGACAAACAGGCCAAGTTAATTACAGACAACACACAGCACTGGACGGACCACACAATCAACGGACCCGCCGACCACGCAGCCATTCAGCATAAACCAAGGGAGGTCTTTTTCTCCACACACTGGTAAATCATTCCACAGCCGGGCTGCTGGGCACACAGAGCAATATGCAGTGCTAGGCTGACACAGTGTGATATTATATTAGCATTACAAAGCCTTTCCCACCATCTGTGACACGCAGTGGAAAAAAAAAATCACTTTTCAGTTTCTGAGCCCCAAGTGCTGATGCTTCCATAGGTTCGCTGAGGAGGCCTGATGGGAGTGTTGCTGAGGACTACAAAGGGAAGATAGATTCATTACAGCCTCTCTAGCATGTGCGATTCACCTCCAGTATAGTATGTACAGTACTATAATTAATCAACAATACTACACTGCAGCTAGACTCTGACGCAGGAAGAAATAGGCCGTGTTTATGATCATTTCTAGCATGGAGTATGATACGATAAAAACACAAAATCCATGAAGCAGATAGAGTTCTGTGATTCAGTCAGCAGCCTAGAGGGAATGAATAGACTTGGCTCGTCCACACGGCTCTCCTTGCTTTCCACTGTAGCCTGTTGTCACTAGCCCCTGGTCGTATGCCAGTCGCCTACTTGGCAGGGAGAGGTGCTGTACAAAGCCACTGGCAGGCCTGGTAAATAATGCTGATGGAGTGTGATAGAGAGAGAAGCATCTCCCTTATTCCACACAGCCACACTATCTGTTTCAGCAAAGAGACAAATGCCGCCTGCGTTTTTCTTTTTTCCCCAATCTATTCGAATGGAGAAGCAGGAAAAAACCCCGACCCTACCTAGCTTCTCTTTGTGTTTTCTTTCATGATGTTTGCCAGTTTAAGAAAAACCAACAACAATCAGCCAATGGGTTACCAGTATACAGAGCACCACAGGAGCAGAGAACCTGCCAACAGCTGGGATTTAAAGTAGAAATTAATACCTATGCGCAGATAAAGTGGATGACGGGGGGAGACAATCATCCTCTGCCACACTGCTGCACTGTGTGACTGACTTCCGAAACACGGTCACCCTCCTGTGTGACCTCCTGCAACAATATAAGCTCGCTCATTGTCGCATGTAGCTGTGTGCAAACTGAGGCTGCCGAACAGCTGATCCAGGACCAGACGTACCCCATTGACCATTCTCCTTATCATTTAAATGACATCCTATCATCATGGAGACAAGAAGAAGGCAGGAAGCCTACTTTGATAGACATTCAGAGGCATGAGTAGGTAAGAGATGCATGAAGGGAGGGGCAGAAATCCTGCACATGGTGAGACTTATACAATCCATATATTTGGATGAATGCACTACACATGGACCCCTGTCATTTGATGTGGGAATTAATGGGACATTATTACAGCATATAAATAGCATATATCCCCACCACCTTCAACCTCGTGTCACTCAGACCGAGACTAAAACACCTGTGGATGCATATAGCTAATTCGCATTAGCATGTGGCACTGAATGCCCAGCCTTAGAGCGGCAGTCAGGAAGACAGCCCAGTGAGAGCAAAGGTAGCGGGGATAGCTTTCTTTCTCAAAAACAATATCGACCTCTTAAAGATTGGAACAGGGAGAGGAAGCAAAAATCATCTGCATAAGGGAGAGGCACTAAAATCAACCTCTCTTAAAATCGGGGGATTCAGCTCACACTGGTTAAAGCATGATGAAAGGAATGGAATCCAGCACAGCTCCCTGCCTGTGGATAATAAAACTACCATGGCGCTAAAAGCATGGCATTCAAATTCAATTGTGAAAGCTGCAGCAGCCTGAGAAAAGGAAAAGGATACAAGAGGAAAAAAAAAAAACAAAAAAAAAACCTGCCTGTTGTTTTGTACTCCTTGAGAGCTTAAAACACATCTTATAATGTCTCCCATTAGAAATAAACCCACAGTCACTAAAACCAGTGTAGCTGACACTTGGTGTATGCTGAAATTACAAAAAAAGAAATCCGGCAGTAATTATGCCAAATGATGGTTGATCTGTGATGCGATGAAAACAATCAAGATTTATAAAAGAGGAGTCAAGGTCAAGACCTCATGATGCTTTCAGCCTCGACCATGGCAGTCAATTCTAATCCCCAAGGAAAGAGCAGTACTTATCTTGCAGTGGATGACAGTAAATAATAGAGATTATCACATAATGCTGTGTACAATTTATCTTTGACGCGACAAGCCCATCGCCTTCAGCTGAAGTGAGAAAGAATATACAGTGTATACCAAAGAGCTGTGCATGTTCACTGACACAACAGCAGGCTTTTACACTTGGACTGCAATGTAGTGGTGCAGCAAAACAGCAGAGGCACCAGAGAGACAGTATGGATGCCTTATTACAGTATGTGAAGTGGATCTGGGAGCAGGGAGGGAGAGGGGTACGTCTCAGTGACTGAGGCAGAGACTGATGAAATCTCGGCGCAGCGCGGTCGAAAGCACCGACACATGACACAGCTCATAACCGTTCGCCATCCAGGACGGGATCGTATTCAACCAGCCTCCGCTCCTTCATGTATATTTAAACACTCGCACACAGTTCTGTTCCAGCCTAAAGACAACACAAGAGCATTTCTTTATATACTTGAACGTTCTCAAGCGGAAAAGACGCCGCGGATGACCCTATGAAAAGATTTGTCTTTATACGTCACAGGCTCTTTTTCATTAGCAGTAAAACTGAGCAGGCTGTAGTGACTCTGACACATTAAGGCAGCGTGATTTTTCACACATGGGTGTATCTTCAAGGCCGTTGCTGTGTTTGTGTATGGGTGTCACTGCGAGAAAGAGCGTGGGCGTATTTTCTTGACTATATCTTTGTTAAGAGACAAAAAAAGGGCATGACGTGATGATGGGAGCGACTGAGTGAGAAGAACCTGTGCAGACACGGAGGGCTGAGAGAGAGAGCAAAGAGCAAGGTGCAGGTAGCAGGAAAGGAGGGGTGGGTTTATGTGAGCCCAGGGGGTAGGTAAGATTGCAGATGTACACACAATGTTGTGGAGCACAGGCCAGGGCCTGAATAACAGAGTGCTGCTGTCTCTCCAGAGCTGCTTGTTTCAGCTCACTCTGTGCCTTGTTCTGCTCGATGCCCAGGGCAGCCATTCAGAGACTCTCCCTCAGTAGCAGCACAGACACAATCTCATATCCTGGATAGTTCCTCCAACAGAACAGCACTGGTGCTAATGAGCCCTAAAAAAAACACCCACGGTACAGAAATTCAATGAGAAGGCTCACACTTTTTTTCTCACTGTGACATTAATTGTCATTGGCCCCTGTGAGTAGATCTTCTATAACACATACTTATGTTTACCTGTTATTGCTGTTTTTACAGCAGTGGGTAATTGCTCCTCCATAGCCTCCTTCCATCATCATTATCACACGATCAGATCATATTACGGTAATGCTACAATTATCTCAACTGTGATGAAAACATCCAGGCTCATGTTGGTCAAGTTATGGTAGAAATAAGCCAATTGACCTGGATTGCATGTCAGTCATGTGAATTGCTGTTCTTATGAGACTTCCATTAAAAGCGAAACTGGGCATCACTCGGCATGCTCAGAATGCTCTTCTCTGGTTTTGACGTATTAGTGATGTGGACTGTATCGCCCCTTCCTGGCCCGGCATGCCATGCTGTTGTCCGTATGTACAGAGATGTGTTGTAGAAGGAAGGACATGTGGACAGGATTTTTTTAATGGAGGGAAAAACATCTTGGGAAAATATCTGTATTAGTGTGGACAAGGCCTAAGACATTTTTCTACTCTACATCTTTCTACTTCTATGGCTTTGTACCCACTAAAACAGTTGCTATTCTTGGCAGAAAAAAACAACAACAAAACATTCAAATACACATTCAAATTTCATTTCTACAAAATATCCATGTTTTATAAAACGTCATACACAGAAAAATGCAAAAATGACCAAGCATAAACACACCGATAAATGCCTCATTGATGTTTCTTGTGCATGCTCATTGCAGAAAGCAACCATGTGTGTGACTAAATCGTTTTTGCAAACACTGTATGTTGTGTGTACCTGCTTATACACAGAGGTCGGAGTATGTAATAATGCACTCCAGCAGACATTTTGAAAAATCACAGCTTTTGGTGACCTACAACGCTGTTTTCCTGTTGTGCACGAGACGCTGTAACTTACGGCAAAATGTTCCTTTCACAAAATATCCAGTATTGTGTACAAGTCATCAGTTGTTTTCCTTAACTGGGTTATAATGTGCATGTAAATACTGTACTCACATAATGCCTCCTACTAATTTTGACATTTAGTTTTTGAGCTTGGCAGGAAAAAAAAACAAGCTACAGTAGCTTCTGTCAGTAGGTCCGTCAATTTGACAGTAACATAGTCTGCAATGACAAAAGGCACTCTGCCTGCCTGCTCGCTGCTAATAGCGGAGAGAATTATATCAAAACATGGTTTATCCATGCTGCACTTGTAGAAACAGCGATGTCCGCGATTTATTCTGCACATGAAATATGTCAGGCTATGTTAGTTAATTCTCTTGTCATACTTTCCGCTCCGTCTCCAGTCAGCATTTTGTTTACTCTTGATGTGACCAAACAACAACAACAACAACAACAACAACAACAACAACAAAAAACAGAGGGAAAATCTACACCCGTTGTTGTGAGGCATTCACAGGCAGAAAAGAGAATGGAAAACTCATTATCCTGATGCAATTATTTGTTTGGACCAACAGAGATCAACACTTTGGCAAACTGTTACCTGACTGGAATTCATATCGACCGTGTTGATGTTTCTAGAAACTAATTTATAGACACGCACAAACTTCATGTGTGAATTCATTTGAATACTCAATTGAAGCTTTATATTTGTAAATGGAAATTAGGGGTTTTTGTGAATTTGTGACAGTAATTATATTGCAGGTGATTTATTTTCTAATTTCTATCAAACAGGAGAGTGTAGGAAACATTACTTCAGCGTTCAGATGATGAGACTTCAGCTGAAAGGCTGTGTACGCTAACGTTGGCACATATGATCCAACATTAGAAACTATATAATGAACGTTAGCTACACTATTACATGTTTAGATTGAATGGTATGCAGTGCATTTCAAATAAAGTGCAGGGATGACGTGGCAATCACGAATCTCTCTGACCAGCTCCCTTGGAACCTCAACTCAGGTGGTACTAAATATTGTACCAGACACCAAATTTTCTTTGTGGAATACCAAAAAAGGTGAATAGACTGGAGATGAGATGATATGCAGGTAATATGCGGTGGAAAAGGGGCATTCTATATAGAAGATCGAGGCTATCAGAATTTGGTTTTTGGAGACTCACATTGGTGAATTGCTGAATGAAAGCAGAACTCCTCAACTGTGATGGTGATGGCTTACTTTGGTCTTGATGTCATGATGGTTGACATGGTACATTAAAAACACCCCACTGATATTTTAACAAGGTCAAAAGTGTTATTTTAATTTGAGAGGGTGTGACTGTGACTTGCTATGTGTATGATTAAAGGCATAAAACGTAACACAGCTGATTGAGTTTTACACACATGTCGTGAAATACTGACCCTCTGGCTTTCCTGGCTCACTTTGGGCTACTAACCCAAAGCATGAGTAGCAGGAATAAAATTCAGCGTCTGACAAATTGCTTCTTTAAGGCCCATGTAAAATTTTACAGCCAGACACAGAGTCAAGGATGACTAAATAGTCTAAATAATAGGGGTGGTGATTGAACTGCACCTGTGGCACAACCCTCTGAGCCACAACTGCCCATTGTTTATTTAAAGGTCTAATGTGTAGAATTTAATCTTTGTAATTGTGTTAACATTTGTGTGGAATCACTTTAGAACCATATTGTTTATGTAATCTTAGAATAATCAATTTATAGTTACATGGGAGTGGGCCTCTTTTCCATGGAGAGCGCCATCTTAGACCACCATGCTTACTACAGTAAACGAGAACAACAAAAACAAACAAACAAAAAGCCTTTGCGTTTGTACACCATAGTGGCACATATATTTAACCAGTGAAAAGACCCCAGTAAAGAAAGAAAAAGGAGTACAAGGAGTTTTTTGTCAGCAGTCGGCTGGAAGTTTGTCCATAGTTTGGTAACCTATGTTACTCTGAGTGGAGGATCATACATCGACAGCCACCGTAGTTCTCCTATATGCTTGGAGAGGGAGGGGGCAGCGAGGCAGTACTATACTGCATGCATTCTCCTACCTCACCACTAGACATTTCTAATGTTCACGTACTGGACTTTTACAAAAGAGCGTACATCCATTGCCTCCAAGAAGACTTACTATTTAGTGACTGATAACATCATCACACGCTGAAGTACCAAAGCACAAAACAGGTCAGTTCAAAAGAGCAAAGCATACAGTGACACAAACCTGTGCAATACTGAACCTAGTTCTACCATAAAATTCCTAGGCTCGTTAGCACCAGGCCTGTTTCTGCCGACACCGTAAAGGTATTATTGTCATCTCAAGGCTATAGAGCAACTTTCATTGCCTTTGTTGGTAAAGGCACACATGCAAACCTCTCAAAGATCACATGAGCACATGTTAATCCTCCACAGGACAAGGCATAATTTAGTACAACCAAGTCAAAAAAAAGGCTCTTTCGACATGTTTATGGCATGGGGTCTGGTTAGGTCAGGTCATCCAGCCTCCGGTGGGATTTACAAGGGCCATTTCTCCTGTTTGGTCACAGCAATCGGGGGCAGCAGGGTGCATGCACTGCAACATCTGTAATTTAAACGGTAGACAAAAGCGTGTTTCCAATCCAGGTAAATGAAAAAAAAAAAAAAAAAAAAAGCACTCTTCTCTGTGCACCTCATCTATTCCACAAGTGTGCAAACTAAGCGCAGTGCTGGAGGAGCCTGTCGTAAGATGTAGGGCGATTCTCCCTGACACAAACACAAGACTACAGTGTCTCTTCTAGATAATCAAAAAGATATATTCCAACATGAAAAAATAGATTTGTTATTGGGGAAAACAGAAAATGCAATCATGTAAACTGCTAGAGTAAAACAGGCAATTGCTTACACGCAATATGAGCATAGCTGTTATGCACTGTAATGTCATTGTGTAATTGTGCGTAAGTGCTGATTTGTTTTACCACTATGTATATTTCATACAAACCCAAGGGAGAGAAGCTGGTGCGACAGAGCATCTACATACCGGCGGGTCCAAATGCACAAAGAACAAAACAGAATATTACAATGTGCCTTAATACAAGTCGTTTATTAATTGGTTGACCTCTGCATCGATGCCTCTATTTTTTAAAATAGTTACTGTACATCATCGAACAAGGCAAGAAAAATCATCTGTTTAGGGTGCTGTGTAGTCCTCAGAAGAGAGGCCGTTCTGGACTGTCCTTAGTTTCTCACCTGCCTCTGAAGCTTATGAAGGGAGCCGATTTGATTGCGCTTCCCTGCTAATAACTCATTCCTAACCAACGATCATCATTTGCACCCTTTTCCTTACTGCGCAATGCTGATCTCAAGGCATTTAGATTGATGATATAGTTTGGCCACACGCTGGACATGGACTAAAGTTTTTTATTCTTGAGCTTGAGAATCCCAATGAGCCTTTATGAAAACAGAAAAAAATCTGCTTGTATGAGTGCATGTCACAGTCTTTGGCATGTGTAGTGAGAAAAATGAATGAATGTTCACAGTTATCTCCATCTGCTTTGTATAGTTTCTCTTTCTGCCTTATCTGAAAGAGGAACCTCGCAGCTCACACTGCCCCGTGGGCCAGCAACCTGATCATGAATATTTATGAAAAAAAACATCCATAACAATATTACACAGACCTCAAATGTGCCTCAAGCTCATGCCGCAAAGGCTGCCAATTTGAGGCTGACAATTCAAATTCACCTCTGGCCAACAAAGCACAAGCTTTACAAAACAGCAGTAATATTAGTTACAGTACATTTCAGATGCTAGTAAGCTGTTTTACCAGGAAACTCAACTGTATATTCATGAGCTAAAGTCATACAGTTGAAGTTGTTGTATAACCAAAGATTTTATTGCAGCAAGTCTGCAGTCAAAGTGATCTATTGACCTCTAAACTCACATCAGTCCAAACTCCTAAACATTCACGATGTTCAAAAACAACGGCTTTGTCTGGGCGTGAAAGAATATAATGACAATAATACATTTTAATATTTTTACTGAATTACCAGTAAAAGTGAAATGATGGTGACCCAACATCATAAACTCAGATTTTCTATAACAACACAATTTTGAATAGTCTCATAGCTAGTTTTTTACATTAACTTTTCATAGGGTGACTAAATTCCACTCACTCCTCACGCTACAGAATTAGTTGTTATTCAAATAAAAGTCATCCACTAAAATGAGCTTATAGAGACTGGGTGCAATTAAGTCTTGCCTCGCCTGGAGGGGAAAACAATTCATCGCTCTCAGCTGACTTTGTGTTAGGTAATGGTGCCACCCTGTCTCCTCTATCTGCTACCAAACAACAGAATAATGTCTAAAAGCTGCTGTGTGGTGGGATGCAATACCAACAGGGTGGAGAACTCAGAATTATGTTTTTACAAGCTGCTGATCTAAAAAAACATGTAGAAGACAGAAGTGGATGCAGGCCAGGGGATCCTGACACTTGTTTTGCGTGCAGCGACCATTTTGGCGATGAGCTTCGGGTTTCAATAGTTAAGTTCATTTTGGCTGGTAAAAGTGGTATTTTTTCCAAGTGTGAGTCCAAATTGATTATCAAATGCTTTACTGTGGTTTAACTGAAGAGGTTTTTTTTTTGTTTTTTTTTTTACTTCATGTTATCTGATGCCTATTTTTCTGGCTTGCAGCTTTGTTAGAAATCACTGTGGTGTCACTTGCATATGAACAATTAGCGCTATCTTTTTTCTTTGTGTTTTAGCATTTTTGGAGCTATTACTTAGAAGCTTGTTGTGTGAGACTTTAAAAGGAATCTGCTGTTAGCAGAATAAAAAGCTGGTCCGAGTCAAAAAAGGGATGGCTGTGCCTGAGTCATCACACAAAGCAAAACAGAGAGACCCTACACATTTTCAACACAGTATTTTGGACATTTTTTGCAGGCATTTTGTCAGTTGGTTGTATATTGTGGCCCTGATTGATTTCCCCTTCAGTGGCCGTAGTTTCCAGAGTATGACATGTTGGGCTTTGCCTCCATAAAAGGGTGGCATATCAACAGGTCTAACTGAAGAGGTCAAACCCAGGGGAAATGTGTGCTCATTATCTTGTGAAAAACGTGTGCAAAGCCGCCATGAAGGAAGAGAGACTGACACAAAGCAATTGCTCCAACCACACTCGCCGACTGGAAGCTCCCTGGTCAAAAGCTTGCGTCACAGGGCACTGCAGCGAATTGCACTTACTGAACAAGCTCAAAATAAAAACACCTCTTTGCCACTTGGTTCACAGACAGAGATTTCATCGCTGAAAGCCTTTTAATATCTACTGCACAAGCCAGATTTGAGTTGGCTCTTGTGTAAATTTGGTCCGAGAACAAGCCAGAAAATAAATAAATAAATAAATAATCTCTTGTACATATCGGGGCAGTCACTTGGTGATGGCGGCTGGAATACGACAAGAAAACCTGTTGCTAATGTTGCTTCTGATGTAACAATAAATTCGACAAATGCTCTTAAGTGTTACACAACCTGCATCATTAACTTTGCGGAGAAAAAATTCTTGATAATAGTGCTGATGCTAATGTAAAAGTAAGTAGCCCATAAGTTCCTGACAGGGCGGACGCATGGAGACAAACAACCGTTCACACCTGATGGAAATTTAGCGTTGCCAGTTAACCAAACCTGCATGACTTTGGACTGTGGTAGGAAGCCCACGCAAACACGAGGAGAACATGCAAATGCCACAGCCAGCAGAGCCTCATGCGTCACTGCCGCAGCGTCACAATAAATCATTATTGTCTTGATTCTTCTTGATTGTGTTAAAAATAGTGAACGTTGATTGTTATAATGGCCTAAAAATTTCTGTTCATTATCGCAGGAATCATTAGTGTCCAAGCTTAAAATGCTGACATCAAACACAAAACCTCGGATTTCTGCAATTCCTGTCATTTCTATAACACATGGGAGTAACAAAAAAATTAACTGATCACAATCGGGGTGATTAAATGCATGTAAAACTAATTTAAAACCAGGGATGTGAAATGGCCGTGAAATGAAAAGGTTGGTTGATTGATTTGATTCATGTAAAGCCATTTTGATTCAAATACTCTTTAAATGGGGAAAACAGAGTTATGTTTTATCATTTTGCCAGTCATACATTCATCATTCAACACAAACTTTGTAATCTATCAGTTTTAAAAAATGGTTTAGAAGTTTAAAAAAAAACATAAGTGGTTAATATTGTATCACTCAAAAAATGTGAGTGACAGCATGTCAGTCGATTTGATAAACTTGATTGACATTTCAATCCAGTTTTGATAATCGACGGGCTGAGTTGCTCTCTTCTGTGTCATTTATCATTAACAACAGAACTTCAAATCCAGTATATCAAATCACTTGACAATTAATCGCTGTATTTTTAACTCACACATATTTCATCACTTCCATTTGCACATTATTCATCACATTATTGCCTCTGTGTTTTCATCATCTCCAATTCTTCCAGTTATTCTTTGTTACTTCCAGCCTTGAAGCCACTTTCCTTAAAAGATAAACATTTATTTCTTGCAAATAATGAACGGAAGAAGGTTAAAAATGATCAAACAAGGCTCTGTTGTCATAACATTACCATTGTTTTAATCAAATTAGCTTTACATTAATCAAGCACTTGATAATTTATATTTCAGATTGTTAGTTTTCAACCCTGTGGCTGCCAATTTTCATGCATTTTTATCTCATCACTTTTAATCAGTTATTTTTCAGTCATAAAATTCCCTTAAAAATAATAATAAACAAGTGAAAACACACACACACACACACACACACACACACACACACACAAAACCACCAAATGTTCACGTCTGAAATGTTAAACCTGGAGACATTTTGATTAACATGAGAGAAAGTGAGAATACACTGATTAGCAAAATTGCTGCTGATTAATTTCCTGTTGTTCAACTAATGGATGAGTTGACTAAAAAGCATTTGATCAAAAAAAAAACCATAAAGACTTGAAGTACTGACGTACTGAGAGACCTGTCAGTACAGTACATCAGTAAATACTTAAAGCAGCGAACCTCAGCCAACAAATGTGCCGTGTGCCTATATATTACCAGCATTTTCTTTCAAAGTACATTTTGTGATCGTAATCAAGGCCACAGTGCGGTTTTTGTCACAGAGCCGTTCATCAGCTTGAGCACGGCGTCACTCTCTTGCCTTGTTAGAGACCATTTATTCCTGACAATTACAGCCCAGCATTAGGCTTTTGTCCTGTGCCAGGCAGTGGTGGCCTTGCAGGCTGTATCCAGCCTCTTCTGTATGAATGACAGCTGATAAAAGCCCTGGGCTATTGCTGGCGTCACCGCTACTATGTAATTCCACTGCAGGGGGGAGTGTGCTTTTAGCTATGAAGCCCAGCGCCACAAGAGCACTAAAGACACAGGCACAAACCAGCACCAAATTGCCCTCAAGCTTCACTAACACATCATCTGACATTTTATTGACGGAGACAATTGTCACAGTTCTAACCGCATGTTAATCCTTGTATTGCATCAGCAGCCCTGCGTACGCTGCCACAGCGGCGAGGGATAAAGCTGGGAGCTGCATCAAATACAGCCACCCTAATTATGAGGGTCCACATTAAAATTTCATAACCTTAAAAAAAAAAAACTGATGACAATAAAGCCTCTCGAGTCAATAATGCAGGAAGGCGGCAGAGTCCAAAATTATTTTCAACAATCCAGGAACCCACTGAATCCAGCTTATTTGAGCTTAGAAAATAGTACGTGTGTGTGTTGCAGAGAGAGAGAGAGAGAGAGAGAGAGAGAGACCTTAAGTGCAATGGGAGGAGTAGATGCTGCATCGTTCAGGGAGAGAAAGCAAAGCTAACTGTGAAGCAGACTCCCTCTCTCTCTCTCTCTCTCTCTCTCTCCCTTCAGCCCTTACCTTCCTCCTTCCACTCTCCCCTTCTCCTCCCTCTCTCGGCACTTAAGCAGATGCCTCCACTTATGCAGGGCGCATTTCAGATGGCAGGGAGGAGGGTGCAGCAGGAGGAGCAAAAAGGGGGAGAGAAACAAAAGGTTGCACAATGATTGCACAACGTCTGTAGAAGCTGCTCAAGGGGACATTCCAGCCTAGGTGAGGATGCCCCCCCACCGCTGCTGCCTCCCACTCTAAAAATCCATGCTGCTATACATTAAAGAGGAGAAGGTTAACCGCTAGATACAGTAACCTCTGTAATAGAACTGTTTTCTAATGACCATCAAAGAGTGTTTACTACCTCTGGGCCTGTGATCATGGCAACCTCCTCTTTCGCACCCCCTCCACTCGCGCTCCGAGATGCTGAGAGAGATGCCGGGAAAACCAGAGCTGGGGATGGAAGAACTGCAGGTCCTGATGCTGAATGATCTTTACTGCGATCTGGACAGCTTTGTTTACTGACGTTCTCGTAAACATTAGTGTCTTATACTGTAATAACAACCATCACTGTGGTTTTGCAGCTTTACGGAATTGACACAGCAATGAGACTCATCCAAAACACAAACAGGTTTTTAAAAAAAGCCTTAGAATATGTATTTTTTAGGTTTAAAATTCTTTCATGTATATCTGATATGTTTCTGGCAAAGAAAAGAATGTATAAGTATGATATGTTTAAGTTTTACACTTTTAAAATGCCACCTAGTCAATCTCACTTGTCAAAAAGTCCACCGAATTGTGCAAATTAAGTTTCTAGATCACATTGTGTACGATAAACATTCCACTATGACTGGCATCCAATGTATTTGTGATGTCACAAATCATGCTGATAAGCTCCGCCTCCTACAAAATATATCATTTCAGTGAGACCAAAGAAAAATTTACACTTTTGCAATTAACGTGGAAACAACCTTATAGCGACTCTGCACACACACATCATTCTACAACACAAACATTCTGCAGGATAAAGGAGAGGAAAATCATATTTCTAGCTGGAAGGGGGCTTTAACAACAAAATGATGATTCATGTTTCACTTTGGATACAAACACAAATTTTAGAGTAAATGCCAAATATTTCATATTATTTGACTTTCTGTGATCAAACTTGCATTCATGTCTTTCTGGTCATGTCAAGCTGTTGTAGTATTAAGACACAACCTGAACAATACAATCTTTCTATGTAGTCATATAATTAAAGCTGCGATGATTAATCAACCAGTCGATCGAAAGAAAATGAATTAAATGTTTTTCTTTGCCATTTCTGACAGTAAATGAAGAGTCTTTGGGTCTTTTACTATTGGTTGGAGTAAAGCAGCAATTTGAGGTCATCACATTGGACTCTAACCAAATGTGATGAGCCTTTCTCACTGTTTTTTTGATTTGAAGAGTAAATAATCAATCAATTAATCGTGAAAGTAACTGGCAGATTAATCATTAGGCACAGCTTTACACGAAATAATGTAATGACTGCTACTCATGACTGGGAACCCTGCTGTGATCCCACCACCACAATGATCCATAGTTTTTAAATGAAAGAGGTAGGGGAACTCTCCCATGCTATAAAGTCCTCAAATTTGGATACACATTTTAACAGGAGAGTGACAAAAAGCAGACTGATTAATTACCATGCCTCTCCGACCCTCCTAACAAATAAAACAATCTTTCGTCATCATAATGGAAGAGTGAAAATCTGAGGAAAGGGCTCTGAATGCTGTGTCACACGTTTAGCTAGGTTTGGCACAAAAGCTGGGGGACCTTCGCTGCCATAAACATGGATGAGGTAAAATATGTTAACTGTTGAACAGAAGTTCAACAGAAGTTTCTGTTGGCCCCCATCCATGATCAGACTGCACACATCCGCCACAGTGGTGAGTCTGTGGATTAATTTAAGTAACTGCTCTTGAAAATGGGAAGTTGGTGTTGAGTTTGTTTTGTTTATGGCGCTTTGAGCATTATATATATATTTGAGCATTATATGATATTCAAAAAAAGGCAGACATCTCAATGGCCGACACCTCCAAAACCTCCAAAATAATCTAAAGTGATAAGTGGCACTACAGATTTTTTTTTTTTTAGATTTTGAGTTAAACTGTCCTTTTAACTTTTAGTTCATTTCTGTGCTCTCATTGACCTTCGTAGGCAGATCACTCAAGCTTAAAAGCTGCAGTAAAGCCACTGCATGTTCGCAGACGCTGGAACATACACCTGGGGGGTGAACAAACTCATACATGTGTCAGGCTGAGGTGGTTTTTTTCTCAGCAGATGATGGAGACAAAGCACGGCTAAAAGCAGACTATTAGACCAGAGGTCACTGCAGAAAGACGACTGCACAGAAAGGGTGCAGTCCTCTGCTGGATGTGAAAACAGATATTGATTTGCTAGCATGTTAGCAATAACAGCTTTTGTGGTCACATAATTCACTATTTTGTTGCCAAAAGTATCGATTAATTTTTGTTGTTTATAATGAAATGGCAAATTTACTGAATGCTTGTATAATAGAGTAGACGCTATCTGTCCGACCCCAGGGAGCTGTGAACACCACTCAGTCACAAGGTGGCACAGGAGTGTTAAAATAAAGGACAATTAAAGCGCCACATCGTCACTAATGTCTAAAAATCATTTCATCTCTTCGCCCTAACAACCTGCTTGATCTTTCCACCCTCTTTTGCCGGTCATCAGTCAGCATCCATTTGTTCCTGAGTGTAAAGAAACACTGGTCGGTGGAGAACAACTCAGCCATTATCACCACAAAGTCCAGCAGATTTGCAGCGTCTCTACAACCGAGAGGCAATAATCTGAAAAGGGTCATTAAGGACTACTAGACCGTGCCACTTCACTTTCTCTAGAAATAATTGCAAATTTTATTTTTCAGATATTTTAACATTATTTAATAGCATACTTTCTGGTTACTTTTAAGAATCTGGAATGATCACTAAGTGATTCATCTATTCAAGAAGGGAGTAATAAGGCAATTTTTTAAAAACCTATGAAAATTATATTAGATTTTTTTTTTATAGTGTTTCAAAATTCAAAAGATGAGGTTCCACAAATAAAGAAAAAAAGTTCAATACATTTTGACACGTAAAGTGATGAAAAAATTTGAGGTCGGGTAAGTGTTCTGCGCTGCATCTTTGGCTTCTCGACGTTCCTTTTCTCGCACGATAAATGTCACGCTTTTATGTCCACCATCTCTTGAGTCGTGACAAAAGCAGTTCATTGATCAGCTCAATAATTGAGCACGGAGGTCTGTGGAGGGCTTTGAGGAATTTTCAGTCAATACACAAACATAATGGATCGCACATGGCGCCTTTAAAAACTGTAACAACAATTTGCCAACTTATGCAACTATTTGCCAACACCACTAACCCCACCGAAATACTGTAACAATGACAAACACGCAATAGCGTTATAAATAATGAGCAGGATTTTTTGGTAGAAACACAAAAATCTTTTTAAGTTAATCCCTTACATCCAATAATAATGATCCAGAATAGGAGATACGTTACACCCAGCACACATTCCACCCTTGTTTTCTTTCTCTTTAAGTCACAATCTTTCATCAGGTCTATGTTTTCCAAAATGAAGACAGTCTTTATCCCCATCATAAAATCCATTTCATCACTCTCACAGTAAAGATGTCCCTTTGTTCTCCAAGCCACAAATAGTTTCCCTGTTGCTTCAGAGGGTGAGTCTTTCTCCCGGCTTCAAAACCCACAGACTGGGGCAGGTGGGGTGGGACAGAAGGAGAAGAAAGGAGATACGCAGAGAGAAAGAGAGGGAGAAAGGGTGTTGGAAGGTGATAATGAGGAGGACACGGGACCAAACACATCTACTCTGCCCTTCAGACAGTCTGTAAATTCAAATCTCAATATCCACCCGCCATCTCCGGGTGCTAATACGCCGTCTTCCTTTGATATTTATTTTACGCTTTACACCATTGATGTTATTAGTTTTTCTGAATCCCGGCTTAGAGGCTTTTTGACAGGCTGCTCAGATGCAAATGGCCTCGGAATCTCTGATGAGAGAGAACAATAATTCCTGTGTGTTGCTTGCGCGAAGCTGCAGACAGACCATGGGGGGAGGTTTCTGTGTTTTACTGCATTGATGCACTCTTACATGTTGCAGTTGGGTAAAGCTGTCACAAAATAAAAAGGCAGCTGTGAAACACTTAATCTGGCTGTATGGAATCAGTGTGAGCAGTAAAAGGAGCCCACTGTTACAGCTTTAATGTCTGTTCTGGGCGGGGAGGGGGTTCTGATGTGCCACAGCTGAAATTGGCAGACTATCAGTCACAACCCTGTAACACAATGTACAGCATTTCTAAACAGTATGAGGAGATATGACAGCCAAGAAGAGACAGAGAGACAGATTGAGGGAGAGAGACAGAGTGCAGAGCAAAGAGTGAGAGAAGTGCCATTTTTAGATGGCTGAATGGAAGCTCTAAATGTTTTCTTTACAACTGGGTCAAAACAGCACATTATTCTGGGATTGGGGTTGACGTGCCTGACCCGGATCAGGTAAGACCTCTGCTCTTTCAACCATTTTGTGTCTAAACGAAAGGGAAGATCAAGATGGGAATTGAGGGTGCAAGCTTTTCTTTGGACATATAAGAACAAAGCCCACTTTACCTCGCTGTTGATAATCAAGCCTATTGATTAGCGCCTGTGTGGGTCTGCGAGGGGCCGCAGAAGCTTGGGAGTCGGCGGCGGTGTGCATATTCACAAGGGGAATTAGCAGCGCTTATTCCCCAGGCCTCTGGGACAATATGGCTTCTGAGCGAGGCGATTAAAAAGCCTTAGCGATTGAGCTCCTCACATCAATGCTGTCCTGTGCTGCAGCAGACCTCTTCCCAAACAACAGACTCACTAACATGATAACACACACACACACACACAAATATCTTAAACCAGCTACTTTAAATGCTCAAATCCCACTTGTGTTGCTGTGACTTTCTTTCACCACACCGCATTGCAAAGGGACTTGTTATTTTCATCATGTACAAAAACCAATTAAACAAATACAGTGCTAGGAGAAGGGGATGTAGGAATAAAAGCAGAAGCTTTTGATTTAAATGGATAAGGTTAATGAATTATTTGTATGGGTGACATATTCTGCGGGTTTAAAAGGTGAGGCGCGTCTCCACAGCTGCCCTTTGGAGTGATCTCCTCTGTTTCACGCTCCCTCAAGCAGTGGTAATGAGAGGTCACCGTGCACCACGAGGGCCCCGAGAGCCAGTGTTCCCTGCCAGACAACCGCACAGCCACCGTCATATAACTATTTCCTCTTAAGCAAACAGCCTTGAAGAGAGGAACAGGTCATTTCAGCCCTGTCTCTTAGCCAGCCTCTCTCTCTCTTTCAATATCCCAACAAGTGGTCTGCTCTCAGCTCGCTGTGACCAGAGTACACTCCTCCCTCTTGTTTTTTGGAACATCCACTTTCATATTTTCAATAAGTGCAGAATCACTCTGTTTTTGTTTCCTAATGGAGCCACACTCATTTTTTTTTTTTTCTCCTCATCTCCAAATTCAGTTTCAGAGAAATGGCCTGTTTTCTTTACATCAGCCGCCATGATCGGAGCAGCTATTTTCAGTGGCTGCATGCCTCATCAACACATCGCTTAATTTAGTCAAAATGATCACACCCTGCTGACGTATATTTAGTCATGGGAAGTATATGTCGATTGCAGCATGATGATGGACTGACATACAGGCTAGCCAATGCAAATTTCTATGCATGGTGGCCTTGTTCCAGGTGTGCACTTGGACTTGTGTTGAGGAGAGTGGGGAGTAAAAAGACCTATTGATTCGCTAATTATTCCATAAGCCGGTATGTCCAATTACTCGCAGGCACAGAGAAGCCCGTATCGCCGGCGGCCAGGGGGCCTGGGGTGTGTTGCTGTCAGGTTTGTCAGTGTGAGGGGATAGAGGCGGTGGGCTCTGCTTAAGACAGAGTATTGGACAAACACAAACAAACGAGGCAGCGGCCACTGTGAGTCAGTGCTCTAATGAACCAGCGTATTGACTTGCTGGCTTTCTCTTTCTCTCCCTGCCTCCATGTGTCCCTCTCACTCTCTCTCTTTCACACACAGACCCTACCTCTCTCGCTCTCTCCCCGTCTGCTGTGTTTGTATGGATCCCAGCTGCCACTTGGAATACCAATTACTGTGGGCCCAGGAGTGGGGGAAGGAGAGAGAGAGAGCGAGGCAAGATAGGGAGACAATGAGGGAAAGGAAGGAGAGAAGGGAAGGAAGATAGGAGAGACGGAAGGGTTCCCTGGTACACAATCCACGAGGCTTGTCCTTACTTGGTGGCCAGGGAAAGATGCTTAGAGTGACGGCAAGGGGCGAGGCGGTGGCGGTGGGGTCTCACTGATATTGTGGCACCTGGCAAGGAGGGAAAATCAAAAAGTGCCTCCATGTGAGACACTTTTGTCCTTGCTGCTGTGACACACTTGCAGCTGACGCATGAGGAGGGAAAATCAAAGGGGACCTTTTTGCGGTCTGCCGCAAATAGGAAGCACCCCAGCACGGGAAGGAAGTGGAGGCAGGGGAGGAGATGCAGCGCAGACAGAAGCAAGATTTTCCGTGTGAATTGTCGGGCGATGCTACAAAACACTTGCATTTTATGAAGAAGATCTGGACCGGGGAGAGCGCCAGGTTCCAGTGACACTCGTTCGCTCCCTTTCTCCTCTCCAACCGCCGCAACAATTCTCATGACAACCATAATGAGCATGCTCACATTCTGCACGATACCACTAATTTGAGAAAATTTCCAGCACAAAGACATAATTAGACAAACTAATTAGACGAAGACTCTGCCGCACAGAGATCCTCTGCAGTTCAACTCATCCGCCTACCTGCCGATGACTAAAATAGGAAGCAGCCGTCAAGCCCATCCAATCTTACTCCCCCCAGTTAGTGCGGTCAGATGTTTGTGAGACAGAGCACGAGGGAGAATAACATAATCTCTCCCACGGGCTGCAGCCGCTCCTCAGCAGCAGTACAGCAGTTGCTTTGTTGTGGCATTTAGTGTCACACAGGGCTAACAGGTCTTACCCAGCCACAGATTGCATTCCTATTTATATCCAAGGCAGCATCGGTGGTCTGAATGCTGCAAAAAAAAGAGATGCGGAGTGAGACCTATAGGTGCAGACCAACAACCGTACCCGAGACACGAGGCACTCAAACGTGTCATAAACGCTTAAACGTATACAGAGTTCCGGCTAAGTTGGTCACAGTGAGTTACAGGTGAAGTGGTGGGTTTTCTAATGCATAATGCGAGGAGAGTACTTAAAGAGAGTTGGAGAGGCGAGGGAGGTAGAAAGGTAATTGATTTTAAAAGTGATTGGAAAACCCACTGGTCTCAGGAGGGAGCAGCAAACCGTCTCGACGGATACAGGAGCCCCAGCTGCCTGCAAGAATAATGGAATTAATTCTTAGTCTGATTTAAATACATTTTATAATGGGAATCCAAATTAACATTTCCTAAAGCCCCCAGAGACGGGAGTCAAAGTGTAAATTGATTTTTTTTTTTTTTTTTTTTTTTTTTACTTCCCTTCCGACAATGGCGCCTTTGTCGCCTGAATGTCTCTTCCTTGTAGGCACTCTGTGTTATCCAAATAACAGCGCTCGCTTTATCATTTCTGTAGAGTTGAAGTTGAAAAAAAAAAAGAAATTATTCAACTAATACGTGACTTGTGCACACACAAAAAACAAACTTCCGTGCCCACATAAAGCTCCGGGGGCTAAAATAACAATGTAAACATGCAGGGATGAACTGCCTGGCAGGCTGTCTCTGCATCCACTGTGGAGTCACAGAGCATGAGATACAGAGAGACGGCTGGTTGTTACCGCTAATTTTCTGTCCGGTTACAAAGGCAGACTCGATGCACCTTGGGATTAACAGCCAGCACAGAGGTCTACTGTGAGCACAGTCAACCCTAAAACACATAATTAAAACACATGCGCACACACTGTAACACATACGCACACAGAGGATACCTTACCCCACCTCTCCAGAGGCCTCATCACTGGATCCAAAACACTGCAGCAGCATACATCTTTGATACGGAGTTTTAAAGCTGTTAGATCATATGGCTATAAAGTATGCATGCACACTGTACACTGTAGCTCTCCCCTGACAAAGACTTTCTCTCAATGGAATTACCTGCATAAATAAACCATAAGTAACTCCCCGAATAGTGAGCACAAAAAGCAAAAAGCAGCGCTCAAACGCAGGAATATATATACATGCCCACCTCGGAGGTAGCTCTCAAAGGAGCGGGTTATACACAGCGTCATTTGACTATAAAAGGAGAATACCTGGTGTCGTAATGATCCCAAAGTATTTAGCCCATAGTGTAGTGGCAGGAACACTGCTGCATCACAGCAGTAACAAAAAAGGCAAAAGGGAGGCATTCGCGCTGGAAGCCAGATTATTGTACAGTATGGATGGCTGAGGTTGCGCTTTCTGCTGCATATTCACACGTTCACCAGTGCTTTTCTGCCTGGCCCTTTTGGAACACATTTAGCTGTTGTTTACAAGATAAAGCCGCACAGCATTGACTAATCCTATCAGCCCTTATTTGAAAACAAAGTAACCAAACAAGAACTCTTTCTTCAATCAACATTTGAAAAGCTAAAGAATGGCTTTAATTGGGAGATAACATGTCTAGAAGTTAAGTAAAAACACTGTCTGACCATGCATTTAGTGTCAAGCTCACAGCTGGGTCAATACCTTCTCCTAACCAATGCAACCATCCAAAATAAACAATAACACATCACATAATTAGACCAAAAACAAGGCTAACAACTGCAGGAATCCTGGATATTATTCAGCAAATACAGATCTCAGGGACTAAAACATTACACATGAAATTACAAAGAATCTCTGCAGCCTTGATTAAATGATGAATTAGCTCCTTTATCAGCGGCAGCTACATAGAGGTGCATATTTGACTCCCTGTGGAGTGCATCTTACTACATCAGCAGTGATATATGCGGGCTGTATTCTGACACTGTCGCTGAATGATGACTTGGGGAAATGGGTTAGGAGAGCGGAGATAGTGCGCTGAAAAATGTCTATTTGCTCATGACGGCGCGTCAGTACGTCACCGGGCGCTGCTGTCAGGGGCGAGCCCAAGATAAATGAAGAGCAGGCATCCTGGCCCTTTATGTCTCTTTTTTGCTAGACACTTTTAGCTGCTTCTTAATGACAGCAAAGACGGGGTCACTGTCATAATGTGCTTGTGCGTGTGTGCGAAGAGACACAAAGCTGAGGAAAACCCAGAGCCAGCAGAAAATCTTACTGGGGCACGCGAGGGCTGTAAGACACACAGCTGTAAATCCTCAAAAATTCACAATACACACTTCATACACTCTTCTGCAATGCGTCTGAAAGTTCTAATTATTATTTCCGTTGTGCCCCACTCCTGTGACAAGGACTACTGGCTGTGAATGATTATAATTATTACTCGTAGTAGAATAGCAGTCACGCTGTTGTATCATCAGCAACATCGCCCAACAGATCAGGGTTAAATCCAACTTGAAATTCATTTATGCAGTTCAATTCAAGTCAGTTTTATTCTGTGCATTAAAAAAAAAAAAAATTCTCATTTGACTTCTGCTCGGATGTGTCGTACACTGGATTATGTTTTGCCCCTGGCCCGCCATGGTAAATGGAAAGTAAAGCGCCATTCTTGAGCAGACTGTGTGTGACAGGAGGACTGCTGCACGGGCTCCATGGGCTTTTTGTCTTTCTGCTCCACGTCAGCCAGCCACAATGTACGATAAAGCAGCAATTTGGTAATCACTGAAGTTTGATTAAGGTGCATTCGGTGTGGTCTCTACAAACTACAGCACAATTTAACTGAAATGGCATATCTTGAGGGCCAGCGACGCCATTCATTTCAAACAATCAACTCGTGCGCCGGAAAGATGTGCGAAATAAAGTCGGTTTCTGATTTGTACATAAATTCCCAGCGTCGGTTAGATTAGCAAACAAGCCTCTCTTGAATGGCTGGTAATTATGTACAGCAGCAAATAAAGCGTGGCTCCTTTCTGAGGCACCGGTGCCTTATTAAGCGGTGACCAGACAGAACAGCATTTAGGAAATGAAAGGTGCAGGGAAACATCCAAGGCGCAGCAAGCTTCTCCCCCATTAGAAAAAACGGTCTGTCTCATGGCCGTTTGTTTGTTCCAACTGGCTGTGCCGGGAGGACGCGCCCTGAACCCCCACCACAGTAACTATGGCTCTCTCTCTTTTTTTTTTTGTCGCCCCTCTCCCTCTGTCCGTCCAGCCCGTCTTCTAATCTTCCGCCACGGCCATCCTCCCTCTCCTCTGCAGCCCCTCTGTTTTCTCCTCTCACACAGTACACCCTATGCTGCTCTCCCTTTCTCATCTTCATCTCTATTTTTTTTCCTTTTTTTTTTTTAAATCCCCCCCCGCCCCATTTTTCCATCCACCAAATCAAAGATAAGGCTAATGAAGGTGGCTTATTAATCCAGCATTCAGGACTCCAGTGTAACATGGACATGTGGCTCTTCTGACTCCAACATCAGAAATGAAAAAAAAAAAATAAAAAAGTTCAAATTAGACAAGGGGTGATGAATCTATTACTGTTATTATATAACAAAAAAAACAGAACTGTTATTGCCACTGTGTGTCCCATTACAAAGGGAAAATACATGGGAGCAGAATGTGTGAAAGCAATTAAAATCCAGCTGCATCATATAGCTCCTTCCCTCGCGTTGCCGTGTTGTGAATAGCTTGTTTTCACACCATTCCCCTCAGTGCACCTGTGTCCACTGCATTAAGCCTCCACCTCTGTCTGTTTCAAGGATCCCAAGAGTTGGACTACAATGGGGCCCTGGAGAGCAAGAGCAGAAACGTGGGGGAAATTCCACACTATCAATCCAACCGCGATGTAAGTGCCTGATGTTGAAGCAGGAAATAAGCTATGTACGTCAAGCCCGCTTGCTCATGGTCCCAGTGGCCACCAGCCTGCATATTGAGATCAAGTAAGCAATGCGGAAAGTGGTTTAGTAGACCCCAGTTTAATTGGACTTTTATTTGTTAATGGCAGAAATCCTGATGGATTACTTTAATTAATTCATGAACGTGGTGCGAAAATGTGGTTGGACTTAGCTTTCACATCTGCCTGCTTTCCACTCTTTTTTTTTTTTTCCTCTTAAAACCCCCCCATCGTCAAAGCCCTTTTGCTCCTGCCTTCTAGGGGGATTTCTCTCTTAAGACTTGTAAAGTGTGAGATGGTTTTAACCCCCTCAGTGTGCTTTAACCAAGCCAATTCAGAGACAGAGACGAGGTGAGGAGAGCACTGAGGCCATTTTCCCCTCCCTAAAAAGCACGGCAACCCACCCCGATAACGCATGTGAGCATGTTCACGTTGTGGAGGGATGAGCAGACGTGGGTGGAGGGTGCAGAGGTCCAAGACAACCACAGGCTGCCTCTGCTCTGTCGATACCAACCAGCAGCCAATGGAGGTCTCCCTGATCGCGCTGTTTTTAATTCATCACATGACTGAGTGCCTCACGCCTCGTACTGACACATATTTGCTGAAAACAGGGCCTTCTTTAAAGTAGATGGCCACAGTTTGCCTGTCAGCGATGTAGGTCTTGTCCCTCTCAGCCACTCTGTGTGTGACAGTGTTTACGGCGGTGCACATGAGTATGTCAGTAGCGTGCGACTACAAATGTGTGTCTTCCTGCAAACGGCTCCCATCTGGGTGGGGCAGGGGGGAGGGTTGGAAGAGGAGCAGGCGGCATAGAGCTCAGCAGCGCCTCAGTCCCTCAGGACGAGCTGCAGCTCTGTCTCTCCTCGCGGCCATGAAAAGCAATCAGAGCCCTGCCTTCTCCCCTGGACTTACCTCTGCCTTTTAATTACACAAGCCAGCAGCGGGAGCGGTGCAGGAAAAGCCTGCTTCCAGCCGACATGTCACAGCCCTAACGCAGGGCTGGGGCCGACGCAGCATGTCTCAGCATACTGTGGTTTGACATAAAGACAGCCTGATCGAGCACACGCGTCTGTCCTCATGGACGCGGCACGCTTCCGTATACACGCTGGAACGGAGCAGAGATGCTGCCATTCCGTACGGCCACAACGTGCAGGAAATATTGATGGCCACAGCAGCTCCACCAAGACTCTCTCGCATCTATTCTGCTATTCGTAAAGTCGGAACTCCTAATACAAGCTACCGGGCCAAATAAGAATTGGAAACATGGAACACGTGTATGCACGACTATTAGATCTGCAGCGATGAGCTAATAAATTGTTTTAAAAAAGAACGCACCAAGTTCAAACCTCCGCCAAGGCAGCGTGGCCCATCTCTCAATGCTCAAAAATCATGGAGCCACATCCTGATCCGGATTCTTTTCCCAAACTGAATCACTTGTACATTGAACAGAGGCCCATCCCTAAAAATAAAACTTTAAGGTACAACAATTTAAACGACTTTAAATGCCGGTAAACACATAACCATCGATGGCCGAGGCAAAAGTCAAGTGGGCCATCCGGCGGACTGCAACCTTACACACCAGCAGCAGCGCCCCAAAAGCAACAAACCCGCTCTCACCCTCGACACGGCGGGTCTCATCACCTGTTTGTCATGTCTTACTTAATCAACTGTTCAGTCAATTTCAGCACTAGAGCTTCCAATTTTTAATTTGTTCGAGATCCTAAGCATTCAATCCCACCGATCAATTCAGTAGTTTTTGAGTTATCTTGTTCAAACACACACAAAATGCTTGATAATCGATTCCTCGTTTCAGTCCTTTCTAAAGCTAAAAACGTTTGCTGGTTTTGGCGTTTAAACCAAAGGCTCTGTTTGCCTTTGTCATTTATTTATGAATAAAGCGTCTTTGGCTTTGGACTGTCGTAATGCGTGCTTCCACATTTTACAGGTTAACCGCGAAAACCATCATAACGAAGATAACTGCTACTTGCAGCCCTGTTCACGAGAAGTGAGAAGTTCCCATTCAACAGACGTGGCAGCGGGGGCCCAACACATGTGCCTAAGGCTGAAGCAGAGGAGAAGCCACAGAGCACACATGGGCAGGGAAAGATAAGAGACTATGTACACACAAGCTGCCGTTTTTTGTTTTTTTTTCATTGCTGCAACATAAGGCTCGGATAACATTTTAAACACATTTTTCAGAAAACCTTCCAGCGCTGCCCTTGCAAGTATGGAACAGCACCGCAGCGCTGAAATGTGTCATTGGACTCAAATCTCTCACCCGGTTTTCGACCGAACGGAGAAAGGCACTTGAGCAAAAGCACTGAGACTGGAGGAGATGTGAATGGCAAAGGCTGTTCAAACAAATACCTCCATGGCGGCCTCTCTGGCACACCGCAGAATGATGACACGGTTGATTTATATACTTGCTTCTGCATCCATGTGATCCTTAAACATGGCCAGGCCGCCACAGAAAGGAGGCCCCTCCACAGCATCACGTGACCCCGGGCCCAATGGTGTGAAGGCACAAATGACAACACATGATAATGACTCCCACATCAACATGTCAACTCAATTTGGCCCTCTTTGACTCAATCGGTGCGTGGCCTTCCATCTGTTTTCCCCCTGCTGTCCTCACATTAACGATGGAGAGGGTCGTGACAGCTCACACCAACTGTGCCCGCAACTTCAGCCTTACATCTCATTGTCTTTAGGAAAGTGCCCAAACAAGCAATCAAGCCGAAACCAAACAGAAACAAAAATGAAGGCCCGTCACCTCAGAAACCTGTGCACTGCTGCAATAAAAGCCCCAGATTCTTTTTCTGAGAAATCCCATCTTAATAAGCATTACAGCCAACATCAGCCAGGCAAATCGAATCATAATCAGATTTCAAACGAGGTTGGCGACCGATTCCATCACAGAAGCTCGGGGTTGATATTAGGGGCCGCGGCTCGTTCTTCTCCAGCCTGGCTGGTCTGGCTCTGCTCACCCCGTGGCTGCCTGGGACATCCAGTAAACATCTGTTAGGAGACATCCTTAAAGGGAGCACAGACACACTAAGCTACTGCTCCAGTGACCTGCCAGTGCAGGCATCCACTCACGCTTTGGTAAACCTGTGTGTGCTCTCCTATTATTTAGACTATTTCCTTAAGGGGAAAAAAAAAATTGTGTGCTTATAAACCGTTTATGAATCATTTATTCGCCGTATCACAGTGGAGGGGGCCTAGCTGCAGGATGATGTGTTATCCTATTGGGTTTCAATAGCCCATTCATGAATCATTTATTAGTTTGGACTCTAGATTAATCCCCGTTATTCATTTTTGATTCGTTTTTTTGGGGTTTTTTTGGGGGGGTGCAGCGCTGCTCGGGAGGCACAACGTCGATTCAAAATGACGTCCACAGGCCACCGTTTGTCTCCAAAACACACCACGGCGCACGGCTCCCATATGAACGACCACACGTGGCATCTGTATTTGTGTTGCATCTCCGAGCCGAAAGCAACCCGCTCGGTGACCGTGCTGCCAAGCACTGAGGGTATTTCGTGTTGTGGTTTTTTTTTTTTTTTTTTTTTCAGGGTGATCAATGGAGCAGAGACTAGGACAGCTGTCCCACCGAGGCAGGGCAGCTACTACAACGCAGGCTTGGTGCGCTCTCCCTTTGAATAAAATGTCCGATCGCATCGAATCCCGGCAAAGCGGGAACGTAAATCACCGTGCGTGTGTAAATCGAGCTGTCATGTGCAGACCTGAGAGAGAGAGAGAGAAAGAGAGAGAGAGAGAGAGAGAGAGAGAGCGAGAGGGAGAGAGAGAGAGAGAGAGAGAGCTGCCTATCCAAATACACATGCTTGAAGAGCAGCCCGAGAACGATCCCACTGCCTACCTCCAGAGCGCCCGAACTGCGTTTTTTTCCCCCCGACGCAACGGGATCCCTCTCCGGCGGCGATGGGTCGTATCAGAGAT
>KV751330.1:2515686-2528429 GCA_001698575.1 Mola mola | reverse complement strand
CATGACTTTCAAGGCCAAACAGCTGTCCATGACAGCTGGAATCGTTACAAATTCTGTACACTCTCTTCTCTGTACGCAGATGTGAATTCATCAACACTCTCCATGTTTCTGTGGTTTTGGTTTTGTACGATTTCCCTTAACTTCAGCTTTAACATTACAACTACCAGCCAAATATTTTATAGCTCCCTATTTTGTTACCAAACAGCTCTGCTTCATTGTGGCTGGGACTCCATGGACTCTGTGGTCCAGTTCTGATGTTCATGTTTCGAGCGAGAAGCGTTGTGCTATGTGCTCTGACAGCTCTCCATCAGAAGCAGCATTAACTTAAACAGGGTAGACTGTGCCAAGGCCCAAATTTTAGGGCAAATTGTTCACTTGCTTTCTAATACAATTAGGTCGAGAAGTTTTGGACAACGACACAGTTCTTATCATTTTTCCTCTATTCACCACCACAATGGATTTGAAATAAAACAATCAATATATGTGATCAAAGTGCAAACTTTCAACTTTAATTTAAGAGGTTTTACATAAATATAGCATTTGCTGTTTAAGAATTACGGACAGTTTTTGCAAAGTACCTCCATTTTCACGGGTTCAAACGTAGATGGACATTTGACAGACAAACAGTCTTTTCCCTCGTTACTTCAAGACAAATCAAGGAGATTACATGTCTGGAGTTGATCTCATGTGTTGAATTTGCATTTGGCAGGTGTTTGATTGGAGCTATCAATATTAGGTCCAAGGAGATATTAATGCAAGTGAAGGAAACCATCATTGGGCTGAAAAAACAAACAATCCATCAGAGAGATATTAAAATCTTTAGGAGTGTCCAAAACAACTATTTGCTACATTCTTAAGAAGAAAGACTGCACAGCAATGTCAAAACGCCTTGAAGACCACATAAGACAACTGAAATGGATGATTGCAGATTCTTTTTCTTGGTGATGAAAAACCCCTCCACAACAGTGAGACAAGTCTACAATCAAGAGATGTGTTAATGATTGAAAATACAGATAATTTACAAGGTGCAACCCAGTGGTAACGTTTAAGAAAAGGAAGGCCAGATTAGACTGAGCCAGAAAACAAAAAAAGGCCTCTCAAGTTCTGGAATCAGATTCATTGGACTAATGAAACCAAGGTAAATTTGTATCAGAATGATGGGAAGAGAGAAGTCTGGAGAAGGAAAGAACAGCTCATGATCCAAAGCACCACATCATGTGTCAAACATGGTGGAGGCAGTGTTATGGTATGGAAATGTATGGCTGCAAACGGAACGGGCTCACTGCTGTTTATTGATGATGTGACTGCTGACAGAAGTATCAGGATGAATTCGGAGGTGTATAGGGCTGCTCTCTCTGCTGACATTCTGCCACATACTGCACAACTGACAGGATAGCGCTTCACAGCGCAGATGGATAAACCCTAAACGTACTGTAAAAGCAACTCTTTTCCAAGGCACAGAAATTGAATATCCCTCAATGACGAAGTCAGTCACCTGATCTCAACCCAAAAGAGCGGCTTTTCAGTTATTGAAGACAAAACCAAAGGCAGAAAGACCCACAAACAAGCAACAACTGAAGGTTGCTGCAGTGAAGGCCTGGCAAAACATCTCGAGGGAGGAAACTTTTGCCGATGTCCATGGCCTCCAGACTTCAGGATTTTCATCCAAGTATTAAAAACTATGGTTTACATGTTAAAAGTTTTTTTTAGCTTGCCCAAATACTTTTGAACCCCTGAAAATGGAAGTTCTCTGCATTTGTAGGCAAATGCCATATTTTTGTGAAACCTCTTCAATTAAAGCTGAAAATCTGCGCTTTGATTTTTTTTTTTTAAATTTCAAATCCATTGGGAAGGTATATAGAGGCAAAATGATAAAAACTGTGTCATTGTCCAGAAACTTCCGAACCTAACCAAATATCCAACCCACTGACGTGAACCACTGTAACAAGATAATCAGTGTTATTTGTTTCATCTGTCATTGATCATAATGGTATGGCTGTTCAGTGTATATGAAGTGTGTCATACTGCATGTTTCATGACATGATGATAACAGTAGTGTGAGCGTGAACTACTTGACCAAACACTTTACTTCTATCTAATCAACTGTTTGCTTAATATGGTTAATTTAGCCATTTGCCCTTATTACTTTTTTCTTTTTTTATTGCCATGACATGTCAGTCAGGTGAGATTGAGTCACAACTGATGCAGTAAAACAGCTGGCAAAATAATCTGTCCAGAAATAAATCAGGACTGAACTTTAATTCAGGAAAATGGTGAAAAGAGTTCAAGTCAAGGTCAGGGTATGGACCGACAAGCATCCTTGTACAGGGTGACAGAATTGGCATGGGGATAAAATGTTGTCATCATAAAAATAAAGTGAGTTTGCCATTGCAGAGCATCTTAAAGGTTAATCAGAATTAAACATGAATAATGAGCATACTTTCATTGAGTCTGCTTAAAGTTCTAATAAATTCACAGAAGGTGATGCATGTAAAATTAAAGGCTGTGAGGAGTACAGAAAGCAAATTGTGAACATTTAGGATTTGACGCTCACCAGGCCTGACAGTAAGTATGAAATCTCCAGTAAAATTATGGCAGCTGTGACCTGCGTGCATCCATCTTTGTATTAGCATTACCGTGCCTGAACAAACAGTGGAAGAAGGGGCCATTTGGCCTGATTTGTCAGCTGTGTTTGAGATGCAGGGAGCTCTATTCAAAAAGTGGTCCTGAAATGGGCACACAGGTTCATGTTGATTCATATAAATCCGTCTTAAAGACCACCGACCAGCAGAGGGCACGGGCAGACAAACACGTATATCCTACACAGGACCTCAGGAAAATTTGATCCAGCTTTATAGCCTTTGCTAATGCAAGAAGGATAAATGGAAGTCCAGCACCACACTCACATTTAGTTCACCTGTTCCTTAAAATGTTTCAGTTCAGAAGTGATGAATAAATGTATGATTATGCCAGTAGGACGTTGAAACGGCTCTAGACATGGACTCTTATTTGAAACCTTGAATAGAAAATCTCCCCTAACCAAGGAGCTATTTTGGTTAATTCCTGTGTAAGAGCAGAAACATGTTACGACGATGATGTTATCAGGCGCAGACCCCAGAGCTGCTCCGAAGACAGTGAATAATGGAAAAACTCCCGTGGGACTCTTTGGCAGCAGCCACACTGATGTAACTGGGACAGAAGGACCTTTTTTCAGGTAGAGTTACATTTAAAATTGCCCACAGATTAGGTGTCAGGCAACCGGCAACATCTAATGACATCACCGACTCTAGATAGTGACTTTGTTGCACAAAACTGGTGGATGCAAGTCAAAATTTTAACAAACTGTGTGGCCAACGATCAATCCAGGCTCTGCTCAGTTTTTGTATTATCTGCAGCACGTATGTGCAGAGATGGTAATATCTGTGCATATTGACTTTAAATGGATCAGCAGTGTGTGTGCACATGCATGTGTGAATATTCATTCTCTTTTTGACCAGGAGCATTGATATAGTACGCGGGGATTACGCACACAAATTTACACTCCCACACAAAATGGTGGAAATAACTACATCTTCTCTGAGGCATCGATGCATATTTATCAAGGCATAGACGCCCTCGGCCACATACTAGTTCCATTGTAGTGGAATAGGGAAGAGCTGGCTGTCTGGTGCAGAGGGATCGCTCTGAGTCTCAGTCTGCACTGTCTGTTATTATTATGACAATGAGCACAGTGGACTTCAGCAACGGGCCACGGAGGGGTCGGCGGGGATTTGACGTGTGTGCCTGGACCCCTTTCATCACCTGTGCGCATGTGGGACCAGCGATGTGGGCGTCTTTAAAGGATCTGCTTATTTAATTCACCACCAAATCAACATGCAGGGTAATGTGCTACAACCATGTGTTGACAGAGAGTGGCTTCAATGCAGAAATATTATCCTTTCTCGTCATCAGCAGCAAGTTCTTTGAAAATCTCTCCTTCAGCATAAGATCGTGGTTTGCATTGTGGGCTGAATCTCCTGCTGCGGTCTATATTAAGGGCGTTATTAAGGGCCTTTGTGTGCTTGTCTTCTTTTTTGCCTGCAGAATGTCAGATGCTAAACAGGGAGATGTCTTTCTAATTACCTCCCGAAGACATACAAACAACTCTCAGCATCACATGTACGCCACTTCGAACAATTAAGGGTCACTGAACGACAGATTCTGTGATGCAGTTTTTAAACAGAAATAAAGCCAAGAAAGCAAACATCCCCCTGTGTGGGTCCATCTCAGATTGCTCAAGTGTCATTTCCTTGACCCTATCAAATAAAGCTTTGCCTCAGCAAAGGAGAGAAAAAGCAAAATATTGCATCTCTAAGCTCTAAGGCTCCCTGGCAGAACCAGACACCATCAGAGTGAATGACCACTGAATAATTAGTGAGTAACTGAGGGGCAGGTGCTGAATGTTGTTGGGTGTTGCTAATGAATGGTCTAATAATCACTTTCATAGGTTAGATACCATTAACAGCAACTCATCTGCACGGACATCTGACACAAAAAAGGAGACCCATGCGACCAGTAATAATCCAGTTGTTTTCCTTTGGAGCAGGCCTTTATCAAAGTCTACTTTCATCTATGATGTGTGACTCCCTCAGGAGGTGTTGGGGGCTTCACCATGCAGCACAGCAGGGCTCGTGCGCTGTCATCACAGTGTTTTCCTTATTGTCATTTTCAATTACAAGTCTGCTGAAACACCTCTCAGAAAGTGGTGTGTCTGGACCCAGAGAGCTGCTGCTGCTGAATCCACTTCTGTCCAGTAAACAATCAACAAAGTAAGAGTTAGGATTTAGGGGTTCAACACTTTGTTCAAAAGAAACCTTAAAACAATTCACTGGCTGCAGTCATTAGTTAAACTGACTCATAGCCCATTTTGTTTGATTGTGAACCAAATATACACAATGCCGCAGTTGAGACAGATAAAATCAGTGAGTCTAAAAGTCTATTTGTTATTAATTTCGTGAGTTGTATTTTATGGCAAGTTTATGTGCAAAAAACTTCAGTTCCAAGTTTACTTTAGCCTTTGAATTGTGCGAGAGCATACCTCCCCCAGGGGTGAACAGGCCATTTCTTATCTGGAAAGGGAATGCCTAATATGTCATTAAGACTTAACATTAACATTAATAAAATGCTTTTTATTGTAACTGCTTTTAAATGTAGCCATTTTTGAAATGGAGCTTATTTCACTTCCGTTACATTTAGCTGTCTAAAATATCTGTGTATACTAACTTATATTTTACAAAAAAAACTTTTATCAGCATGATCCTAAATTACTACAATTTTTAGATGCCTGTAAAACTTTTTAGGTCAAACCAATTAAGGGATTAAATATTGATTCTCTACATATGTGGTGTACACTAGGTTAGAAACAATTTGGTTTGGGCTGAGATAGGATAGGAAAGCATTGTGGGAAATTTAACCCCAATGTTAACAAATGGGAATACTTGGGAGTTTTGAACTTTTCAGACCTTGACCTTTAACCTTTTGTGAGCCAAATATAATCAAGTTAAGCCACTACCAATATGAACTCAAAGAAAGTACTGCTATGAACTGTAAGCATTCTGGAAGTGAATGAGCACATTTCAAAAAAATGTAGATGTATTCCTTTAAATTCCAAGCAATTTTACTTCTTCGGGTATGTAAAAAACTTCGAAATGAACAAACTGAGAAGATTAAAGGTAGCAATGCTAACAACCTTCACAATAATCTCTTGTTAAGATAGTGAATAAAGGCAGCTTCCAAAATGTTGAACTATTCCTTTAACTTGCTATACCCAAATATTAGGGTGCCATTTTGTATATCAGCACATCAATTAACCTTAACTAGAACAGCTTGGACGCCTTGTAGTTTAGACAAAAGCCAACATTTATTGATCTCACTGCAGAGGAATCACAATGTTGAAACAGTTCACAACACAAAGATAATGTTTCACATTGTGTCTCTGGTAAATATCACCAACTAATTCTATTTTGTTAATTCATTAACATAATAATATACGAAGGTTCCTTAAAAAAAATGTGCATATTACAGCCCTCAAGAAGACGAGGAAATGCATGTACTATTAGCGTTTAAAACATGAAACCTCCAGGAGGAAGTCTCTACACGTCTTTTCACGGGCAAAACTTTTCACAGACGGAGGCGCATCAAACTGAGGCTAAATGACGTGTGTTAAATATTCCCACAAGAGGCTTCTAAGTTGTGTGTACAGTTGCTCCAGTTTGTGGTGAAAACCATTCGTGATTTATTGGAACTGCATGTTGTCATTCTCTCAGCACGCTGTATTTACACGAATGTGACTGATGTATCGCAATGTGCAATACGACTCAATGAAACTTGGATCTTCAAAACAGCTTTGGTTATTTTAACTGCATTAGTTAACAGCAGAATAAAGTGAACATCTTTTATATAAAAAGTCAACCTACAAGTTCAGTTTATTTCAAAAATAATTTAAAAAATTCAATCAACACAGACTTTGTGTCAACATCAAGGCGAATATATGTCGTTACATCTCTCATCTGTCTATGGAAGATGTCAACAAACCTGATGTCAAAAATGAGGAAGAGGGGGGTGGGGTATGCAACCATGTTGACTAACAGATGTCTTATGCACATGTATATGATATACAAGGTCTCAAATTCTGGCTTCAGCTGAGGCAACTGGCACAGAGGCTCCATCTCTGGACACCAGCCAATGCTGAAAACACTTGCTCCTTGTTCTGCTCCTCCTTCTTCACTTTGGCAAACTGTAGCCTTTATTCACACGAGTAGGAGGGGGAATAGTCACATGGGTGGTGGGGCTTGGCTGAAATGGGCGTGAGTAGTGGAGCTGTACCCTTACCCCACTCTCCCTCCCCGATGCAGCACAGACTCCAGCGGATTCCAGCATGGGCCATCTGTGAGGGATGAAGGGACGTGGAGGCGGAGAGCTTCTCAACAGGAGCAGTTCCCGCAGCCCTTCACACTGTTGAGGATCTCCTCCTGTAGCTTTTTTCTCTCCTCCTCCTTTGGGGACAGCCGCTCAGCTGTCAGCTTCGCAGGATTCTGGCCGTTTTTCAGGATTTTGCTGTTCTGGGTGTTCCACAGGTCAGCGTACAAGCTGCCCGGGTTGCTGAGGAGGGCGTAATGGCTGCCTCGTTCGGCCACTTTACCCTGGCGGAGAAACAGAACATGCAGGTAAAATGAAGATGCCATGAACAGTGTGTCCCGTTGTTAGCGTTTCTTCATGACCACACGGCACTGCACGCTGCGGACAGTCGGCTCCCCTCTAGAATCCTTGCCACCTCCCCAACAACTGTTACAATTTATTCTCGTGAAAACACGGCCTCGCACACATGCATGAGCATCCACACGGAAACAAAGACACACAGCCAAACACAAATGAAGGAACCCCCTTCTCCCATCTCCCACGAGAGGTGTAAGCATCATCTTTTAGTGCACCCGAGATAAGCATGTGACTGCTTCGCTCGTTATTTTAATGAGCACCCCAGGCAGTCCTCTGCTGGTGACACCAGCAAACGCCATGGCGACATCACACGCAAACATGCCTCCTCGCCACGACCCCCTGATCCCTGCCATCTGATTCTGGAAGCATGGAACGATACATGCGCTCTGGCCGCAGTTCAAAGAAAAGAAACCTCTACTTATTTCATCCCATTTGACAGTTGAAAAATGTCTCTTCATTTGCAACACGTTTCATTAATTTTTTCTGATAATGAAAACCAACTTCACTCTGGGTCCTTTTGTGTTGATAGTGTCGCCAGTCGAGCCCATTACAAACAGCAGCATTTTCCTCTTTTCCCTGATGCACACTTTAATTACAATGCATCATAAATGTACGGTCCACAGCCCCTTCAGCCCGACAAACGCGACCAAAACCTGTGTGGAAAGAACATGTCTCTGGCAGTCTGCTCTGAAAGACAAGTTTAATCCTGGATGAGGCCTCACCAGTGTCTGGGAACACAGCCCATACATTATTAGTCACCAAGATAAACAAGACACGCCATCTGACCAAAACAGCCAGTCGAGTCTGACTGCTTTAATGAGCCCTTATGGAGAAAATAATACATTCAATTCTCCCAACAGTGTCCTGTTGTTGTTGAAGTTAATGTGAAAAGCTTAACAAAGCATGCTATCATCACGTACGTTGTAGAGAGGTGATTCAAAATAAATGAGTGAATAAAAAACATGTGCTACTTGCTGGATTCTTGTTGCTAGCGGATATGGTGCATTGAAGGTCGCGCCAAGTTCAGGTGCTTATCCTTTCTTTCAGTGTAAAATCATCTAATTGGACTAGCAATTAACACCATGCATGTTTACTCAGAAAACTCTGAATCGTCACATTATTTGCTTCTTATGAGCTGACATTACACCTGGGAAAGTTAGTCAGGGAAATTATGAGATAAACTTTAAAAAAAAAAGTGCACAAGACTTTACCTCATTTAGCACAATAATCTCGTCGGCGTCTACGATGGTGGAAAGCCTGTGTGCGATGAACACTGATGTCCTGTCCATCACCATCTCCTTCATTGAACTCAGGATGTTCTGGAAGCACAAAGACAAATAACCTAATCACTCTGTCAACTTATACCCTCATCCTTATGGAAAGAGTTCCACAGCTCTTGATAACGAAGAGCATGAATGACAAGTTACATATATATGAAATGTATCCACCATTTGACTTAGAGACACCAAGTCACTCTCAGTGACGTCCACCTTCATATGCCTCTCTTTTCAATGTTTACTTAATGATAATTTAAAAATACCACGGTGAGAATCTCAATTAACATGCCCGTCTGCTGCCCCACTTCTCTCTCTCCTGCAGTTCAGAGAGGCTAGGCTGAATTTTCTCATTAAATTTCACATTTACAAAGACTGTGGGTTTTATATTGAGCTGGTGATTAAGTAGGAGAAAACAGAGGCAAGTGGCAGGGGAGAACAGGGGGTGTCGGTGTGGGCATGGAGAGGTGTGGGGTTTAGGGAGGGGTTATATCACAGCAGGTACACGATGATGCAGTAGTGAGCCGAGTGGGTGTTTGTTCTGCTAAATGTGTACGCAAGCATGGTGAGGTGTCAACTTGGACGCTATGTGCGTGTGCCTGCGTCTTGTCGGTGTTTGTGTGCTGGCGGACCCACCTCTTCAGTGATGGAGTCGAGGGAAGACGTAGCCTCATCATACAGGAGGATGGGTGTATTCTTCAGTATCGCACGGGCAATGGCAACACGTTGCTTCTCCCCTCCTGAAAACAAAACAACACATGTTTTAAATTAAAGCAAACCAGGCTGATGACAAAATGTTTGAAATATGCGTGGATACAGCAGGTTTCTCTCTGGTTCTTCACATCAGATAATTACTTCAAATGAAGGACCAGCATTCAGACATTACCAATGCTACAGAATTCAGACCGGTAAAACAGACCTTCATTTGAAGGAGAAGAAAAAGCAGTGGGACAAAAAGATTTTTCCCACTGTGTCTGACTCGGCCTTTATTACATATAAACTGTGTGTTGTAGTGGAGAGCAACAATTAAGGAAGTGAGTAGCCTCACAGCCCAAACTGCCCACCACCCCCACTCCTCTGACAAACTCACTGGCAGCTGTCATAGACGCGGTGAAATTAATGAGGTTAGTCATGTCTTTATTTCGTCTGTTCTCTCGCTCACTCCACATAAAGGAATGTGCGCTGCCAGTAATTTCATCTTGAAAGTTGACGGAACGCAGTCACAAACATGGCACGTTCACATGGACAAAAAAAGCTGCAGAATGATGCCATAAGGAAAACACTACACTGCAATGCACTACCGCTGGCAGATCAATTACAAGTCATTAAACAAGTTCATACAGGAAAATTTGTGGCAAGATGGCACTGCGGATGGTCATCTCAGTACTCTGTAGAACTGTCTTTGATTTCGTTTATGCACACTGTAAATAAAAAAATATGTAAATGTATGTATACTCACGGTCACTCACTATTATCTATTGTACACACTATATTTTATTTTATTTCCATTTAGATTTGTATATTTTATTTCATTTTCGTCCACCTTCTGCTATCCTCGTCTATCTGTATGTCCTGACTGTGTAAGTACAATAAGAGCGATGATAAACTGGAGTCAAATGTGTTGTGTGCACACATACTTGACCAATAAAGATGACTCTGATTCTACAAAGAAGAAGGAAATGTAGTAACAAAGGTGCTGAAATAAATCAAGTCTCAGTAACTTCTTTAATAAGAAGTTACTTATCAAATTTGACCTTAAGTTTTATATGTAAAAAGCCTTGGGTACAGATCCAGGGTTGATAATTTTATGTAAACTAGAAGTCTAATGACAGTGGATTTTCAAAAGCTGATATAATGGCAAAAGTTTGGAGCAGAAAAAAAAACAACAATCATTCGGCCGATACCTGTCCCCACCCTGCCAAAAATACGTTCTTAATATACGAATCTGAAACATAACATCCTACCTAAATTAACTGATCAATGAGTAATTTGGAACTGCTAAGAGCAATTTTTACTTTTTGAGCCTAATATTTTTTCCTCAGACAACAATTCTGGTTGAGAGGCTTGAGTGGTGGAACCATCGGTCACTAGCAGAAACCAATTCCATTGGTACCAATTATTGATTAAACATCTTATTGGCATTGACCAACTGTAATATTAAATGTGTAATTTAAAATATACATTTTGGTGTATTTCATGTCTGCCCCTTTGTATCCTGCAACGTTTCATTCACGTGCCCTTCTTGGTAAAAACAAGCGTTGTACAAGTGCTAGTGCCAAATTGTAAAAACTAGTGGCGCCTCGCCCATAAGCTGTTGTGTCACATTTTGCACATAAAATAAAACCAAGTTGATGAATTTTGTTACTTCCACAAAAACAGTGATGGCTGCAGGCCATCTGCAGAGAGAATGAAACTGGGGGAATTAAACACCTCGTCAAAAGTTAGTGTTTCTTAGTGATTGACATATGTTCTGACTGTGTTTGGAGATCCAAATGAATCAAAAATATTCTTAGTGATGGTCCAGCTACAGTAATTTAAAGTGAAAATTGATGATACTTCAAAAAAACACCAAGTTTTTGAATGGAGTTTGGCTAAATAGTATGAGTATTTGAAAGACTTCAAAGAATAGAGGGGTTTTTGTGTTACTAAATCACAAAAATTGTGCTGACCTTTTTTAAAAATAATATTTAAACAGCATAAGGTAACAGAAAAAAGTGGGGCTAAAATTGTCCTGTAATTGACTTCTGTGGGGGTTGTATAAACAGCTCTCCAAACATTTTTGTAGTTCACTTACAGAAACACTGCATATTAGATGACCACAATAAGCAAAGTAAAGCAAAGCAAAGTGTCTTAAGGACAAAAGATATGATTCAGTAAGGTGGTTGTACAGTGTCATGTTTAACAATTTCCCTCGGGGATAAATAAAGTAATCTGAATCTGAATCAGCTTTAATGGAGAGAGACTGACAGGCCACCCGTTTATACAGGAGGACCCCAATCACTGATGGCATATGACCCCCATGGTCGGCAATTCCTGGGCTTAATTTCTTCATTTTTTCGCTCACAGCAAATTAGAGCCAGATCTGTGCCCTTGACAATAGACAATTTGACATAATTACAGTCTTTTTAAAGTTATTTTCTAATGCCATATTTACCCACACATTTTAATACAATCTAGTGCAAACTACAATATTCTTCTGAGCAAATGAAATTATTTCTCACAGCATCTTGCAGTCACATTTCTCTCTCAAAAACAAACAACTACCATTCTGATATATATTCTCAGCAGCAGACAGAGGGTAATTAAAAGATTTTGGCTCTTGTACTTGGCTTCAACTATTCTGGTAACTGTAAAGACAAAAGGAATATTTGCAGTGTAAATACAAATGTTGAGCTGCAAAGTTGATCGCTTTCATTGACCACTGATCATTATGTCATTCATAAACAACAAGACAAAGTTTTGGATAGGACTACTTCTCCTTTCAGAAAATATCTGGTGGGAGATCACATGATGTGTTATGTAATTGTATCAGCTACAACAGCAGACAAGAAATACATTGGACAAAAAAATTAGATTGGATATTGTTTTGAGATACATTTTATGGTTATTTTCTAAGTTTCTGTTTTAACTCTGTTAATTATAGACCGTTAAACAGGGAATGAAAATAAGCACTGGTTGCAGCTTTCATATCAAACTATAAGCAGCCTTTTGCTAAAATAATTTCTGGGTTTTAAATTGTTTTATCATGGGGAAATATATACAAAACACTACCCCCCTATATCTTTTCCTTGCCTCTGCAGTGGAGACCCTATTTCAACAGAAGTCATATTAGTGCAGCACACCTGACAGCTTGAGGCCCCGCTCCCCAACCTGGGTATCATAGCCATGGGGCATCCGGAGGATAGCATCATGGATGCCTGCGAGGCGTGACACTTGGTACACTTCCTCCTGTGTTGCATGGATGTTCCCGTACTGCAGGTTGTAGAAGATGGTGTTGTGGAACAAAACAGCATCCTGACAGCAACACAGAAGAAGAGAAAGAAGAAGAAGAAGAAGAAGAAGATGAAGAAGAAAAAAAAAAAAATGCTTCAGAGAGTATTTTTATTACAGCTAAAGCAAAGGGCTCCAGATACAAAGACAAGGGTAGGAGGGAGAAAGAGACAGAACACAAATGACAAAAATATTGCTTTTGTACAATCTGTTCGGATCAGCCTC
>KV751330.1:2467063-2505439 GCA_001698575.1 Mola mola | reverse complement strand
AGGACAAAACTCCCAGACACAAACTTAACAATGTTCTTTATGCAGTCCAGTGCAGTGAGGAGTGCACAGACTTTTATATCGACCAAACAACCACTCCTCAAACGCATGGCTCAACACCGGAGAGCCAGCTCCTCCGGCCAGGACTCAGCAGTCCACCTACACTTAAAGGAGAAGGGACACTCCTTTGAGGATGAGAATGCACATGTGCTGGACAGGGAGGATAGATGGTTTGAGAGAGGAGTAATGGAGGCCATCTATGTCAAGCTGGAACAGCCATCACTTAACAGAGGAGATGGCATCATACATCAACTGTCTGCCACATAGAATGCAGTTTTGAAATCCCTCCCCAGGAAACTTAACCACAGTTCACACCTTGGCTCATGTGAAACCAGCGACTCACATAATGACCGGCGGGGGGGCGGTGATTACCCATCTGATGGTGGGTGGATCTGGGTCACACAGATTGGGGGTGGAGCTTTGTACCCTTTGCCCACTACCCTGAGTAAGAAGGATCCTCCACAAGGTTAAATACTGGGGACTTCTTACCAGAAATCTAGAATTGAAGAAGTCTCTTAGATGAGGGCGAAGCATCTTCAAGAAACTATAAGAAGTCCAGTTGCCTTCAGAAGAAACAGCAAGACTATGGGGCCTAGTGCATGTTGCATCCAAGCTGATCTCACTCCATGCCAAATTGACTTGTGGTAGGTGTCAAGTTCAAAATATTTATTTTCCATTATTTTAAGCATTTTACCAGCAGCCTTGTGAAAATAATATGCCAATCATGGAGCAAGTTCACATTCACACTACAGGCCACGTTGTGACCCTTCTTTAATTCACAGGGCGCGTTTGGACAGTAGCAAGAAAACAAGGGGAAAGTGAAACAAACATCCCTGGCTTTTAAATAACAAAAAATTTATAACCATTTTCAAAAGTACCATACCAATTTCCTGACATTAACTTCACCAGTGCTTTATAAATCTAACAAGCCATTTGGCACTTGACAGATAAAAAAATTGCCAACTCTCACCTGAGGGCAGCATACATTGATGTTAAGTGAACTCAGGCGCAAAGTGGAGTGTATAATGTAAATAATGTCAGGAAAAAGGGCAGGATGAAGAGTGCCAATCATATGAATGTATTGAGAAAGGTCAACGTGCAGATAATAGGCGGTCCCACGGTCCCCCTCCGATGAGCATGCCACCTGCCAGAGGAACACAAGTCTGGGACTCACAGCCAATCAGCACGGCCGTTGCCATGGTAGCCACAGTGCTTGGCGCGTCATTCAGGTTCAGCATGTGTCCTGACATCTGGTTAAGCTCGTCCACCGCATACTTAAACATGAAGGGCACCGTCACATTGGTGATCTGCAAAGGCAGAGTGGGAGGGGGGGGGGTGCAATCAGAGGAGAAACAGAGAGGACACAGTTTCAAACAGCCTATTAGATAGACAGCTGTCCGATATATCATCATGCCATTTTCTAGTCATCTGTAGTGCCTCTCCATTTATGTTTATGCATCCCATGTACATAGAATTTTACTATTACATGCAGTAAATACAACATCACTCATATACCCAGACAGATTCAAGGGTATGTATGTATCTACAGTATGTATTTATGTATGCTCTGTTCATGTGTGTTTGTGTATTCCTCCTGACTGGCTGAGCTGATGCTGGTGAGGTGGATGGTGCTTCCTGCTGCTGGAATTGAAATGGTTATTAGAGCTAATTAAAAACACAGGGACAGCTGTGTGACTCTGTGTGGCTAGGCGGTCCACTGCGCATTAGAACAGCTAGAAAACAGAGCAATGCACTGCAGAGCATTTTCATTCGAAATCCATTTTATTTGAACATCTCTACCTGCAACACAGGGCTGTTTTTTCCTTCCCTTTTTTGGTATTTTACTCCTTGTGAATAGTAACCAAAAGTATAATTAAATAAAATGCTATAAAAACAAAATGACCCTGAAGTTTCAAAGGACACCCAATAATGCCCCATTTATAGTCCAAAAGCTGCATCTCTGGGGTTCTCACTTGATACACTTGGGTATTATGATCAAACAATAGATGTCCCCTGGGTCCCTCATGGAAAAACAATATCTTTGCTACCAAGACTACAGAAAATGACAGAAAAATAGCCTGAGCTATTTTTGCAGGGGCCAAAACATTTCCCCAATTTTACCACTCTACATTATAAGATCGGGCTTGTTCAATCCACCATCAACCAACTGGAGATTAAGTCGACACCACATCAATCTGTACCAGGCCATGTGTCATCTCATAATAGAGAGAGCGTGTAAAATAGAGGAGAAGAGGGCAGGCTGATATTGCAGAAATCAGAGGAGTGATACAGGGTAACCACATAATTATTCAGTTGATTTAAGAATTGCCTTCACACTTCTGGTGGTTTCAGATCAAACAAATTGGAGAAATAAAGGCTAACTCCAGCCAAGTAAGAAAATAATAGAAGAATGGATTGCATGCGTTCTCTGCATCCTTAGCAAGCACACAGCCATGCTGAGCAGCAGCAGTGCTCTCCTGTTTCGGAACAGTGAATTTGGTTGTTTTCCAGGGTATAAATTAGGAACCATCAAAAAGGAAACGTATCATGCAGTGATTGAGGCCTGCAATTAATTACTAAAAAATTTGTATGTGTAAATGCATAATGATTTAGGTTACACTCTGGAACAGAGGTGAATGCAAATGCTTCTATTGCTTTAGCCAACGGTAGTTGTTCGATTTAGAGAGGAGGTATTTCTGATTACAAACATTCTAAAAAACGTGAATCAATGCTGTGATGTGTTTGGGCACTGGCATTAACTAAAATTCTGGTACACTGCACTGTGGCAGAATCTTTGATGTTGTACGCCATTTTCAAAATTTTCAGCTTCTCTAGATCAACAAGCTGATGGGTGCATTTCGTAAAGTAGTGATGAGAGAATTAGTATATAACAATTCAGAAACATCATATGTTAATTATAAAAAAACACTAAAATCTTTATTAATCATCCATGAATGACTTTGGGCCTTTAAGGACGCCCCATTGATATTAAACTGTCATTCTTACAAATTAACACTTTATGTTCAAATGAATGAATGTTCAAAACTGATGTTTTTGTTAGGGATGCACAATATACAGTATATTAAACATATAAATTATTGGACTGATAACAAAAAAAACCATCATAATATAGGGCAATAATTAAAAGTTAAAAGGAATCAATAGATAATATAAAACCAAAATCGCTTTCATTGACTTAGCAAGCACAACAATCTACACAAAAAAACGTACTTTGGCTCCAGCGAGAAGACCCAGAGAGATGGCAACACGAGCCCGCAGGTCAGGTCTATTCTTTGGCCATACATAAGACAGCATTGCAGAAAGGATCTGGGCTGAGTTAACCTCCTTCATCTGACAAGTAAAAAAAAAAAAAAAAAAAACACAGACAAAAACCGTTATACTCTTAATGCAATAAAGGAGTCTGTCCTGTAAGATACAGGTAAAATGTGTAAAATAATACTTACTATACTGCAGTGTTAATTCAAAAATTATTGGACTGATAACAAAAAAAACCATCATAATATAGGGCAATAATTAAAAGTTAAAAGGAATCAATAGATAATATAAAACCAAAATCGCTTTCATTGACTTAGCAAGCACAACAATCTACACAAAAAAACTTACTTTGGCTCCAGCGAGAAGACCCAGAGAGATGGCAACACGAGCCCGCAGGTCAGGTCTATTCTTTGGCCATACATAAGACAGCATTGCAGAAAGGATCTGGGCTGAGTTAACCTCCTTCATCTGACAAGTAAAAAAAAAAAAAAAAAACACAGACAAAAACCGTTATACTCTTAATGCAATAAAGGAGTCTGTCCTGTAAGATACAGGTAAAATGTGTAAAATAATACTTACTATACTGCAGTGTTAATTCAAACACACTTTACATTTGCCAATATTGGCAATGAACTTGCATTTTGATTTCAGTGTGAATAAACTAAAGGTGGCAAACATGTGGAACACTGAATGTCAATGGGGGTCCCTCGAGACAATCTGGGAGAAGCAGTGACAACAGAGTCTCCAGGTGGAGCCGGGGATCTGGTCTGACACTACAAGTCCCACGAGACACCTGGGCTGTCATCCTAGCTGAATTTGAGAGTACAGTTGCCAACATGGCTGTTTACCCAAACTCCAAAACACACCTGCCACAGGGACTCTCTGCAGGCCAAAGAATATGCTTAATTCCTCTAATCCACTCAATATGGTGGCAGTGCCATACAGCAGCAGAGCGTGGCAGCACTTCTAAACAAATTACAGTGAATCTGTGCCCAACAACTGCTTTTAATCAAATACAATGAGGCAACATGTGATACTCAAAAGAGAGGATTAACATTAACAGTTCAATACAGGACTGAGGTCCCTGTATCATATGTAGAGAAGACGTACTAGTAACGAGTCTGTAATTGACATATGCATATTACATGTATTCATATTTTGCAAAAGTAAGAATATATAATGTGTATACATAGTGTGTATGAGTGTATATACACAAAAGAGTTTTACGCAGTTTCACTGCTTTTACAACAAAAGATACAGTACTCACCACATTTTTTGGATCTGCATTTAGCCGTCCTCCTGCATTTCCATGCCAACATGTTCTTTTGTCTGTAATCTGCAAATGCTGTGGTAACAGTAAGCATTGTTATTCTGTGCTTAATTTTGATTACAGAATTTTATCCTATTAGATCACTAATTCAATAATTATTTTAATGTTATTTCTCAAACACACTTACTTTTGCTGCCTCCAAGATCCGTCGACTGTTCTCGTTTCTGCTTGTACTCCATGCGACTCTTCGTAGTTGTGGCTGTGAAGTCAGCTGAAGGATATAAGAGGTCTTTTTTGACTAATCTTTCTAATTTATCCAGATACATTTTTTATGGATGTTTCAATATATACTGAAATAAATATTTAAACACTGAAACCCACTGAGAACCAAAAGAACTAAGAAACATCTACAAAAAAAGGCAGAAAAATAAAGCACAAACACATTGGATACAAATACAGAGGAACAAGAACTACATTTTCTTCACTGTGTGGTTTGCCAACATGTTCATAGTTTAAAGGTTACACAAGCATTGGGGACATAGTGACCAAACGTATGATTCAAGGAAAAGTTTCAGGATAGACTTCAGGACTGGCTTTCATAAACTTACATAAATATTTAATATCTGCCAGAATATAGTCCAACCAACTGTGACGCAGACACATTTTTAGGTTCCATCACTTTTTGTTTTGAAAAAAAGTTCAGTTTTTGCAGTCACTGTTTATAACGGGATAAAAACTATGAACGCACCATATAGGGTATATTGCGGGTGGCTTAAGCATACAATGTGTTGCATGAACATTCTTATTAACAATTTCACAAAAGTACATTTTATCAATGGTAATGGCAGTCAGCCAGTATTGGACTTTGTCTCAATAAGGACACAATATCCTTATCTCAAAAATAACACATAGCTTTAATGAAGGGAACCTTTATGGCAAGTCAACTGCGTTATGTTGGATTAGAGTTCAAAATAATGGACTAACAGGCGAGACATTTGTCAAATAATCAGCAACAGACTGTAACTAATTTACAGCCTACAGCCCGGAACGTTCCAGTCACGGTAGGTCCCCTGGGTGGGAAAAACTGACAGTCTTATCTCATTTACTGACTCTTGTCAGTCGTCCACAGCCACAACACGTGACTGAGAAGTGAGACACGATAGAGAGTAAGCAAGGTAAACAATGATTGTCAACAGGCACTATTCTATAAGCAAATCTATGACGAGCGGGCTCCACTGTAACCATTCACAGTCGTGCCCAATGACGCTAATGTTAAAAAATAACGTTATCTATACACTGAGAGTTAATATTAAGTTAGCCCGTAAGCTAGCTATTATTCAATGTTCAATGATAGACGTCTAGTTGGCTAAAATTATGTTCACCTGACAGTGACGGCGTTTGTAAACAACAGGAAAACACTGTTAAAATCATCCAACTTAACTTCCCTGGAAGTTACTTAGAAGTTCTTTTCTGTCCATGCCCTTGCGTGGTGACTGTCAAACCAAAAACACAGTGTCCCCACCGGGCGCCTCTTTACTCACCACATATGTACTCCGGCGTTTAAGGTCTGTCCGATTTTCACAGCCACTTTTATTCCAAATATGACGCGAGCTCGTCTGTCGAAGGAGATGCGCTAATTTTCGTCTTTGGATGTGTAAACCACATTTCATCGGCTCCAACATCAGCGCCATGTTGGCTCGACCAGAAAGTGACTGCACAAGTCACCGGGTACGTCATATCCGATTTCCGCGGACGTCAGTGTAAAAGCTAGCAAGTAAACAGCTTTACTTGACTCAACAGCTTAGTGGGTATATCGTTGTTGCTAGTTTGTTTCTAACTAGACGTGACTGAGTATTCAAAAGTTTCTGAGTGTGAGGCTACAGGACGGTGTCTTTGATAGCTGCGTGAGAGTTCCGCCTCACGTGTCCGTGATAAAAGGAAGAGCACGTTGTTTCCTTCGTCAGACAGCGAGCGTTCCGCCAGTAGGTAGCGAGGATAAGTGGCTCACTGTGTCAAGAAACGACTTAGGGACAGTTTTGTGGAAGGGCCGTTAATTTCGTCCCCAAAATGCCATGCCACAAACCGCAGCTGAATAATGGTAACAGTGGGCCGGAGCAACCAATGAAGCAAGTGCGGTTTGCAAGCAGCAGCAGTAGTAGCAGCAGCAGTGGTAGCAGTAGCAGTAGCAGTGTTGTTGCCGTGCCGTCCAGCTCTGGGCCCAATGATGCAACCTTACATCCTGTCAACCAAGATAACATCGCACCTCAGCTAAAGCTGCTCCCTTTGAATGATCAGATCCGTGAATTACAGACTATAATCAGAGACAAGTGAGTCCATCTCAAATTTGATGATTATGGTCTACAATAGTAAAAGCCTTGTAAAGCCAGAACAGAGATTATCACATTTTGGATGCAAATATGCGGTAAACAAATACAGTCGATAGGAGTATAAATAGAAGAATCAGTTGTTCATTTTCAGTTACAATAGCCAAGGACCACCTAACATTAAATTCCAGGAAAAAGAAGCATTCAATCTTTACCATACTCAAAATAATGTACAATCTAGTCTCCTGTAACTGCAATCATTAAACTGTATGTCAATGTGTCTTCTGGCCCTGATTTTGAATCAACTATATTTGTTAATGCAAATATGAGTTAATGCTCTTATCTAATGGACTTTAGCACTAATGCTACCCTAATGAAACATGGGCATTCATCATACATGATCACTGATCGATCATGAGACTCGCCCAGTTTAAATACGGTTTTTAGTGTCTTATATAATGAAGAATCATTTCAAAAGCATTGTTTTATAAACACTCCTCCATAATCATTTAATTAAAATTTGCAGAACCAAGTTTTCTGTAGTATACAGCCCAGTTTTTATGTCGAGGTATAGTCTTGTATAGGTGCAGGAGAGAAATGGTGGGTGCAGTCCATTCCTAGTGAAAAGGGTCTATCATCATGTTTTCATATTTTCAGGACAACTAGCAGAGGAGACTTTGTGTTTTGTGCTGATCGACTGGTAAGATGACCAACGAGTAACATGATGTAATGCTACATACAGTTTGTAAGCCACTATGCTTTCCCTTTGTGCAACAACAGATCAGACTGGTGGTTGAGGAGGGCTTGAATCAGCTCCCCTACTCAGAGTGCATTGTGACCACGCCAACAGGTAAGGCTCTTTTCCTCCAGAAATTAAACATTAGGTTTAAAGGTTGGAGCTCCAGAATGTACAGCCTCTTGGACTAAGCTGATTGAGCTGACCAATTAAAACACAGTAAAATCCAAACTTGAATGTACAGCAACGTGTACAGTATAACTGAGTGGGCTTGTTCAGATCAACTAGATCTGCATTTTTTCATGTCTTCGCTTAGGGTACAAATATGAAGGTGTGAAGTTTGAAAGAGGCAACTGTGGAGTCAGCATAATGAGGAGCGGTAAGTTGAACCTGCTGTGGCTCACCTACCAAATTAGATTCTCTCCTTTGTAACTGCACAAATTATTTCTTCTTTACATATGTGATTAATTAAGTCAGGCTATTGTGCACTTTGTTCAGTTTTATAAGGACACCATTATCACTTTCAATACAAAATAATGCTGGTCCTGCAAAAACTGTGCGGCAGTAATGCTTTTACATATTGGGCCTCTGAACACATGTAGCTTAAATAGTAATTCTTAAAGGCAGTGCCTAAAGTTTTCTCTTATTTGTTTGAAAAATTAAATTTTAGTTTCAAAATGTTCTGAGGATATGTGACTTGTGAATAAATAACCTAAAAGGGTGCAACAATGATGACGTACGTTTGACAGTGATACAGGAAATAGCTTGTCAGTAGAGACTCTCAGTTCCTAGATTATTTGCTGTGCAACGCAAGAACAGTGAGGCAGAAATTTTGCAGCATATGCTCTTTTTTGTTGTATTGATTGATACTTGTATGTGCGTAGGCACCTATTATTGATATTTAAAAGGTGCATTTTTTTAGATTTTCCTAATAAGATATACAGAACATAGTATGTAATCATTATTTTTTTCAACGTGTTAAATCTATATTTCCTTTATTGAAAGTAAAAAAAAAAAAAAAAAGTTATAAAAACAACATATTTCATCACAATTTTCAACATTTCAATAATGATACTTATCCCTAACAAGTGGTGTATAAACATTTTTAATTATGCATGGGGTTAGATTTGTCTTATTCAAAAGAAATAGTCGTACACACATCACATATAGGTGCCAAGCTTCTGAAAATCACTTGTCCATGTCCAAATGGGTCCGCAAACTTATATGGAAAGACATAAGTTCAATACATTTTCTGTCCTCCTGTGCATCCCGAACAGGTGAGGCCATGGAGCAAGGCCTCCGGGACTGTTGCCGCTCCATCCGGATTGGCAAGATTCTCATCCAGAGTGACGAGGAGACTCAGAAGGCCAAAGTGTATTATGCAAAGTTCCCTCCAGACGTGTACAGAAGAAAAGTGTTGCTCATGTACCCCATCCTTAGTAAGTGACAAACGTCTCAACTGATGACTCCAGTTTACCGCATCCAGTAGCTTGTAAATGTCCAGATATATCTATTTTTGTGCGAATTTAAAAATAGTTTCATGTATTCATTCATTTTGACCTTCACCACCAGTGTTTCAACAAAAGGTTTACAGCTTGGGGGGAGTCAGAAACGTCTGGCCCATTTATCGAGAACCGCATGCAGGCTGCAATATGGTCGCAGATATTTTTGTCTGCTTTTCAGGTGGTTGATGAGACATATATTCCGACATGCACTCTCTGTCCGTTGGTTGGAGTCTGCTCACCTGTGTGTGCATGTGCATGCAGAGACAGAAATGACATGTTTTTTACAAGGCTATTTTTTTTTTTTTTAATAAAAGGACATGGTATAGACCTGCTCTATAGGAACTGTATCCTTAAATGACTGCTGTTGTTATCTGGCGCTCTACAGAAAATAAAATTGAATAAAATTAACTGGACCTTCAAGGGTCAGTGTTCCCCTACCATTATACTGTATGGGGGGGGCGCACTTATATAATGGTAGGGGAAACACTGACCACCACGTCTGTATTTCCACTTCATACCAGCCCATTAGCACTGTTCTGATAATTACAGCTTTGATGGGGGAAATTATACACTGCCCAAGAGATCACCACCAAGCTGCTGAATAAAATACTGAGGACAAAAAAAAAAATTGTATCTTAATGGTCTTAATTTCCCAATGGCAAAAAGCAGCATTTTTCTGCTTTCAATGTTTGAAAAAATATTGAGGCTGAGCAAGGTTTTATAGATGTTTTATTTAAGTACAAATTGAAGACTTCTTTGTCTGTCACTTTCTGCATTATATTAGCATAATTATCAGACAGACTGAGCGCCATGACAAAATTGTTGTTAACAGCATTCTTCATTGTTGAATAGCAGCTGAACTCTTCCAAAACCTTTTAAAAGTAACCCTTCATTAAAGACATGGCTAATTACTAGTTTCCGAACAGTGCTGTAGATATTTTCTTACATTGTTGTCCCTCAAGGGAATGCTGTTCACACGAGGTGTGTTCAGGTACTGTGTTGGAGTATTGCTAACAGGAGCATGAACATACCGTTTGGAACTGAATACAACTTTGCTACCACTTGCGATATTGCACCTGTACCATATGGCGTTATATTTTTGCCACAATCCTGAGTGAGCAGTGGGGGATTTTGAGCAGGCAAATATACTTTTTGCAAGTGCACAAATTCTATTTTGAATAGGAATTTAATTTGAGTAAGCAGAAGTTTGTTTTGTGCTCAGTGAATGGATTCGCACGCGTAATATTGTCGATAATGTGCAGTAAAAAAAAAAAAAAGAAATTCCTACTCAATTTTCTCACATGCGCTCTCACAAACTCCTGCTGTGTGTGCCGACAGCTGCTCATGAGCTCAGACTGTCAGAACTTGGCCTGCTTCACTCGCTTGACCTGGCACAACGCTACATTGTGCCACAAAATAAACCAATCAGAGACACAGAGGTCGAATTTGGCTGTTTCATGTCCAATAACAACGCTTCCATTAGGACCAAGAGGGGTCTTGAATTTTTACCAGCAACTGGACAGTGGAAATGATAGAATCATTGGTGAACAAAGCCATAGTACGCCACACCATCAAGTGAGTCATAATTTTGTGTTAGGGTTAGGTTTTTTTCTGGGATATTTGAGGAAATGCCATTCTTTTTCAATGAAGTTAGTTTGCTAGCAGATGTAGCTACTGTATATGGCTGTCCTCTATTCAAATGATTCATGATTGTGGCACAAATAGGCTATATTACCAAGACGTTTGTAAGGCTGTTAACAGGTTGTCTTGAGCAACAAACGAGGTCGATTTTTGATCCATGACGACTTATTAAATCAATGGACCAAACAGGAACTCGAAGGCAGGACCACTGGGAGAAACAATACTGCATATATTCAGTGAGCGTGAAGTAATCCCAGGCGCTATAAAACTTTTGGCATATACAACAAGTGATCAGTCAGTGACGCAGCATTTTTCCTGCAATTTAAAGGTCAAATTTTTCAGATTGAACCTGGACTAACCTTTGAGTTGTGTAAAAAGAGGCAGAGCAATAATTAACATTAAAGCTTGACAGGTCCTGTTGTAGGGTCTAATGCCTTTACAGAATTCTATATGTAGGACTATCACATGCAAGAAGCTCTGGCTGGATTTGCTTGTATCCAGACAAAACTGTGACATTTACAGCTACAAGTACATTTCACTTCTGACTGTTACCAAATAGAAATGTTTCAAATTCATTTTGACCTCCACTAAAAAAAAACAAAAAAAAACTTAAGGCAGCTGTTTAATGAAACTCTTGCAATTCAAATGAAGGAGGCCATCATTAGGCAAAAAATTAAATCAGAGAGAGAGCAAAAACAAAGAGGTATGAGTGCAAATACAGGTGATTTTCAACCAGGTGCAAACCACTGGTAACACTCAAGAACAGGAAGGAAAGATTAGAATTTTCTCGAAAGCATCCTCCCCATTTCTCGAATAAGATTCTTCGAGCAGAAGAAACCAAGATGAACTTATACCAGAATGATGGGAAGAGAAAAGTCAGCAGAAGGAAACGAACAGCTTGTGAGCTCATCAGTCAAACATGGTGGAGGCAGTGTTATGATGTGGACCTAAAGGGAATACTGCGAGGCAGGCACAACAGAGCCACGTTTTCTTTCTGAGAGCTGGCTCGACAAACCCCGAAGTTCTAGCTAGAGATGATCAGTATCACAAATGTGGTTACCAACACCATCCATCCATCCATTTTCTACTGCTTATCCTGTTAGGGGTCGCGGGGGAGTGGCTGGAGCCTATCTCAGCATCTTCGGGCGAAGGCAAGGGACACCCTGGACAAGTCGCCAGTCCATCGCAGGGCTGACATATAGAGACAAACAACCATTCACACTTGCCTTCACACCTATGGGCAATTTAGAGTGACCAATTAACCTAACCCCCAGTTTGCATGTTTTTGGACTGTGGGAGGAAGCGGGAGTACCCGGAGAGAACCCACGCAGACACAGGGAGAACATGCAAACTGCACCACTGTGCTGCTCCTGGTTATCTACTGTGTTTGTTAATCCAGCCTTTTCTGCTTCGGATTATGTGTGAATTCAGATAGAAAGGGGGCGTTTTGTGTGTCATTTGACTCTTCTTTCGCACAAAATGAACTGAACACCTGCAGTGGGTTTCATTCAATAAAATATATTACTACAAAAGGCAACATTGTAGCTGCACGTGAAGCACAAGGGAAAAACCTTAGAAAGTTGCTGATTGTGAAATTTCATCATGCCTATACATGTTTCACCACTGAATCCACTTTCATATTTGTAGTTTTATCCCTAATGGGACGAGTGGACGTTGTAACAAACTTTAAACTGATGCTAGAGATTCAAACATTACACAGCATTTAGTTTCTGTCCCATACTGAACACTTCAAATCACAACTTAATGTCAAAATGTTTTTAAATACTGAACATTATCTGTGATAACTGCCAATGGAAGAATCTATTTGTGTTCTTTTAACTACAGTAATAGCAGTATAAACGGACTCAGCAACCAATCAGAAACATATAACCAGCTCTGCAAATTTGTAGTTCTAACCCTTGAAGATTTTCCTCCACCTAGAATCTGCATCTCGCTGAGAAATATCAGGACTAGACTTAATGGAAAGTGTAACGCTGTTAATACCGACTTTAAGCCGAAACTCGGAGCATAACCTTGTCTGGACCAGGACATTGATGCAATGCTAACAGCATCAGAAATTATAGCCTGCCAGCCGGTCAGACTCATGTGCAATTCAATCAGCCCCGCACACCTTGGTTTCTCTTTCAAATGCTCACACACCACAATCCATCAGTATCATGAAAATGTAAAATCACAACGGTTTTCTATAAAGCTACTTTTAAAGTAATGCACAGTTTGTGTAAGTAAAGTGACATTGTCAGCATCAAACCTTGAATGTTTTGTGTCTGCAGGTACAGGGAACACAGTTATCGAGGCGGTGAAGGTGCTGACAGAGCACAGAGTTCAGCCCCGACACATTATCCTCCTCAGCCTCTTTTCCACACCTCATGGTATAGCACCACAGCTCTTGGCCAATTTACTTTTGTCTACCCGCAGGCTCACACAGCTAGCCTCCAATCTCCTCTCTGCTCTTGTTCCTGCTATATCATTATGTTCATACAAGACTCTGCTGGAGACTGTGCCATTCAGTGCCGCTGCGGAGCTGCTTGGCTACTCAACCAGCAACAGTTTTATATGAGTGAACGATACAGCAAATCGTTCCTAGATTGGAGCAATAAATGGGTTGTCCTGGACAAAACCCCTCTTTCAGGATGTAAACATAATTTGGTTAATTCTGTGGAAATTTGTGGATCTGGAAACTTTTTTTTTTTCCTGTATAAACCAGATTCCAATTACATTTAATGTGGAGATTCACAGTTTGAATTTAATGTTTCTCAATTCCATCACCTCTCCTCTAGTGTGCACATTGAATGAAAAAATTCCAATTGTACACATGAAGTATTTCAATCAAATCTTCAAATATGGGGTGCATGTTACCATAAAATTATCAAAGCCCTTTCATTTCACTAAGTGGGTGGAACCTCTCTGTTTTAATAACCTCAGTTTTTTTCCTGTCGTACCAATCTCAAGACAAAGAAGCACATTGTCCATTATAATTACTTTAAGTGATAATTAATATTTGGCTTTTAAAAAGTCTTGGTTTTCTATGTTTTTACATCAGTTGAACATAAAAATACAGTGAAGTACAGCTGAGACATTTTTAAGTAGTTAATTTAGAATTTCAAGATTGGAAAATTTAGCTTTTAGCGAAAAGTAATCATGATTTTGTACAGATTATATTCTATAACACTAGTGCAGCTCAAAAAATTAGAATATCTCGGAAAAGTTCCTTTTTTTGGTGAGGTAATTCAAAAAGTTCAATTTTCATATTCTGTATTCAAGATGTGAAATGAAATATTTCAAGCTTTGTTGAAATTAGCTCTTGTTGCTAATTGCAGTAGTTGTAATTTTATATAGTCTACTTTTGAAGCCCTTTTTTAATTTCATGTGTAAATTCCTTTTACTTTTTCCTAGGAGCCAAATCGATCATCCAGGAGTTTCCAGATATCACCATCTTGACCACAGAGGTTCATACGGTGGCTCCGACACATTTTGGTCAAAGGTACTTTGGCACCGACTAAACCGAGGACAACGTAAGGAACACAATGATCTGCTTCAAAAACTGCTTCGAGTATACTTTGTCCCTTTTATTTCAGTGTATGTCTTCTGTGTTGTGCCAAATATTGCTACTTTTAACTCCAAAGTTTCTGAACAATCTGAAAAATTGTATTTATTTGTGTTTGCTCTGTACGCTCATGCTAAAGGAGAAAAAAAAAACAATTAACTATATAAAGGGTTCAACTTGTATCGTTTTATTTTGCATGTTGCAACAACTGATGAAAAATAAAGACTTTATATTTGTAAATGTACAGCACAGGTAATGAAAGCAGTACTTTCCATAGTTTTAGAAATGAGTAAATCAGGAGGGCCACAATCACGTTCCCCAGTGAGAACTCAAACTTTGCGGTCTCACAAAACTGGAACTTCTGGGAAGTGGGTATCATTTGTCTTATGTTATAAATATGCTACTACTCGATAAAAGCACGCTACTTGTAATAGTTAAAATCTCACTTGATGGAGCAAAATATACAGACACCACCAACAGCAGTTATGAATCAGTAAACTCAATACACAGGAAAATAGATAAACATTCTAACAAATAGACACAACATTGCATGAATGACACTCAACATCCACATTTTTCCTAACGTTTTATACATGCTTTCATTCATACCACATTTAATACAGTTTCTATGAATAAATGAGTCCTGTATGTTATAACATAACACTTTTCAGACATGAGTAGTGCTGGATTTGGCCCACCCAACAGAGTAGAAAAACATCTGATTTCACACTGGCAAGTCTCAATGAGGAGAGTCTACATCATTGGTATTCAAGATTTCATTATACATAAACACAGGTAGAAAAAAAATCTAGATCATATTGCAGAGGACTGCTGACCTATCAGCCAGTGGATGAGGATCGGTCTTTATATACAGGTACAGCATGTTTAAAAACATCAATGCAGACATACAGGAGCCTGTTTCCTCCCCTTTGTACGATTTATGCTGATCAACACTAATTTCACTTCATTTCCCTGTAACTGCATCCACATAGCAGTGTAATCACATGAGGGATGGTGAAAATGGTAGGAAACAAGACCGCAATATAGTGTATATTGAGGGTATGGCTCGACTGAAAAAACAGAAACATACATCTTGGGTTTGACATATCACCTGTTAAGATTCCACCATTACATTTCAATCTTAATGATCTGTAGCTGTTATGCAAAGCCACATGTATGCATCTTTATTACTGCCTCCAGTCTGATCATACACCTGTAATGGCATTTTAACTCAGTGTTATTAATGCTGAAACATAGCATAAGGTTATTTTTATAATGAGGTGCCCATAATGTTGGCACAGTCCACTTGCAACCATGGTGCTAGATACATTCTTAGTAGAAATGGACTCCCAAAACACAAGAATAAAATATCTTAATAAGTCGATGGTTAAGTCTGGTATATTAATATGCTTCTATTCATTGAAAGAAAAAAATCTCATTATAATGTTAAAACGTGAACGCAGTGCCAGAAGTTTTCAATTTATAATCCCACAGAGGCCAGTGTGACGTGAAATATTCTACCAATCGCTGAGTGAAAAAAGCACTCAAATAAAAGGAGCAACTAATTTCGTAAAACTACGTAAGCATCAATGTGTACTTAAAGTACAAATATTAAAAGTGCAAAATATCCTAAATAATACAGCATATATTATTATAATTATGAATGCATTAATGTGTTTGTCTCCTGGTAAAGATGGAGCTGGAAAAAAGTCATATTTTGTGATATAATTCATTATGTAATTCGTAACTTAAGTTATCAAACAAATGTAGTGGAGTCAAAAAGTACAACATTTACCTCCAAAATATGTTGGGAGTATAAAGTAACAAGACGGGAGTGTTCAAGTAAAGTACAAGTACCTCAAAATTTTACTTTAAATACACGTGGTTTGTAGATAATATTGACAGTCTATTCAGAATCTTACTGAGATCTATCCGTGAGAGATGATGCTACGATGATGCTGTCGATAAGAGTTCCTCTGTACGTCGTCCCGCAAAACACTCAGGCAAAAGTGCCAATCACCATCCAAATGATGGTTTTAATCCCCATGTTGGCCCACTTCAGATTATTTTTTTTTGGGGGGGGCGTTTCCAATGTCTGAACATCCGTGTGATTTGGAATGAAATTGCTTCATGGTAACGAATGTGTGTGGAACTGATTCACATCATTTGTACCCGTGTAAATTGTCCTTATATTAAATTACTATTCTTCCATCTCAATGGTAACAGAGGGATCTTGGTCCTCACCTGAAAGTGGGGAAAAAAAAGAAAAAGTTAGCATGCACCATTTTTCCAAGTGTTTTTAAACTGAATCGGCTCATTCAGTGGTTAAGGTTATGCTGCACATGACCACCAGGTGGTAGCAGCATGTCGTGGATGGAATCCAAACAGAAAAACTACTGTGCAGAGACATTGAGAAAATTCAGTAATCTGGAGACACCAATCAAGTTTGAGTCTAAACATGCAGTTACACATTTATTTCTTTCAGTATGGCTGTCACTGAGCCTTTTTCACCTCAAAGGAGACCATGTTTGTCCGCCTAAATGTTTATAAAAAGGGGGGGTCAACTGTAAAACACTGAGATATAGCAAATTTGGGGTCTTTAGATTGATCTGGATGATTTACATTTGATGATACAATGTTATTTTGGAGCTGAAGAAATTTAGTACCAATAAAACATGCTGAAGTCTCTCCTGTTCACCTGAGACTTTAAAAAATGTGCTAACAACTAAGGCAGTGAATATTCAGAATTAATCACAAATAATAATTAACAGATGAATAACTGGACAACAGTGGGATCTGGAAAAAATCTTTGCAAGGAAGGTTAAACTAAAGTCACGGAACTTCATTTTACCGCCTCACCACAAGGTAAAGTGATTTGAGAAGTGAAAATTGCAGGCTGCACAGAAGGTCATATCTGATTAAACTAATCTACAGTTATTCATTGTACTTCTTTGAGCTGTGCAAACATGTGATTTGTAGTTGGAATTCATTCATTTGTTTTGCACCGTTGCTGGCATTCAAACTGCATTTAAAGTAGCTTCAAGAAAACTACAGCGCTGCAGTAAATGAAACTCTTTCAAAGGAACAACTTCACATTCAGCTCTAAAAAAGTGCTGACTTTTATAGTTCTTTCCTTTAAAGTTAAAAAATGTTTATTGAAGAGCAGACACATGGATGAAAAAATCTCTTCAGAGTTGAACACTGCTACAGAGAAATACTGATTATCAAGTAGAAGTTGCCTTTGTTACGGCAAATACAGTCCAATTTCTAAACTTGAATACATTTCAGGCAATGTTAAATAAACTTAAGGTAACCATATTATTGTATTAAATGAAACTACAGAGAATATGTGGAATTATACACACTATGACAAAATTAAAGTGACTCACCCAGGCCTTCTCCCTCAGAGCAGTGATCAGACTCTTCCCACATGTCCTCATTAGCTAACAAGGGGTTGCGGGATTCAGAGCTGTGGTTCTTTAAGGGGAAGTAGAGGCCGTTCCCTTGGCTGACATGTTGGTTGCACAAAAGAAAATGGAAGCTGATTAAGAAATCAGCACTGCCTGGCCCCATCCACTGATCTCATCCCTCATTCTGCATTTTAAGCAGTGTTGATACATGTCAACATTCTGCAGACTCTGTATTGTTGCAGCTTTGTATTGTCTGGCTTATTAACTATTCATAGCCCCTGTGATTTATTATACAGTTTAATCATTACAGTTGTTTAGGCTGTATTGTATCTTTAGTTATGTATTTAAATTCTGTGTCTAATGCAAAAAAAAAAGTTTATTTAATAGAAATACATCTAAGTGCATAAACAATTCAAAACAACTAAAGAATGGAAGTATAAGCAAGAGGGGAAAACGGCTAATTATGCATCTTACTCACCTTGTGAATACAGGGATGAACCACAGTCTTCGATCCTCTCCAAAAACCTGCTGCAGATTCCTGCGTATACCGACATTGAAGCCATTTCTGTCTGGTCCACTAAGAAAAATAGGAGCTGAAAAGGCCTCTAGGAAAAGGGGAAAAACAAACAAAAAAAAAAAAAGGTCAGAATATGTCTTCCTAATTCAACATCTCCATTTACGGAGGACATACTGTAACTTCATAACACAAGAGTTTCCCCAACAAATAAACAATAAATAAAAGTAAAAGAACAGCTTAATGAGCAGAAAGAAGCCTTACCTAGAGTGGACCTGTTTTTTGCCACGAGCCAACAGTGATAGCCAAAGAGGAACATGAGACTGACGAAAAACATGAGCGCCACAAACATGAGGAAGAGGACGTGGAACTTTGCAGGCCCATTTGGCAAGTCCCCCTGGGAGAGAGAAACAGGAGAACTAAAAACTGAGAAAAACTGGGGGCTTTGAAGGGTATAATTTAATGACAGAGACTTAAGTTTGCAATTGTCATAGAACTGCAACACTACCTTCCACAAACTTCCACTACCTCCCACTAACTTGTCAAATGAATCCCCTTTCACATGATGAGTAATAAGTCTGATGACTTATGAGACTCACCACCCAGAATTTGAGGAAATGCCGAAAGACTGTTGCTGCAATGAACACACAGTACACTATGGAGTAGGAGAGGAAAAGCAGGAAGAACTTGTAGTTGGAAAAGCCCACACAGTTGTTCACCCTAAAAGAAAAAATAAATGACGGTATCAGATCAAAATTGATTCATAAATTACTCCAAAGTGGGAAATACAGGCCAAGTTACAGCTTACCAAGGACAGTGATGGTCCATCTTCAATACACATCTTTAAAAGAAAATACATGTATTTACGTTTGATATCATTTTGACAATAAAGCTGCTTCCTTAAAATTCCCAAAATACCATCGTAAAACCCCTGTTTCAATACGGCTATCAGTCAGAATTTTAATGCAGATCTCTTCACATGTATTTGTAAACCTTGGCTCAGACTGCTCATTGGAACATTTTCTTTCTGAGACACAGCCTGCCCAACAAAACAACACCTAATTATCACAACAGTCCCAAGCCCAAAAAAAAAAAAAAAATCCAATCGCTGAGAGTAATCTCTTTGGATTGGGGACAAGAGAGTGACTTACGTTTCACAAACCGAGCAGTGGTGACAGCGGTCGGGCTTCAGCACCTGGCAGCGGTCGCAGAACCTGATAGCTGGAGAGAAAAGGACGGCCAGTTGAGTGAGCGACATTTGAGCTGAGCCTACCCCCTCAGGCACTTCCTGCAGCCTAAAACTTGGTGATCAGCATTAATGAAAGAGCTGCATGAGGCTGATTACTCTGGATGGGGATGCTCGGGAGCACGGCCCTACTTGCCTTCAGCGCACACAGGTTGCGTGAAAAGGACTAAGTGATTTACCTGGTCTGCAGACACTATGAGAAAACACAAATAGTGCTTACCTCCAGACTGGGCGCGAGTAAAAATGGGCAGCTTCTTTGCAAATTCAATCAGGATTTGTTTCTGAGCATCTGGCCTCTCCTCCATCTCGTATCTTTGTTTATCTGAGTATGACAGCTGAAACTGGAGCGACAAACGTGCAACGTGATCAACACCACATTTGTTCTGTTTCATACATACTGTAAGGTAAAACCAAGGGCCTTGTGATCAGCCTGTCCTGTTAAACACGTCAGTATACCTTCTTGCATGGTGATGCAGGAGGGGTGAATATGGACTTCCAGTAGGTCCAGGCAAACATCACAAAACAAACATGAAATACTAGTAGATAGGACACTGGAAGCACAAACAACAGCCACAGTTATTTATAAAACCACTCTTAATTTAAGGGAAACCTTTTTTTTTTTTTAGCAGTGTAGCACAAAATCGAGCGGATAACTCACCTTTTTCTAGCGTGTTGTTGAGTGTAACTGTAAAAACAAGAACATGATACATTTAAAACACGCGCCTGAAGCAGGAAACTGTGTTTCTATAAGCGTCAATTTGATTATTTCAGCAAAAAGAAACAAAACCGGGCGAGTGCGACGAGCCGGACTGACAGGAGCCATGAATTCACACTTTTACTGAGGAACCGGCGTCAGTCAAGACACATGTTATTTAAAAGCTAAATCTTGCGTTAAGCAGATAAAAAAGAACCACTTCCGCCTAGTTCGCTAGCTCCTGCTCGGTATGTGAGGATATTTCTGTCAACACTGCTGTGCGCCAACCTGCGACATCTACACTTGAAAATCACAACCAGCGAGCACACTTTGTGTCATACTTACAAAGACACAGCTCAAAGACGTAGGCATAGTACGACCACAACACCACGGAGGTTATTATAAGCACGGGTATCCAGGAGAAAACCCTCTGACAGCATCTCAAACCTCTGGAGAGAGCCATGTTCCATCTCACCTCTGGGCTGGTCTGCACTCGACTATCACGCCTGGGTTTTATAGTCCATCAGTGACATCGGCGAGCGACTCACCGCACTCCGGGAGCCGGAACGACATCCTGGCTACCGAGCCGGAAGTTGCATTTTAGTTGTAGTATTATGGCGATGGAAACTAGAAAAAATGCTTTTCCTGGCGAAATTGCGCGTGGATGCGGATCGTTAAAATAAAATTGCATTTGTTTTAGCAGTAAAAGCATTTGTTGAATCGCAGAAATGTGAAATGAGGAGCCAGAAAAGTCACGAGCGACCATGTAAATCGACAAGTAACATTGGCAGCACGGAAGGTGAACCGCTACATACTTAAGAAGCTAAAAGGTGACACCAGTTGTTCAAAAAGCTAGAAGCTAAACCTTAATACTGTCAAGAGTGAAAGATCACAATAATTGACTAATAGTGCAGACTGAGAAGAGAGGCAGTCAGGAGGAAGGGAGACAGGCAAAAAAAAAGACAATAGAAAGGGAGAATACATAAAAGACAGTTACATAAAGATCCCATCATCAAAGAAATTCACAGGACACAGCAGCGCCATAGAAGACAAAATCATGGGTAGGAGTACGAATATAACAACATAAAAATCTCAGATAAAACTAAACATTTTGAACGTTAAATGGTTTCAATAGGTGAAAGTTTGGAATTGCTCCATAAGAAATGAATGGGGAAGTTTTCTAAGATAAAACTGAATATTTAAAAAAAAAAAAAAAAAAAAGGTAGCGAAAAAGGAAAACGAAAGACAGAAGGGCAAGAGAAGACTACATGTAAAGCAGTTTTTGCATTGGTCTGGAAATGTGAAACTACATAATTAAACACACATACATATACAGTATATTCACAGTGCTACGGTAGACCAAATGTGAATTATGTTCAGAAACTCCCGTTCTGTTGCATAACCGCCAGAAAAGTGTCTGGCACTTCATCATTTTATCCTATTTGATATTTGTGTGAAAGCTTGTCGTCTTAAGTGCTTCAGTTGAAGGCGTCTGGACTTCTTTTTGGTTTTGAAGACGTTTCACCTCTCATCCGAAAGGTCGTGATAGCCTGACTCATGACTAAAAATGGGACCTAACCTTTGACAACCAAGAAAACTAATGTTTTTATGTTTTTGGTTCAGCTCATCCTTGAGTCCAGGTGAATGGCTGGGGAAAATTTGAGATATTGCTTTTACGAGCAGGGTACTCATGTTAATCTGGGGTGAGGGCACACATTTTAAACTAAAAATATAGGCTATGAGCCTAGAAAATAAAAAACGGATAATGGCTACAGTTCATTTAGCTGCTTTAGCTTATGGGTATAAGATATTATGTTCTACTGTAAATGAACTGCGCATGCATTATCATACACTGTAGCAGGCTACAATGTAGGGCAGAGGTTAACCTTGTACATACCCTGCAGGTGCTGTATGCTTCAGCTCCCCCGTTGCCACTCTGTGAGCCTATGTAGTTTTGACATTCTCAATATTCCTGTCACACCTTTGAGCTATGAGGAGTACACTATAGGTGCTTGAGAGACAGCCACAGAGGAGGTGGGAAGGACTGTGTTATTACAGTATTTCTGTTCTTCATGCTTTTTACTTTGTTTATCATGTGTGCCTCCTCTGAACAGCCAAGCTAATGTTGGTGAAGGAGCACTTGATGACACATACTGAAACCCCCCACTGCGTTTTCTCCTGATCAGTGACATTTGAGGTTTAGATGCAGCTGTTCCCTCCTTATAGAGACAGACGTAACATTTACCACCTTGTTTAACCTGAACCTGTGTGAGAGTGAGACAAAGCGTGTACAGCATTTAGACTGCAGCCAGCCTCAGTTCGTTCTTTTCTGTCTTCATTTTTAATGAATCTTTATTATATTTTTCTGTACACGCCACATGCACTTTGCAGTAATCACCAATGGGAGGCGCTGTGAGACTGTTTTCTAACCAATAACCTGCCACCTAGCAGCCATTTGCAACCACTGAACTTTGCTCCTCAGAGAATCTAAAATGTGAGCATGAATGCTGTTGTAATCAAATGTTATTTTAACACGAACTCAGCAGCAGCAGTCAACCTCGACATCTTGATGTCTGCATCAAAGGATTGAGGTTACTGAGGCTAAATGACAGTTTGTGTGAACGTCAAGGAATCAAATTAAACAGACAATTAGACATGTTTCAACACAGGATTATGCTTTTATAGCTCACGGTTATCTTTGTGATCCAAGCAGAAATAAACATACCTTAAGCCTAACACTGCTGATTTCTTTTTATTTCATCTTTAATACATCCCATAAATGGATGGCATGGAGAAGGCTCCATGTGTGTAACACAGAGTGTAATTACTGAATGCTGTGAAACTTGACCTCATGTCTTGGGACACTGACCAAAATCACTTGAGCATTTGTAGCTAAGCAGGACTGTTTATATCATGTTGTATAAGTCAGTTTCATGCTCTCCATGATACCGCCTGCTCCCCCTTTAATGTAACGTAGACTCCCTCTTTGCACTGCCTTCTTGGATAGAGGTGTGACGTGACCTGACCTGCATCACATGGTCCTTCCCCTCCTTCATCCCACTTTAGCGCATCATGTCCCACTGACTCTCTCGCTACTTCCTGCTCTTTCTGCAGCTGCCGCCTCCTCCGCCGCTCTCCCTCTTCAGCCTGGTGATGACAGCTACTCCCTCATTCAACCCCCTCATTAAAGGCAGGGAGCGGCTGTCCATCCGTCAGCACGGCAGAAAACCCCTCCACTACAAAGCCATTGTGACTAGCAAAATAGTAACGGTCTTTTAATCAAAACATTTAGCCCTGGTGTTAAAGTAAAACACATAGCAGGTCACAACAGCAGGTCGAGGCAAAATCCTGGTCTCAGGGATGTGTACGAGTGGAGTCGTCGGAGGTGCATTCCATGCCACCCTGGTTGAAGCCTACATAAACATGGAGCAGGGGCTGGAGGAGAGCCCGTTTGAGAAAAGTTATGCTGGTCACAGAAAAGTGCGAAGGGACTCTGGTTTATAATGTGGCACAATGCAGGCTTATTAACTGGAGAGAGGAGCACAATCGATGACAATATCTGGCGCTATTTGAGGTTGCTCTTGAGCTGCTGCTCGCTGTTATGCCTTGAAGATGAAGTGGCTCTTAGAGTGTGCATTTCATTTGACCCCTGAGACTCTCAAGTCATGTAGTTAGCGCTCCGCAGTCATGGGTGGTTCAGGGAATGCCAGTGCTGCCAGGCATTGGGTGATTCATTAATTTTACGTGTACATGTTTGAGGAGCAGGAATCAATTTGTTGGTTGTTTTGTGTATGTTGCGGACAGTATGTTTGTTCCTGGATTCACACTTCAGTCTCTGCATACTTCAATGTCTGGATGGAGAATTCCAGGCCAATTTGCAGCACATGCTGGAAAGTCTTCATATCTGAACATATTTTCATTGGTGTGCATCCAGGTGAGCTGGCTGCTGGCCACATTAAGACAAAAGGTGTGTGTGTGTGTGCAAAACTCAGGTGTGTGCACGGAAGTAATTGGTGAGACATACCAGTACAAGAGAACACAGCTATGACTTCACAGACCATGGTCAAACACATCATTCTCAATTTAGCATAAGACAACACAGAAAAAAAATCTTATTGCCTTCTGTCATTTACCTATATACAAGAATGCATTTCCCTGAGGATGGTGCATTATGTGCATTATGCATGTATGAATAAATGATGCTGGATCTCGTATCCTGCATCTTTTGTGTCATGCCGCCAAATGTCATCTGCAAACAGGGCTCAGCGGAGCAGGAGAAGCCCTTATACGGGGCTGTTCTCATAGTCACGCTTCACAGCAGAGCAAACAATGACAGGGCGGGGAGGAACTGCAGACACCTCACCCTGCATGTGTGAAAATAAATCTCCCCGGTGGAGACCCGTGCGTCTTCAACAATCATAGAAATTGCGATGGCTGCACCACAAAAGAGGGCAACATGTGCTTTGTGTCTGTGTGCACTGAAAGCGGGAACGTAGCTTGTTTTGATGCAGGCAGGATCTAATTTGATAATGTATTTCATTCATTACAACCATTGTTCTTGATCTCACCACTGGTCATCAAAGAGATTAATTGCATTTTGCAAGGACATAACATTGTGCCTAACCACGGGATGATACCTGGGATGGAACGTAAAAAGGAAATTGTATCAGCTTTGTCATTTGGAAGGCAAACCACTGTTCTGCCGAAACTTAACTACCTCTTTGCCACTGAGAATACCTTATGGAAAATCTTAATACCTTTTCCCTTTAGAGACAGCGAAAACGAAAAAGAAGTCTCGTGTTTAGTGCCATTTTCATCACCTCAGGTTAATTTTCCATAAATACGACTGGCTGCATCAAATGTGTTGGGCCACTTGGCTGAGTGAAAAGGAAGTGGTTGTTAAGTGCTGTAGGTAAGACACAAACAGAGCCAGGGGAATAGAAAGATTGAAGGTCATCTCTGAAGGTTTGGATGCCTTTGGATTCCTTGCAGTGTTACACTGCTGGATATTAGAGGGAAAATTAGACTTACACCTCTCCTGCTCGTGTCAAGCTATCGAGACAGAGTGAGAGTCAGAACAGTAATAAAAAACCTGAGTACGTGAACATCCCTTTTTCCAGTTCAGCCTCAGAAAACAGATTACTCACTGATGGTCCAGCCCTTCTTACTCAACCTCTGTGCCTGTACACAACGAACGACCTCTATGTATAAATCAATCACTATGAGGTAATGATATAGAATTATTAAAGGAGAATTTGGGAATTTTCCAACATAAGTATTTGATCTATGGGGGTCAAAAATCACATAAAATACATGATTTGTTTTTGTTTGTTTTTCTAAATTCCTGTCGTATAGCCTTTGATCAAGAGAACCAAGTAAACATACAATGCAACAGCACAGGGCATGACGGAACACTGACAATGAAATGCTTTTTTTCCACTAATAATGCACCAACTTTTATGGCAAATACCTGGTAACATGGAGTAGATAAGCTCCCCAACCCAGACACAATCAGTCAGTTGCCAAGGGGGTTAATGTTTATGAAAGACGAGGGACACTTGGTACGTATCTACTCTCACCAAAAGTTGCTTGTGGCAAAGAAGCGATTTATTTTCAACTTTCCACCATGCCCCGTATTTAACGTGAAAAGCTTTGTCAAGCTAATTGGCCCAAGAGACCATAAATTTTAGACCCCCGGAGACCACGAAACAGGGCTTAGGGGTGAAAAAAATACCCTAATTCTTAGACCTAGCCTACTGTAAGACAATGAAAAATCCAACGATCAACAAGCCTTTATTTCTACCTCTCCAACCTTATGTTGTAGACTTCACACTCACAGGAGGATATGGAAATAACAAAGGTTAACTTAAGTGTGAGAACTCTGGTACCACATATGAGTCAATCTATACTATAGCAGTAATGTGACATAAAATGTGAGCAACCGCAATAAGCATCCCACTTAAACTACATACAAATTGAGCCAATCTGAAGTTACACTCTCATAAATATTGTGGTGAAAATGCTTCAAGTACAAAAGTTGACCCCATCAGTAACAATTTACTGGAAAGGTTTTCCCTTTCCCATCTGAAAACCAGAGTTTGTTGTTGACTGCTTTCTCAGTTTTGCATGGAATGTGTCTGGAGTTATCACTGCGGAGGAGATTCCAGCGCAGGTACTTTGGGGATTTTATTTCCACGCTCTGATTTAACACAGAGGGGCAGAGAGTGCTGCCATTACTATTTTATTATCAGACCGACTCTGTGCAGAGGGGAATAAATACAACAGAAAGAGATGACTGGGGTAGGGAGAGAGATGGTGGGGGAGTAATGAGAGCAAGAGCAGACAGGAGGGCAAACAAGGCGTGAATGTTGGAGGGAGCTGACAGAGAAACGTCTAGGTATATGGAGTAAACATACTGGAGGTATATGTGGGTGGAAAGCGGATTATTGAGTTAATAATTCACTGTGGGCGAAGTCAACGAAAAGCAGCAGAGTCACTGAGTTAAAACATCATTGGCAGGAAATCAGCGTATCTAGCTCCAATATAGGCACTGATGTGGTTTCATGCTCCACGGTACACCACAAAACAAACAGGGTGACCGTGTTTTGCTCTCTTTTGTGAGGAATGCAACAGATGCACTCTGGAGCCACAGGGAATGGTCGGTAGTCATAGCACAAGTTGTTGTCCTTGTCTGCACCACCAAGAAACCTGGACAGGGCGATTCATGCTTGCCTTTGAAGTGCAGACAGACAGCAACTTCATGCCATTTCAAATTCTGCTAAAATTCTAATATAAGCGTTCCACCAGCGTTCAAACTGTTATGATAGAAGGCAGATACGATTGAATAACAACAAAACTCTATCCAATGTAATTTTTAACAGTAATTTATCTTTTGTGCTGCAAAGACTTTTTCCAGGTAAGCTTTAATGGAAATAACAGCGTCCAATATTCTCCTGTGAGTTATTAAAGTTGGCGATTCCACTTGCCATTACAGGCTATCTTGCTGCCATTACTTTTATAATTTTATTATATTTAAATGTCCTGTATTTATATAGCGCTTTTCTAGTCATTGTTGACCACTCAAAGCGCTTTACACCACAGGTTTTGCATTCACCCATTCACACACACATTCGTACACTGATGGCGCAACCTCAGGAGCAATTTGGGGTTCAGTGTCTTGCTCAAGGACACTTCGACATGTTAACTGCAGGGTCTGGGATCGAACCGGGAACCTTCCGATCACTGGACGACCATCTGAGCCACAGCTGCCGCTAACTGATCATTGAATTATTGTTTCAATTTTATTCTATTTTTTTATTATTTTATTGTGACGTTTCAGTTAACACGTAAATTTCTTATGCCAAACTCCTGGGAAGACTTTTGTTTTTGCGGTTTGCTATTCTGCACTTGTTAAGGCGGCTTGTTTGAAGCTCTGCTTAAAACTTCTTTTATAACGTCTTAAAGTGTTTTTTAATTGTCATAAATGAATGTATTAATTTCTACGGAGCGTTAGCTCGTGGCTTACAGTGTGCCTATTTGAATGGCACCAAGCATCATATGCATGTTTGTGATTATCTTTTTTTTTTTGTGGGAATGCTGAGCTGCACCAATGAGCTGACTGTGGAATCTTCTTGTTATTTCATTTCACGGCTGCACAGTAAAATTTGGTCAAAGTCAAACAGCATGAGAGTGGGTCATCAATTCATCAGCACAATGAGTACAAACCTGCCACACTCACACTGACCAATGATTCCATCAGCAGGTAATTGTTTGTCATCATAAATATTGAATCTACACTAATGCTTGACATTTAAAGCAATGGGTTGGTAGTTTGCCTCTGATATGTTTTTTTCTTATTTGTTAATATGCTGTAATGTATCAATAGCCATCAATGCATTATGTCATAAAAGAGTAAAATCTGGCGCATGCGGCCCTGCCAGGACCGTGACAAACGCGCTGTACCTGTGTGACCTAAAGTAACCTGCCTGCCGGCGCACACCCTAAGGGAGGGGCGAGATTCAGTTGGAAACATTCAAAATACGGATGGGCATTTCAAGCACAAATGCTATTTGATCTTGACTGGGAATTCTTAAATGAATATTATAATATTCACCCCTCCCACAAACTCTGTCACAGAGGGTATATAATGATAGGACACAGACAGTAGTGGATTAATTCCCTTCCAAAACGGGAATCAGGCTGTGAAACAATTATGGACTCTTGAGGCTTAACAACAGCAAAAAAAAAAAAAAAGTCAATATGCAGACACAACTGATGTGGGGAAATTAAAGCTTCATCTCTCATTTCGCTCTAAATCCCATGATGGAATCACATATTACATCACGTCAAAATGGGTACCGACCTCAGCTAAGTCAAAAAGTTGCTGGTGACAATTCTTACCAAATTCACAACACAAATTTTACGACTCAGTTGTAAGTGCCGTCCACAAATCTGTCGTCAGAGATGCGGCTGCAACTCAGCTGCATTGTCATCATACAGTTTCTTCAGCTGTGCAGTAACCGTCTGTCTATACAAATAGCATCCAGCTCCGAAAACCCTCATCCTCCACAAATTCACGGCGATCATCCAACACACTTATTCTTTTGACACAGGGAGTCATGGATGGTTGATGAGTTTCTGCTGGGATGATATGCTAGCCTTGTCTGGCAGAGTTTGCACTGCACCTCATTTTCATTTGTTAAACGAGTGCCACACAAAACTTTTTGACGGCTGTAGTAGTGTTTGCATGCTTCTGCTGTCTGTAGAGCTGCTCTAGGCTGTAGCAGCACTGACAAATGCTTTACTGACCACCAGTGAGAAAGAGTGCTGCGCACGTTTCACCAGTTATTGCCTTATTTGCGGGCGCTAGCTAAAGAAGGGGGAAAAATATATTTTTAGACAAACCAATAACTGTGCATTTTTTAGATTATTTGAATATTCCAAAATCATGACGCTTCCCTAATTCAAATCAACATTACCAACCCTAGCTGTGTCCAGTTCAAGCACTTGTTATGTTAAATGTGAACAGATATCAGACTTGCAATCATGATTGACACTGTAACAATACTGATTTGCTCAATTTTAAAAAGGTGCCTGAGATTGATTATTATTCTATTTTGATAAGCCTATATTGAAATTAATGATGCAGTAGGAATAATCTACAGGAAACCTGACATTATACGGTGTGCATCAGTATTGTTCACAAATTGGCACCAAATGTATAATGTACAGCTGAGACTTATGGGAATGTTATTATCTCTGTAATATTTAGTCAGAAGCATAAATTGAAATTCAGACCCGATAATGGCTGCAGACAAAAATCAAATCATCAAATTCAAAAAGTGGAAAGGAGCGCATGAATGATTATACCAGATTTTATGGAGATGCCAGTGATGCAAAATTTGAACATAGTAGTTTGAAATCTGGGTTCATAAGGGATAAAACATGCATGCAAGTGTCATCTTTGCATCAGTCCTATCTCCTGATTCTCAAGGCATTTTGCTAAAAACGCAGACTTTCAACCTCATGGGGCAAAAATGGTAAATACAAACATCAGTGGGATTCATCCTCCAACGACCATGAAATTTTGCTCAAAATTTGACCATCCATCTTGTAATTGTTAAGCTATCTCAGTCTGGGGGCTCTGCACCAAAGTGCTGGAGCAACTGACCAATATTTAGTTTTTATAAAAATATGTTTCTTGATGCATGAAATCTTGTTACAATGAATTTTTTGTAATGAAAACCTTTCACCACCTTCACTGCGCTTACTGTCACCCAAAAAATGTTTTGTTTATGTCAACAGTGTCTTGTTGCATTAGGGGAAGACTGGTTTCACTTTCCACTGATGTATTTCAAATGCTCCATCTTTCCATTGACAGTGTCATGTAAACGCTCGCGGCAGACTTCATCTCTCTATGTTCATCTCTTGGATGCTGTCAGGAGCCACCGGCCAGACCGACAGCTGCCCGGAACGAGATTCTCGTGGAAACTGACCCTCAGTTGGGGTCCTTTGGGTGAATGTAAATTCACATCCGGGCAATGTTATCCTAAATGTTCCTCTGTGCACGTAGAAACATTCGCTGTCACAGACTGCAGACTACACCTACAGTGACTGTACATGTCAACTATGGCATATCATTCCAGAGGCTATTATAAATTTGACAACATAAGTGTTCACTGTCGAAAGATTGCAAACACAAATACCTCTTAATGTGTGTGTGTGTGTGTGTGTGTGTGTGTGTGTGACTCATTGATGGGAAACAGTAACTCAGCGGGCAGAAACATGCTTGTCTCGGGTAGTCATGTAGGGTTAATGGGAGCAACTGTTTGTAAGTCTGACTTGGATTGAGTTCAGACTAATAAGAATTTTAACACTGTTATTTAGCTTCAGCCAATCATCAGCAGATTTATGTCATTACAGTATTAAAGATACGGTAACTGATGTAAAATATGTGCCTTTGTGCCACAGTTGCACAATGTCGCTCTCACTGAGACACGATTGTATATGCAGCAGTGTTTCCCTCCCATGACAACTAATTCCGCTTGCCCACATGTCATCAGATCGCTGATAATGGACACGTCTTGCAGTGATGATGTCACTACCTCCACACAAAAGAGAGTTCCTGCGTTAAAGAGCATGGAAGAGACTTTTCATTCTCAAAGAGCTCTGTGTTGAGTTAAGGATTAGTGGGAATTACAGTGCCAGTGTCACCTCCAAATAGTTGCTCCATCTTTTAAAGGCACATTAAAAAAAAAGTTAAATTTATGCACTCGGGCAGCAACGAGAACTTTGTTACATTGTTTTTTCCATTTGAATTCAAAAGCCAAGAAAAATATGGCTTAACCAGCAGTACTACATCAAAGTCTTTTTTAGCGGCTGGGAGGGAGGAGGGGTAAAGATCATACCACTCCTGTGTACCCCACTCCCTCTCCCCCTACACTCTGGCAAGCAACAGGCACGCACTGCCTAAGTGCACCAGTGCTGAAACTATGAACTGGGACAGCAGCCTAACTATTTAGCCTCGGCAGCCATACACCCTTCCCACTTGACACTTCTCTCTGCAGTCCCTCAATGCATTAACATAACAAACTTTCCACTTGAGGTAGTTCTCTCATGGTGCTTTTTGGTTTAAGCAAGGTCTTTGAGGAATGTTGGTTTTCTGGTGGATAGATGGTGGTGGGACAGCTGTGAGGGTCCATCTGAGTCACCGGAGTTCAAACTCTTTCAAGTGTACGGAGCTCTCATAAAGTGTGACAACATGAAATGTGACGGCCGACGATACATGTTTTATATGTACAGTGGCTCACGTGACCTCCTCAACCACATGGGACAGGGATCGCTCATAACGTCAAAGTCACTCAGCCAATAATGATGATAATAATGAGTCGCCCCCAGGAGTTTGTGGAGACCAAAACAGAATGCCTAACATTCTTGCAAGAGAATAGAACTTACTAAATGATTCCTAATGTTGCTCCAAGTTGCTGGATGTTTTTACAAAATTGTTGCTGGTGAAGTGGAACAAATATGTAGTGATTAAATGTCGGTATACTTACAATGACCTGGTTGACTGAGAAGGAAGAACAAAAAAGAAATAACTAAAGACGAGCAACACTTGCAGCTTTCCTGACAGCCTTGCTTAAAGGAAAGAAGATTACGTCTGTTCTGAATGTAAAACACAGTCTCATCATCTGCACCTTTAAAGACAGCACCTCTGGTATGGCTGAAGTTTTGGGAAGGCAAACACCGCCTCCTCCTGCTGATACATACAGCAAATAAGTTCAATCATATCCCCCTCTGGCTCTCTCTGGCCCAGAGTAGCTGTTGCACCTGCAGGCAAGTGTTACACCACTTACTGTAACCTTGACAGACGGAGATGAGGCCGTGTTGTTTTTCTGACGGTTGGCAACTCAACACGTCTGCGGTGAACCTCTGTGTCTGGTCACGCTGAGGACTGTCGGGGTCACGGTAACATCTTCATCCCTGCGCACGGTGAGCGTCCAGGATAGGGCCCTAATAGAAAACAGACACTGTTAATAGCAGATTCCTGCCCATGATTAATGATATTGATTTAGTTTCCCAAGCCTGTGTTTTTCCCCTTTTGAAATGTTTCATCAGTGTTGCCATGGCCAATTAGTCTGATTGCTCGGCGCTGGCATCAAAGACTGGCTGGGAGAATGGGCCTGATGGGTCCTGGGCTTAGTGTTTGACATGCACAAAAAGACTGGAAAACAAGCCTTATGTCTCTCATTAGTACATTCTCACATAATCAAACAAGATTTAGGGAAAATGGCAGCTATTTCAGCTATGCTTTCATGTCTGCTAGAACATTTATGTCTAAAATCTGATATAAATAGTCACTGGGGGAATGCGATGGGGACGATCTCGAGGTAAGGGGGATGAGAGGGTTCCCATTGTAGGTGTTGCACGTCACCTTTTGTTCTCACAAATTCAAATGCTTTATGGTTGACTGGGAGACATTATCACATGGCAAGAGAGATTAACATGGAAACACTGAAATCTTTTCATAATGAATCACTAATGAGGAAATACCATGCAAAAACCAAATGTCACTCAACGGGGGATTTGCAGATGGAGCACAAGAAGGACAAGTGGAAACAGTCAGAGTCTTAATAAGGAAAAGACAAACCAATGAACCACAAGCACGGATGGCATTCTTGTTCTGAGAAACTCTCTCAATGGACCAGATGGGCCTTAGGACAAGTCATACAGGTACGTCCTACTGGTCTGTTCCAGTGCGTGCGTTTCCTGTTCCATCCAGTTTAAAAAGGGTTATGATCACAAATGCTATAAAACAATATACTGTGGGTAGGGAAGATGCAGCAGCTGACAACTGAACCACTATCGGATTTTATGATCATGAACCTACAGGACAGGATTTTAAAAAATATCTGTGGACCAGACATTGCATGGATGTGGATGTCCTGATTGACTGTAAATTGATCCTTGGAAAAATATGTAGAGGTTAGGTCAGGCTTAACAATAATCTGTTACTATTTGTGCCTTTGTCTGCTCTATAGGACCAGCATTCTCATAGATTTGTGCTGGCATTGTTAGGCTTTACACTGTGTACACAACAATCAACATGGCACACACTGGGCCATGTCTCAGCTCTCCGGTCTGACTGTTTTAGGTGACACGGCATCCAGCAGCTGCAGTGCAGTGAGCGCATTTACAGGTTGTTACTAGAGCTAACAGATTTGAAATCAAAACAAGAAGAAAAGCACTCAGAGAATGCAAACTTCTACCAATATACTTAAATTCTGCACAACGCAAGATCCCCATCAATAAATGCTTATTTTCAAGGTCAGCAGTTTTTTTTTTTTCTTCTGTGAGCTCATATTTCAGCTTTTTACCAGACTGTGGTATCTCTAAGTCAAGATCATTTGGTGCCCAAAAGATTACATGTTGCCGCTACCTGACAGGTGACACATGAACCACAGAGCCAGCTGGTACTGTGTGATGGAACCTGGTATTTATCACAAAATTACATCAATTAGACCTCTCTATGTCAACCCCAGTTAGAGATATGTCCAAAAATGTGCTTGACTTTTCCTTGACCCTGACCTTTGACCTGGAAAGCCCAAAAGTTAATCATCTGTAGACAGTGCTGTTAGCTACAAAAGGACACGAGTTGGACCTTCAATCCTTTCTAGAGTTATGGTGGGAAAAAAAACATGATTTTTGACCTTTCGCCACCAAGGTCTACTCAGGTGTACGTTGAGGCAAGACAAACCTTTGCTGAAAATGATCATATTACACTTATGCTGATTCAGGCACAGACAGTAGAGTAAAAAGAAAAAGGAAAGGTAAGGTACAAATGTCTACAAACAAGTCCACAATGTCCAAAAACCCAGAGCACTCTGTCTGGGGCACCTGCCTAAAATGTCATTAAGGCCCAACATTTACTACAGGGTAAAAAGAAAATTAAAAGGCCACTTTAAACCTTTTTTAATTTTTTACTACCAGTTAACAAAACCTTTTTTTTTTTTTTCCCCCAAATCGCTTGTGGTGACCTTGACCTCTAACCCTTTAAGGTCAAACTTTTCTGTGAGGATTAAATCTTGGCACTACACATGGTTTAAAGCATGACAAACAAACAAAAAGGATTGTGTTAGGATTCTGTAAAATCTCCCTCAGGACAATTTGTTCTAAATTTTGGACGGGTGGCTGTTAACTGGCAGACGAAATGAAAACATTACCTCCTTAGGGGAGGTAAAAGTAAATTGCTGCATTATGTCCCACATTCTCTGGCATTATTATATTTATAACAGTTTATAGAAAAATGCATTTTTCTCTCTGCCTCCTGACCTCTGTTGCCTCAATTGAATGGACTCCCTTAGCATATAAGCTGAACATGGCTCACAAACTGTTTCTGTTGGATTTGCTGCATGAGACATAAAAGTGTGTTTGGTGAACAAACAGAAATGAAGATGAGAGGTGAGGACCTCATGAATTATTCTCGAACATCTCCAGTAGTTGCCTTAAGGCCTAACAGAAGTAAACTTCTAGATTTTAAATTACTTGCAATACGTTAAGAAAAGATAATCAAGTTTTGAAAGAAAATGTAATCCGTTACAAATTCAAATATAAATCTGCCTCTCTCGTCATCCATCTATTTAATATTGATAATAGCCAACAAATTCTGTATCTGATGGCTCCTGACAAAATAATGAGACTCTTATGGTGCTGAAATTTGTGCAATATGGTTTACAAGTATCATAGCAGAAACGGGAGCGGGGGTGGTACATGGCTCTGTCTGAAGTGCATACTAGGGAGCATATCCAGTGTTTGTTGCAAACCGTGAGCCCAAAATGCTAAAAGGTTTTTATCGATTTAGTAATGACATTCTTGTCCAGTCTATCTCCACAGGGTGCCCCACCCTAACTCAATCCAGATGAGCTCCACCACGTCATACTTGGAGGGGAACCAATCTTACATGACAGAGGTGGGTGGGTTGTTCTATGCTTCTGATAAAAATGGGGAGAGTAGGAAAACATTTCTAAAGGGATACTCTATTAAAGAAAAGGCATGAGGCCTTTTCCACAGCTGTTTTGCACATTGGCTTGAGTCAAGCGGCGGGGCTGGTAATGGAGTGATAGGCAGTGTGGAGGTTCGCTCCGCTGAGGGCCATGTTACACTTTTCAGGGTGATGAAGAAGCACAATAGCAAGACCGCACACACTCACAGCCCTCTCTGTTTTTCTCTAACACAGACCCTGTCCAAATGCAAAAAATCAAAAGCAGAAAAGCTCTGCTGTCAAAACATATCCTTGACAGATAGCATGTCACAATTCATCTGTACCGAGTATCTGACCACCCCCTTGTCTTCGCCTCGCAAGGTAATGATATACATGTGTACTCCAGGACCCCACGGCATCACTTGTGGGTGTGGTACAGGTATACTAAAGTACACTTCTGAAAGCAGCCACACCCAGTCGTGATGCTGTTATCCTTAAACCAGCAACTGGTTCAAGCATGAACAGCTTTAAATTGATAACCTGAAATTGTGTGTGTATTTATTCATGAGACAGACACACAGGAGCAGTTGCATTCATTTGTAATCATGTTTTAGCTTTAAGCTCCTAAATGCCGCTCTGTGACTTTTCGTCCGCATTGAAACTGTATAGCTCCAACTCATACAATCCCCACAACGGCACTCAGTTCAGAGCAGGTTCCTATCACATCAGTGTGCAAACTCCTCAACAGGCCCCAGTGGACTCACTCTGTCTTCCAGTCCCCTTGATATAGCTGCCTAGCGTGCAAGAAAACTCATTAAACAACTGCACTTCAAGGCTCATTTGGATTCCTGAGTTTCAGCCACACTGATTGCCTCACTCCGACATTAAGAGTCCTGGGCAATACTGAAACAGGCTGTAAAATGATACTGTAACCTTTAATGTAGTTCCTGGTGTTTGCTGTGCAGCACAAGACCTAATGTTTCCTTTCCTCACAGCCAAACCTGATTTCAGTGCATGCTCCAGATGTCTTTGTATTAGTACACTTTGTTCCAAAAGAGACACATCTAGGATCACCTGTGTCACATGATTGTACCTAAATATAAGAGCAGATAGAGACAGACTATTTCAACAAGATAGAGATGAAGGAAAGAAATAAACCAGCAAAATTAAAACACGAAAAGGGCCGAGGTAAAGCAGTAAGGAGGGGCTGAGTAGCCTTAATACTTCTGCTTGTTTTTTTGTTGTTTTTTTTGGGGGGGGGGTTGCCATTTTTGACATGTTTAAGTCCTTCATCAATGTATTAAAAAACATGGTGTCCCTGTCTTTGTTTTTCTTTAGCTTGGTTCTTTCACTTTCAAACCAGGTCTCGTGTCCCTCTGCATGGAGATACGGAAGGTTCCCTTTATGGTCTACATGAGACACACCAGGATTCAACTAGAGTTAAATGCGATAAACTGTGTTTTCAGTGTTTACAGTGACTGGGAACGAACGCAGCTCAGGAACTGAAGACCTCTGTAGCTAAGGAACAGCGGGATGTAGCAGCACAGCCACTGGGGACTGCTCCAGCTTGGGAGCTGGGGGCTATTGCAACATGGCTACAGGGATCGTGCGAGGAAAGGACTGTGGAATGCTGCATTACAGGGCCTGATGAGGGCTGTAGATCAAGCTCAGTCAGTCAACGCGTGTGAGTAACAGGGGTCAGCTGCAGCTCAGGATGGGGGGACTGCTCCAGCTCAGCAGGAGTGGGTGCTAAGGACTGTTGCAGGTCAGTCTGTGGGAACTACTGCATCATAGGCGCTGGGTACTGCTGAGGGAGCTGTGGGTTGCTCAGGTTCAGTTGTTTGTTGCTGCTGAACTGAAGACCACTCCTATTGTGGAACTAGAGACTGCCAAAGCTCAGTCTCATGCTTTTGCACAATCACCGATGAGTACTGAGGCACAGAAACAGCAGGAACCATTAACTACAACCAGGAGCTGATGTTAACCAGGGGATTGTGTCCACTGACTGAGAGCTGGTCAGAGCCAGTGTGAACTCTGGTTTTGGATAGTGGAGTCTGTGTGGTGCTGGGTGCTGGCTGGCTGGTGACAGGTGACCCAGGATCTCTAGTTAGCAAGATGCGAGCAGGACCCCTAAGCTTGCCGTTAATGTCTGTGAAGTCTTCAGTGACTTAGCACTTTTACTCTAGGAGAAATACATATTCTGCTGGGTCCATATTGGCCAGTTCATTTTGTCAGGCTAGAGCAAAGAAAAGGACCCAGGTGCTGACAACAGAACCAACACTGATGAGGTTCAGTGATGTAATGACAAATGTAAAAATCAACATGGTTACCAGAACACTGAAGCAGTCAAGGTGAACGGCCTGACGAAAAAATCCAAGGCGAATCCAAGTCCTGTCAAAATAAGGAAAAACAGGTAAAGTCCAGGTATCAGGTGAACAGTTGGGTTAATGAGACACAAGTGAAACTAATGGGGGTAATCACAAAAAATCAAAATCATGACAGCAAAGTGGAGTCATGGTTTTCCTGAACAGAGCATGAAGACAGTACTGAGCCTATGTGTCCTTTATGTGGTAGGCTGGGCCAGCTGCGTGCAACATGGGGTTTATAAGCTGTAATTATTTCTTTTAATAGTAATGTAATCAGTACTACTAATGAAATGTTTCAGGTTTGAAAGAGGAACACTTATTAAATACTCCACACATCAACCAAGACGTCTCATGTTAATTGAGACGTTAAAATTTTGTGGGTCGGCGAGTTTGTAAGTCAGCTGAAATGACAAAGGGTTGAAGGAGGACTGTCCAGCAGGAGAAAGAGCCTTGTTTTAAAGTGGCAGGAGTCTGCACATCATCATTTAAAAATGGTTTCATCCCTGAGAGAACCATGAGATCTGGTAAGTCAAGTTGTGCAGTAATAATGGAAACGCATTCATTCTCTCTGTGTGCCTCTCTTCTGTCTCTCTCACACAGAGTTGCCCAGACAAACCCAAAAAGAACACAACCTGAATCTATGTTCTCTTGTTGTCTTTGTATTCACCTTCTGATGAACTACTTGTCATAACATGATAGACCTATATGGTAATATATACTAAAATATATACTAAAATTCAATTACTTTAATGAAAAATAAACAGCTTCCTTTTTTTTTTTTTTTAGAAGACT
>KV751330.1:2443853-2460093 GCA_001698575.1 Mola mola | reverse complement strand
AGAATAACTGAACGACTGCCATGGCAGCCTGGACGAGGAACAGAGAGAGGACCACATCTGTTAGGCTCATGACTGGGCCAGTCCATACTGAGTCTGTGCCCCTCTCAGCATACAAGTAAAAGTCGGAGCCACCATATTTCACACCCCCTCTTTCCAGCCCATCTACGTGAAAAAATCTCACATCCAAAACATTATATTCCCCAATAAAGGCCATGTTCTTTTTATATCTTACTGCTGCTCACCCCTTCCTAACAATGCCATTGAATGTTGCACCACAGCCTCGAGATGACAGCGCTCAGTTTAACTTTTTGGCAGAATTTTTATTTAATATTCCAAGGTGGAGGACTTATGAGAGAAACCCAATGAGCCAGGGGGAGCCGCAGAGCAGCGTCAGAGTCTCTGATTGCGACACAGAGAGGAGGCAGACAAAAGACGTGCTTTGTGAGGACAATGGAAAAGCCATGTGTCCATGTTGGCATTCCCAAACCCCGAGGTCAGAGACGTAAAGTTTCATAATGCACTGATCAGTCTGCAAAATCCTAAACAAGCCTGCGATTCTTAACATCGTTGCTCTCCATCTTCTCTGGAAAATGGCTTATGCCTGGACCTCTGGAATGTGTTTATAGATGGCTGTCCACCTGACAAAACCATCGCCAGATATATGAACTACTGTCAGCAATCACTTCAAATGTTATGCTCATATCTTGGAAGAAGATTTCACTGTGTGTGTTCTGTCTCCATCATGGTAATACTTTAACAGAAGGAAATATGGTAAAGACATGTTCAAGTCACCCACCATCAGTAGGTCTACTTCTCTTCTTTGTAAACTCACTATTCATTAAATCCCTACCCAGTGTTGTGGTTATCCAACCATCGTTTTGTGACTGAACTGCGCAAACTTTGGGTTTCTACACATGCTGAAGAGGCATGCACAAAACTAATGAAAGCAACACAAAAATTCAGGGGGGGGTTGTTTTTTGTAAACCTTGAACATCGTGGTTAAAATCTATTTCCATTTAAAATCACACTTTACATTCTAGAAATGAAACTTACCGTTCTTATGCGTCTACTTCTATAGAGACAATAGCTCTGTCTCTTCTTCATATGAATCCATGTCTGCTTCAAACATGTATGGCTGAATTATTCCAATAGTAGAACTTGGCACTATGCAGAGTGTAGTAGACTAGTTTAAAAGTCAGACGAAGATAGCGCAGGTAAGCTCAGGCTTGCTCCGGCTGCAGGTTAGGGGGAGAGTTAAGATGGGGTGGAGTTAAAGTACCATATTCATAGATCCCCACAACCTAGATCAGGCAAAGGTTAAGAATTACATCCAAGCCATTATAAGGCAAGGAAGGGATCGTTTTTCATTAAAGAAATTAAATATCTAATTTTACAAAACAGAAATAAGTTTATAAAAGTTTAATGAATGGCTGGAGCTGGACCTCAAAAGGTTAAATAATTGCCCTTAACAGCTTCTTCAGTTATTCCATGTGAAATGCATTCAGCCGCCACAGAAAACGCTTTAGCAGACAGAAACAATGGAAACAGAAAATTCCATTTGTGGAAGCAGATAAGCTGGAAACTGAATGTTGCTGTCGAATGTTGTGCTTTTAGCATGTATGCGTTGTAAGCTTATTGTTCTGTGTAGTCAACCCTCTGTTGACATAGTGTTATGTTATCCACTGAGCAATGTTAATCACCTTACAAGTGCTTCATTAAAGAGCTCCTCACCACCCTGCCAGTGCTTTCCTGTCAGGATGTGGACGCATACCAGGGAACAACCGCCCCTGCAGTATAAGAATACTTTACTCTTATTTCAATGTCCTAAACGGCGATCATCAGGAGGGTGCTGACATTTTGCAATGGCCCCTTTTAGAGGAAACCTGTTTTAAAACGAAATTATTATGTACAAAGTTGTTTTTAGCAAACTCATTGCTAACTAGCTACAATTGATACCATTTGCCAATAAAAATTATAGTTCTATTGTGGCAGGTAAAAACAAGGGAAGCCTGTTACTCTTAGTCTGTCAGAAATGAAAGACCCATTGTTTTAAACAAAAGACTTACAATTTTTTGTTGTAAACCCGCCTATGTTATCACTGTAAGCTAGTTATGAGTAAGACTGGTAAAGTAATGATAAGGGATATCCCTGATAAAGCTAAGTAAATATTAATAAATTTGGTGCTTATCCCTCAGGTACTTCTGCTCTCTAATGAAATTGCAGTTTGTGAGAAGCAAATCATTCTCAGACACGAAGATCTATTTTTGTCTTAGTACACAAAGTTGCCTTCAAGTCCTCTGTAAGAAATGCTGTTGATGCCTTTAGCCGAAAGACATTGCCATGATACACTCATACACGATACAATTGTTCCATTGTTTTTCTTAAAATTTGCAAAAGCAAACATGTACATAAACATGCGCACATACCCGTACTTATCGCTGAGCTTCAAGCTTTCAAGCGTGACGAGCTGTTTCAAACAAAGGCTGTCAGAAACAGACGCTTTGTTTTATTGGCTGGCCCGAGCAACCAACATGTAGCTCACTAGGAAAAGTCAGCTATCTACTACTGATAGTTCAGTGGTAGTTAAAATAACAAGACTGGTGGTGTCCCTTCTGTCTGCTTTGGCATTTCTGCCTACACATCTGTGCGATCTGCTTGGTTTAGAATGAGGCAAATTTGCAAACGAGAAGTGATGTTGGGCCTTGTTTGAAACTGTTGTTTCAATCCCGGTGCAAATCACGGCCTTCAGCCCCTTTGGCTGGCGACAACTATACCACCCTCTTTCTCTTTTGGGCAGCAAGTCAAGGTATGCTCTTAAAAACATCTCCCTCGGTACAGTAGGCCTGCACGTGGATGGGCTCACAAGTATGTCGTATACTGCAGGGATCAAAAATTGACTGACTGGTTTTAACTTGCAAAGCTCTGTTCAGGGGATTTTACTGGAAATTGTATGATCCTACTTAACCAGCACTCCCTGTTTACTCTTGGCCACTGCTACTCTCCTCTTCTTTTGTGCAGATCACACCTTGGATCACCTGACATCTACCTCTCCTGGCTCATCCTGCTGCCACAGTGCCCACCAGATGCTGTGTCTCAGCCTCCCGTCTGCCTCCTACACCCACCACTTCCTCAGAGCGGCTTGCTGTCGGCTGAATCTCTATAGAGCAGCACCTCTGACTCTGGTCACCTTAAGTTCGTCTTTTAGACGAGTGAATGGATGCTTTAGAGTCTTGTTGAGCCCATGAAGAGGATTTCCACTTGAGCTTCTGGGCAGGCCCATCCATCTGCTTGGGAACAGGATGATGTTTAAAGCCTTCCCTGATAGTCACTGGAGCTTCAGATAAATGCATATATCCCTTAATGGTCAGAGAGGGCTTGGCAGGCAACCATGCTGGGAGACTCATGCCTTGAATTTTCTAAGCAATCCTGACTTAACCAACGCTGAGCACCTGTGTCTCTGAGCGTTCATGTGAATATCTTCCCTAGGCTCATTACAGGGCTCTAAGACACTGATTGGATCGTGACTCCTACCAAAGACAAAAGGTTCTCTCCAGACACTCTATTCCTCCTCGCCCATATGCTACGTTTTTCCAATAATTGGAGGAGTCATCAACATACCGGTATGTACTGGTATGTATTGATGTTGTGACAGTTAAATTGTCATTGAAGGTTCTATCCGGAGGTTGGTGGATACAAAATCTGGACAGTGGGCCTTTATATGCCACTTCTGCTGGCTTTACAAAAACGTTCATCTCCAAGACAACACTGACATTTTGCAACCAGCGACGATGTAATGTGGATTTCATATTCTTGGAAAAGGATCTCAAACTGTAACCTTTGTATCACTGGTCAGTGGAATGTTGTCTTCTCAGCGCTGTTGCCACGAGTTTATTTTGAATGGATCCATAGGCACTAAATAGGGCTAGTTGACAGCGATGAACCAGAGAGGTTGTCGAATCAAGAGATGGTTCTTTTTCATTTTATCACAAGCTACAAGTGTATGTTAACTACTTGACATAAGGGTAGACCATCTGTGGTTGAAATGATTCCGGTCCAATTGAAAGACTAGGAGAGAGGGCTACTTAGTTTAGTAAAATGACAATACCTCTGCTGGAATATACAGTTTTTGGCAAAACAAAATTTCAAAAATCTCTCTCTCAGCTGACATCAAAGATCATCAGCCCTGAAAAATGTACTATAAAACCAAATTTTTCATCGTCTCCTGGCTTTACCTTCATATTTAAGATACAGACATTAAATGGGTAACACTTTTATCACATGACCTTTTAACCACGTAATCCTGCATTTGCACAATGATATTTAGATTTTTACAGAAGTTCTACTTAACTTGATGTAATATGATTTATCTGTTAAGATGTTTTCATGAGCCTCCTTTTTATCTACTCAGGCCAATCACTTTTAAATCATTTAACATTTGTGTTATCTGTACAAATAAATAAATCTTTCAGCTGCAAAAGAAACACCTAATCCTCTCGGAGAGATGAAGTTTTAGAAAATTAGAATAACTGACAAGGAAACCAAAGCATTTTTGTTCCACTACACTATGTCTAATAACTACTTATCTTTGCCAGCATTTTTTTGCCCCCCTTCTAATCCCCAGCATGTCGGCTCAAACAAGGGAATGAAAACTTCCTTTTGACTGCATAAATCCATTTGGCTCATAAACAAGGCCACCTCTCAACGTGTGCTCTTGAAAGAGCGGCAGAGCCTCATTAAATTACCACAGCTATTCGTATGTGCCTCGGCTCCAACGCAGAGATTTAAGGTAGAAACAATCCCATTTTTCCTCAGTAAACATCAGTCCCCGTTCACTGCCCACTGTTTTAGCGTCTGGATCAAATTGCGTCGGACATAAAAGCTTGCAGGAGTGAGATTGTGCTGTCTTGTGAACCAGCTCTAATAAAAATAACCTAAAAATGCTATCAAAAATGTGTAACAGTTTATAAGTGTTGCATTGTAGAGCGTATGACATTATCATCATCTCTCTCCATTGAGGTGACATTCCCATTGTCAGTTATATGATATGTTCACACCAGCCCAAAGTGGGAAATAGATATTTAGATATAGACATTTTAATTGTGTTGTTTATTGACGTAGGTGTTTGTAATGGAAGGAGAAGAAAGACGCCCTTAATGTAAACTTAGTAGAAAGTTTTGTTGTGTTTGGACAAATTGCATATCTATTAAAAGTTCAGCAAAACTTATACAAGATGGCCTAAAACACATTTGTTTTTTTCATTTGATTTTTAAGTTTCATTTGCTTAACTTGAGTAAGAATTTGATTTAACGCTAGCCTTCACAATCTGGCAATATGTTCATGCACCTCCAAAAAGTAAAGATAACATCTACCAGTGTCGTCCAAGGATAATAAATTAAATTACTCTAGATGGCATATTTCAAAAAAAGTAAGAAGAAAGAGGGACAAGTAATCATGAAGTCAGCAGTCAACCGTGGTGGGTTTGCAGCAGAAGCATGCAAACATCATCTCTGCTTGGCTTTGTTTGCTGAAATGAGTTACACACTGTGTAACAAGAAAAAAATAGTATACTTCAGACAAATATGGGGTCAGACGGGCCTTTTCAACATTAATCAAAATGTCTGCAATGGGAGCAAGTGGTTTTCATCTCTCATTTTTGACATTGAAAAGAAGCAGCCTGAAGACTTTTGGAAGAGTCCTTTCTGTAGGAGTTTCTGGATTTCAGGACAGTGAGTGCATCTGTTTGACTGAAGGTTCCTTTTGTTCAGAAAATGTATCACCTTACTACTATTAATCTACTGCTTAGCACAGCATTACTCCCTTAGTCATGTTGCAGACTGAGAGTGGATCGAAAATATCTGGTTCAACCCGCCTCAGAATATTGTGAGGACTGAGACCTGATGTTAAAAATATGTGTGATCAGTGCTTTGGCATTTATATCCAATCAGCACAGCTGGCCAAGTACAAAACTACAGAAAATAATTTTTAACAAAGTGGGTACAAAAATGCATTTGTGTCCGTCTGGCTGTAAGCACCTAGATTGATTAAGCTTTTGTATGAGAGTCAAACAACAGGTGTCTTTGTGCATGTAAGGCGGCACAGGCAGAGAGCGGCCAGCGCTTAGGGTTTCACTCTTTGAAACTGATATGGGTGAGCTGCTTTTCTCAGACCTAACCCCAAATCTGCCGTTGATGGACAGACCACCCAACTCTCAGCTCGTATAGGCGCGCAGTGGGGCCGCTCGCAGCAAAGGCAGTCCCTTGTCATTCCCTTTTGGGAAGGAAATGGATCAGCCCTCTGTTTGTCAAGTACACTGTCGGGGTCACCTCCACAATCAGCGCCTATATTCCTGAAACAACGGCACAACACTAATGAATACCACGGGAAGACAGGCGGTGCTTTACAAACCCAAACCTTTTCATCAGTCTTCAGATAGCTTTAACGAACCAGCAAAAAGAATCACGTTTCTTGCTCTTCGTTTAAGCACAGAAAGCTGTCTTGTTGGAAAAATAGGCAGGTGTAGCGACATTTTAATGCCGATTTACCTCTTCAGTGAAGTCCACGGCCAGAGCCATTGGTCAGCTTTACCGTGATGGGCAGCTCAAACGTATCGTTGCCAAAAGTCAACTTGGATCAAGACAAAAGATTAACACCCACTGTCTTCACTCCAAAAAAAATCCCTTCTCCTGAGGTCACGATGTACTTTTGGTTTTTTGTTCTGTGTTCTGCTACGTCCTAAAAGATTTCTTGCATTCTTGTATTTGTAGCACATACTGGAGTGCCAATGACTGTCTATCTTCTTTTTCTCCTCAATAGCAAGAGGACAGCCTTGAGAACAGAGTCAAACCCTGAGCCAAATTGAGCTGCTCTACCTCTTGTCCTGGCACATCACACCAACTATCTTCTTGGACACACACCACATATCAATCTTTCTCGAGATAATTTTTTGCTCTGGCAAAAGGCATGTTGTTAAATACATTCTTTGCCTTCTTCTCAAAAGAATACAAGTTGTGTTTGGCTGGTGAAGAGGGCAACCATGCATGAATCCAAATACCAAACATATGTCCTCCCACCCTCCCCTCGCTAGATGAGATCTGAGATACTGATCATTGGCTCTTCTGGGGGTTAGCTCTTATGAGAGAACCCTTCCCCAATTAAACTGGGGCCCCATGTGTCTCTCCAATCAATAAAATGAGAACCGGATCAAATGGCTCAGCCAACAAGCAACATGAGGCAATGCAAATTAAAACCTATACCCCCGCTGGCCTCCACTTTATGTATTTTGTGTCAAAATAAGTGTGTAGCCCACATACTTATGAGGCATGAAAAGACACAAATTTCGGTTTGAGTGCCACTTCAAATTGGCAACTTTCTTATGGTAGTGCATTAATTGAGTCTTGATATAAATCATTACCACATGATTTATGCTAAAGCATAAAAGGGGCTGTGAAGAAATTAAGCCAATGATTAATTTTTCTGCAGAGATTTTTTGTCTAAACGCTTACTTCATCCTAGGTTTTGCTCATTACTCAAACACATCTGGCTGACAGGTGCCCCATCTGTTAAGCGTTGAGTAATTTCATTCCACCAAAGAAGAGCAAACGGACAAGAGTGCAGAAAAAGGTACTCTATCTTCTATCTGTGATGACATCAGAGCGCCGAGAGAGCTTGTTAGAGATGGAGACTTAAAGCAGCGTTGCTCAGCTTCGACAGACAGTAATCCAGCCCACCGCTGTCATACCCTTTTCGAAGCACTGATTACACCATTTCCAAAGGCCTAATCTCTGTAAACAATCTCTGTTTTCATTATCTTTTAAACTGATTAGCCCTATGAATATAACTTTCCAGCACTGAACTTAGACAGAGAGAGAAAAAAGCCCTGCCATATTGATGCCAGCTGTAGCTGCATGACCTTACAAGAGAAGCAAAGCTGTGATACAAACACAGATAGAGACCTGGGCTGCAGAGGAACATATGTGACGGAGAAAAATATGACAGATATTGGATGAAACAAAGATTTCCTGCGCATAAATCTTTAACCTGCTTGTGGTTTTGCACAATTTGCAGCTGAATATTATAGTTGTGGGAATAAACAAAGTCTCCGCCATTTTTAAGTACATTTAACGATTTTTGAGGTTACCGCTACCACTGTTACAAAATATATCTATTGCCATTAAATCCTGATTGACTTCTCTCTTTCATTCTATCTCCACGTCCTTCGTGCAATTGAAAATTTCAAAAGTTGTTTTCCAGCACATTCTCTTCCCCTTCCCTTTTTCTTGTCTGGAGAAAGTGAGGTAACATTTGCCAGCATGTGTCTCCATCTGTTAACAAACACTTCCAAAATGTTGAGAACAACATGTTGGCCCTTAGTCTCCTGCATCAGGATGTGCTGAACTGGTGCACCTGTCTCAGCCTCCAGCTTGGATTCTGGCAAGAGAAGAGGTTGTCTCAACCCGACAACTATTCAGCCCAAAACATCAAAGATGGAGCAGCTGAAGCCATGAGGTGAAAACACTGGGCTTCTGGGCTCTCTGAATGAACCGGCTGCCCCCTCTAGTTAGTTTGAAGGTTCCTCGTTGGCCAAAAATCACTTTGAGCCAATTAAAATGTCCCTGTTAGAGACATTTTTTGATGTCAAGAAGCACGCAAAAGACAGGCGTTCTGTTAATCCTACTCAGTAAACAAACTTCAAGCATTCACATGCACGGACCCACGCATTCACCCAAAAACAGTAAATCACTCTAGACAGAAAATTATATCCATTAATAGGTCAGATCTGAGTGTTCGCTTAAGTAAACAACAGAGGCAAACCTGCGTCAGAAGCAGCCTTGATTGCGGAAGCCGAGAGAGACCTCATCGGATCTGCGTTTGCATCGTGACACGAAGGAGTGTTTAAGACTGAAAGCAAGAGAGGGCGCCCTGCGTCACCCTTCTCTGAACTCCACAGTTTAATTAACTAATGTACCTCCATTTGTTATAGCGTGACATCGCATGATTTTAGGCAATCTGAAATGTTGGCTGGACTCTGCGAGGGGAACACATCAGCGCCCTCTACTGACAGGGTCTCAGAGGATTTTGATGTAATTTCCTTTCATTTGCTCGACGATTGCTCGTCTAATTATCGTCTTATGATAACACTGCCACTGATCTGCCCGCTAATGAGGACCAGATCCATTCTCTAGCTAGAACACCCAGTTGTTTGTGCCGCGTTTAAGCCACTGTGACTTTGATTAAAACCTAAGTATTAAGACAATGAAAACAACACAATTACGCGTCAAAACTATGTTCTTGTAAGAAAGCGGATACGGCGACACCCCGTTGCTCCTGTTTTTAGGAGCCGTAAAAAAAAAAAAAAAAAAAAAAAAAAAAAAAAAAACTCACAGAGAAAGACATGATGCTGCAAACTGTCCTGAGTTATATTTTATCATAAGCTTTCCTTGTGAAATCTATTACATCTTTTAGGTCACAGATGCATTTGGCCCAATGACACTGATCCTGTTATCCTGATTTAATTCTGGTCATTGCTGTCTGTGCAAAAATGATGACAGCTTATTTTTGTGGGTCTATTTTTATTTTTCTTTTAGACGTTGAGGAAGCTTCGTTGCTGTTTTTTATTTCAGTCAAGGGGACGGTCTATAGAGTGTATGAATGCAGAGGAGGACCTTTCCTTTTCATGAGGAGAAAGGTTCGGCCCCTCTGCCTACTCCAGTCATTTTTTTTGCGGTTCTATGAGTACCCTTAACTTGATTGATTAGTTGAATAAAATCAAATAAATTACTTTAACAAATGGCTTCACTCCAGATATGCTCGTATGAAAAGCTAAAATAGACGGACAAAGTAACTCAGATTCCAGGCACAGTTATCATTACAAGTGCTTCCCTCCCACATCTGCTTGGACTGGAGGGGACCATAAGTCAACGTAGCAGGTAGAAATTTTAGGAATATATTTGGCTTTTCAGTGAAAGCAAATGATCGAATGTAAAGAGCAGGGTAAAGGTTTGTGTCAAGACTGAGATATTCTGGGATAGGGGACGCCTGGCCTTTTTCATCTGTGTGTAACCGGACCTGCATCAGTATGTCACTGTCTCCCCAGCGAAGCAAATTAGTGCTTTTGAGCGAACAGAGTTTATATGAGAGCGGCGATTTGATTTCAAACAGTGAGGGGAGTGAAGGAGGGAGGAGGAGAAACAGGGGGAATGTAAATGTACCGATGCAGGCAGAGCGACGGGGAAAAATCAAGGGAGGGGATGAAAGAAAGACAAGAAGAAGAAGAAAAAGAGACTGAGCAGCTGTTTTGCCATGTAAATAGCTGTGCAGATAGGTAGGGTTGGGCTCCATGCCAGGGGCTGTACAAAGGGCTCCTAACATCTGTTTGAGGGTAGATTCCTGCTCTGTGTTGTTGTAAGAATAATAGTCTCACTCTGAAAGCCTGTTCCCTCATCAGACGGGATCATGATCACGCATATACACTCTCTAATGTCAGACTCAGGGCCGGCAGAGAAGAAAAACTCGAGTCGAGCTGTTGTTGATGTCATTACCCCGTTGCTCAGTCGTCGGCGCGGGACGGACAGGTGGAACTCAGCTCGCCACTCATGGAGCGGGCAAACATGAGACCACAATCGATTAGACTCATTAGCCGGCCGCTGCAAGCCTAAAAACGTCTGCCCTTTGATGAACAAGTGGGTGTGTTTCAAGCTCGCACCATGAAATACAGCACTTAGCGTTCCAGTTTACGTTTAAGTCAGCCATCTGTTGGAAACAGCAAAACCATAATTTTGGAGTACAGATAATTAACTGCTAAACCAAAATGTTGGAGACAAACTTAAAATGTTCCTACGTCCCAAAAAAAAAAAAAAAAAAAAAAAAAAAAAAAGAAAAAGTTGTGTGACATCTCTTTTGGTGTGTCATGACAAGGATCCATTTCCCTCTTCCAAGAACATATGCAAGCAATTTGTACAACAAATGTTGGTTTTAGACTGTGTTCCTTACATACTAGCGGCTTCTCGAAAACCTGCAGGGCTCCATTCGTTAGTGCTTGAAAGCAAAGCTAACAAATTAATTGCCCCGGCACTCACTGCGCCCTTGAACAGGGCCGAAAGACCACCTGCGTGAAAGAGGAGACCCTCTCTGTTATGTCTCTGCTAGGGAATGAAATAACACGGAATCCAGCTCTGCAAATAACTCACAGCGAAGATCATTTTCCACATGCTGCTTGACAAAAGGTAAAATAAGAACAGATGATGTCCTCTCTCTCCTCTCCCTCTCTCTCTGGGAGTTTGTAGCTCTGCTCTGGAGCTGCAGGCAAACAGTCCTTCGCAGTTACCCTCCAGGAGACGCCGTGGTTTGATCCCGTCACTAGCCTTGTTAACCGGGTGGTATGAGATACGAGGTCTCACTCCTAATAGCTACTGACGGCGAGCGAGCCATTTTTTGTTCTTGCCCTCTCTTGGCTGAGGTTCGGAGGGCTTCCAGGAACCTGATCCCAGATCTGATGATTACGTGTCAGCCATCAGGAGCAGTAGGAGGCCTTTTTCTAAACTGGGATTCCATCGCAGGAGAAGGAGGAAGCAACTGGCTCCACTATAACCAGAATGGGGGGTAGAGCTTGAACCATTTTAGATTTTTGGGGCCGATATCAATCAATCATAGCGCTGTCGTTGATTTTTTGATCCATGGAAGCTTAGGCAGACAAACACACATTTAGTGAATTGATCCCTCAAAATGCAACCAACAAAAAACTTGTTATATAATTGAGGCCAAAGTATTTAATTGGCAGTAACCACATGATTGTCCCTAGTTGACTTGCCATTAATTGCACATTTTTTATCTGTTCTACATTAGAGGGATATTTTTTCAAGTTTTTTACACTCTTATCAACATGGGAGTGAACAAATATGCTTGTCTTATGCAAATATGTGTCTGTTATTCCTGCAACAATCCCAGACTACGACAGTTACTGTCGAGAATATTCTCATGCTTATTCTGCGAGCAAAAAATATGCCGTAAGCATTACGTGGCGCCCAAGCCTAACAATCGATAGCGGATGAGCACATCGACCTCCGTCTGTATAACAGTCAAAGCATGTGGCCCAAGTTCCCACTGCAGGTCCAAATAATGTGCCGTGACCCCGAGGTAACTGTGATTACTGAGAGGCCGCTGAGTGCGACCGTCTTTGTCCTTCCCAACACCTCCTCCACTCCCTCATCTTCACCCAAGTTGTGTGTCTTGGTTTACACTCGAACGCAACACATACTGTATGAGCAGCTGTTGGATGTGATACGAATTATTTCAAGCAGACCGGCCAGCGAGCTGTGGCCACCCCATTTAGCTGCCGAAGTTGAAAGTTTGTTGCTTGTGGGGTCACCCCGGGCAGTTGGGTTGCAAACAGACTAGAGTGGTCTCCCTTTGGCGAGGGGGAGGGGAGCTCTGTGCATCGACTGTCTGCTTGGCCAGCATGTTTTATTTGAGGCTCCACGTCATCCGGTAGAAACTCAATTCACATCGACTGTACATGCAAATAAATTTGGACTTGTCGAAGCTTTAAAGCTGAATTTCCTGCTCCATCGCTCGCTGACATACCAAACTACAGGGCGCCGAGTGTCAACGTGAGTGCACATTGATTGGGTCGAGTTATGAAGAGAAGATCGACGCCACTCTCACGAGTGTTGTCAAACACAGTCACATAAATAAAGGATGGAAGACGTGTCGCCGCTTCCTCTCACGGTACAAAAATTAAGCCAAAATATCCGGGAGACATCTTCTGCCATCTTGTTCTGGAGGCGTGGCTTCTAATTCTCACCCTCAGGTCTGCCCGCCCAATCGTGAGCAGAGTTCAGCTGTCAATCATGGCATTTTACTCTGCTTCTATTTCAAAAAACCAATCTGATCTGAGGCCCAACATGATAAGAACAGCATAAAACGAGAGAAACTAGCTCCGGGTTTTCAGCTTATCTGAGGAGGTAACTGAGGAGGAGGAGGGGGATCTGACCTACTGCAGCCCACCATCGGAGGGGGTTCAGATGCTTTGACGGCACTATTCAGGAGCTCTCCTCTCGTCCATCTTTATAAGCAGTCAGTGCTGGATTAAAAAAATATCAATTAAAAAAAAGAAAAAAATGAAACTTAAAAACAGAAATGTTCCGTTTCATAGCTGTGTTATGTGACAAGCGTGATGCAGATCTTTACATTTCCTAAAATGTTGAACTACTTCTTCCACTTGCCCACCGGCTCTGCGAAACATAGACAAGCGCCCTCCCGCACGCTCCCTAAATGAACGAAACACATCTCCGTCTGTAAAACACACGGGCTTTATTTGTCCAAGCGGACCTTTTGCTCACCCCTGCAAAGAGGACACATCTGAAGTTTGTCTAATCCAAATAAACAGGTCGGGCTCTTATTAGCCCCCAATCCCTACCGCAAGTGTAACTTCATTTCCAATTTGGACTCTGCTGTCGCGACTCATGGGAGAGCAACTTCAAAGCAGCAGCCATGCACTTGAGGTCATTATCTTCATTTCTATATCCTCTGCAGGTTCTCAGCATATGGGAACATTTTAACTCTGGATTTTGTGCGTGTGTGTCTGTGCGTCTGCGGCCATAAATCTGCCATGTCGACTATAAAATATAGCTGACCGGCAACAGATGTAGCTCTAATAGCTACCAAAAAAATAAAATCAAAATTTACCCGCCTCTCGATTTTTATGCTCTCACACAACAGCCCGTAAGATTGATTTCAGTCCTGTGCACAGGAGATGGACAGTGAGTAACAGGCAGAACACGCTCATGAGGAAGGAAGAAAAGGGGGCGGGCGTTTCCTTTAAATTTTCTGTCACTCTGCTACACTTGCTCGGTCTCTCGCTTTCTTTCACCCTTTCGGCCTTTTCTTTAATCCCTCTCCTTCCAGCCTTTAAACTGAGCCGAATCCCCCTTTCATCCTCTGCTGCAGCAAGGGCCCTGGTGTCTGCTCGCACAAAGCCTGACCATCCCTGACTTCTCATCAACCTCTTGCCCAATTCATCAAGCAGAGGCCCCTGGGCATTCATCACCGCCGCCACCTTTCATATACCGTACCAGCTGAAAGCCACTGTCCCTCCTCTGACTTCAATGCGACCGTGACACACCCGCAAGATTTATAGTGGCATAATTAGTAGCAGTGAGAAGGGCCTGCGTGCTTTGGAGGGTCGGCCATACGGTATCCCAGTCCTTGGAGCGCTCAAAGCCACTCACATCTGCGTCGCCACCACACAAGCTGATGAATATGCCCCCCAAAAATTAAAAGCACAGGAAGCCGAGGAATTCATCAAAGCCTGAGAGTGACATCAAAACAATATAGAGAATACCTACTTTGGCTCGTTTTAACATGCTATTTGTCACTGCTTGTGGACACGAGGCCCAGTCATAAATCACGTTTCTCTGCGGGGGCCACTGCTGCTGTTTGGGACGCTCCGATGTGACGTCTCCCTCAGGATGGGGGATTCCCGACAGCATGACGGAGGCCTAAAATAAGGGGCCTAATAGTTAAATGTGTTGCGGATGTAATCATGCCTTCAGCTCCCGCCCGTCCCCGCCGTCACTGGTTTCAAGAATGGTGAACTGATTAAAATTCGCCCGGAGTGCGTTTTCATTCTGTTCCTCAAGCAGAAACGAAGTCTTTGTTAAACAGCTGCACTTTCTTATTTTTCCTGCAAAGCCGCAAGCTGAGGCCTGTTGCACCACCGAGTGCGGAAGGGACGCAAAATCCCCGCTCGGTCGTGAATCACACCTATCATTCATTACTGCTGTGCGCTCTCCTCTGGCTCGCTGTGCAGGCTTTGGCTGAAAGGAGCAGGTCTCCGATGTGAAGGTGTTAAGCGGCTCGGGCCGAAATGTGTAAGTTCTCATCCTGTCACTGTATTTATTGGTGTTTCATGTAAACTATGTTGTCCGTTTGGTTTTTTTTATTGGACAATAATATGACAAAAAGTAGCTAAAGTCACCGGTTCTCGTTGTGTGTTTGACGGTAAAACACTGAGTTCATGGCCATCGCCGCAAATGTGCATTTACCCTCCGCTCAAGCAAAGTGTGACTTTAACAGATGTGACTATAGAGAATAATTTGTGAGGTCACAAACAGTTTTGGGGGGCTGAACCTGGTCCAAAATTCAGCAGCCGGTGTGAAATGGAAACTGCATACACACTGAGAATGGACTTCACACTGAACTCGTGTAAGAACACGAGGGCCACGTTCGAAAGACCCGTGTGAATTTAACCTCAGAATTCTGACCTTTGTTTTCTTAAACTTCTGGATGTTTTACGGGATTCTGACTTTAATCTCAGAATATTACCTTTTCCCAGAATATGACTTTATTTTCCCTCACAATTCTCAGAATTCTGACATTAAAGTTTAACTAGAATTTGAATGCTGAACTTTAAGAGATTAATTATTTCCCCTTCAGAAATTCTGAGGCAAGAAGTCAGAAACCTGAGATCAAAAATCAGAAGTCTGGGTTGAAAAGTTTCAAGTCGAAAACGTTTTTACAGGATTCCTGGACTCAAATCTTTTGTTATGAAAAATGGCCCTAATCCTCCTCCGCAGCGTCGTTGTTTAACTTGTGACACGACACACATTTCCATTTTCACACAACTTTTCGCAACGTGCTGACTTTACCGAGTGAGCAGTGGAATTGAATAATTAGATAAATTAGAGGACACCGCGTTTCAGAGAAGAATCTTCCGGAGCATCGTTTCGCAGAGTTTGCTGCTCACTCTCCTGTTACTTACATAATTTCTGGGCAGCCGAGTTTCCTTTACACCCGTCAGGTTCGATTCTACACGTCATCAGCCCTCGGATTTTTTCCCTTCCCTGTAAGTAGTAGTCGTGGTAAAAGCGCTGCTCGCCGCAGCACATTGCAAACGTTGTGCGGAGGGGCGAGGAAGCACCTGCTTCCAACGAGGAGGTGGAGAAAACGCTCCCGTGAACGCGTCCAGCCACTCGTGCAGCACATTGGATCGCGCGCAGATCTCGCACCGGTTATTTTTTCTATAATCTCGCGGCAGAAACGCTCGCTCGATGCGCGGCGGTTTCCCTCTTCGCCCCCCGTGTCCAGGGGCGCGCGGCGTGATGAGAAACCCCACAGAGAATCGTGGGTCGCCTCTGTGGCGGAGCGGTTGTCACGGGTTGTCTTAGGTTTTGCGCATTCGTGTCCGCTTCCATTTGAGCGACGATGATCTTCCCCTCCGCGCCGATAACTGTTGCCAGAGGCT
>KV751330.1:2409353-2443573 GCA_001698575.1 Mola mola | reverse complement strand
GCAGTTGGAGTGAGAGGACACAGTGCGCGAGGAAACCGAGGCGCGTAAGAAGAGATGCCAGCCAGGCGGGGCTTCTGCCTCAGTGTCCAATGTGAGAATGCGTGGGGAGTATGTATATAATAGACTCCTTCCATCTGATAAGCAGAGATATCAAACTGATGATTATATCGAGGGCCGGTCGATAAAGTGAGAGGAGCGGGGAGCGCTGGGTACGCTTTGTGCGCGCACGGACCGGACTTGTGTGAAACTTTTTTTTTTGTTTTATCTCCCCGACCTCTTTGAGTCACCCAAGATTTTTAAATGCCGTCGCTTAATTTGACAGCTGTGCACACCATGGCAGAGGTCGGGAGCTTCCTGGGGACGATCGACCTGGATTTACAGAGCTTTCCTGCCCTCGGGAATATGCCCCTGCCGGAGTCTCCGGTGGGCTTGAGTGAGCGGCTGGGGCAAATTGAAGGGAGGCTGCAGGGGGGGTCGCCGACGGATTTCGGGCATCTTAAAGGCATCCTGAGGCGGCGGCAGCTCTACTGCAGGACCGGCTTTCAGCTGGAGATATTCCCCAACGGGACAGTGCACGGGACAAGACAGGAGCAAAGCAGATTTGGTGAGGGAGGGTTTTTTTTTTTTGGTTTTTTTTTAAGTTTCCTTTTTCCTAATGTCACGTTGAATAGTGATAAACTGGCAGGTCTGAGATTTTTTATTGAGTGCAATTTCTCTGTCAATAGACAGAAAATGAGACATTGGATTTACGCACAAATCTGGTAATGTCTAAAAACAATATCCACAGCTTAGTAATAAACAATATATATATATATATAGTACTGCCTATTTAAATCCTTTTCTCTGCTGCCACTCGAATGAGGGATTTCTCCTGCTGCACATCCCCAGTGAACAGCCCTTCGTGCGTCACTGTCACCTGGAGCGCGCGGGGGGCAGGTGTCTCTCCTCAGCCGCAAACAAGCTGCGCGCGCAGCCCCTATGTAGATGGGGCGGTAAACAGATGAGGTCAGGGGGGCAGAGGGACGCGCACGGCTCTAATCTGCGCAGTCATCTGGCACACGCGGGGAAATGTTCGCTCCGGCCGGGTCACAGGGTATGGGTGGTCCGAGTGTTTGCTTCTGGCTCCGCTCAGCTTTAAGTCTTTGTCAGAGCGACGTGGCTCTGATTAGAGGGATATTCAACACACTCTTCACCCCGCAAAAAATTAGAGGGATGTTCTCTGTGCTCCTCTGGCATCAGATGAGTTCGAGGGGATGGGGACCAGGTGTCTGTAAGCTGGCCATTGCCTGGCAGCAGCCAGCTGGATCCTCTCTGACTAACCCTCCGCACAAGCACGGCTTTTAATTTCACCGGTTGTTTCCCGGCCTTTGAAGAGCATGTTCACTTTGCTGCGTCTTCCTGTGAGTCAGCAGCCCACTAAACAAAGTGGCCACATCTCAGCTTCATAAAAGCGCCTCCTCGGCGTGTATTGGTAGCCACACGGGGAGTTCCAAAGACAGGATGAACACATTTATATGCTACTGTGATCAAATGAATGTTGTTTTGTTCTTCTGGGGAACAGCCTAAAAAGAAACCGAGCCTGGAAATGTAGTCTTTAGTTATCTACTGTGGTTCCCCCCCAAGTGGCACAGCTGCAATCGGGGAAAAAAAACCCCAAAACACCTGTTTTTCACATGTACGATGGTGATGCGAGGAGATGCTTGAACAGTTTGCACGGCAAAATAACCAGCAAAAATTGGAAAAAGCGCTCAGTGGGTTGCATACCTCCACCACCTGTCTGCAACTGCCCTAGAAAAAATGTAATAACTCAGCTTCAATTACCTGGATCTCTCCCAAAACTGGAGCGTTTATTTCATGGGCCCAGACAAAGAAAATAAAAACAAAAATAAAAAAAACAAAAAACTCAAAGAAGTCTGTCTTTTAGTTCGTGATTAACATTCTTGTTTGGTTTCACCCAAATCCATCCTCAACCTTTTGAGTTTTGTTGGTAACAGACATGCATAAAAAACAACAAGAGACTGTTAGGGTGGCTGCTTGTGGCTGTGTGAGTCTGAGGGCTTTCCTGACTGCTTTCTGTGCCTTGTTTGACCTCAGGTATCCTGGAGTTCATCAGTCTGGCAGTGGGTCTGGTCAGCATCAGAGGGGTGGACGCTGGACTCTACCTCGGTATGAATGAGAAAGGAGAGCTCTATGGGTCGGTGAGTCGGACAAAACAACAACAACAACAACAAAAAAATCCTTTCATTCACAATCCCACCCTCACCACGCAGCCCGGGTCTCATTCGCAAGTCTGGCACTCGCTACACCCCAGTAGCTTTACAAAATACAAAGTTTTACGCTGGTTCACGGGAAATAAAGCTCCTTTTTTACACAATATGCGTCAGTCGTGAGCTCGTCAGGAGAAATCAGAGAGAGACGGTTTGTTATCAAAGTTCCCATACGTGACAGATGGGAAAACCACAGTGAGACAAAACAGAGTGTGTTTCCTCACAGGGTCTCACACTCTGTCACGCACTTCTCTCTGCTGCTAAAAAAGAGCCAATAAATTACAGTGGCAGCAAAGAAGAGGGGGAAAAAAAAAAAAGAGGACCTTTTCTTGGTGCAAACCGACTCGAGGGAAAGGCAGGTTTTTACAGCTTTGGAAAGCAGAAATATTTACATTTTTTCCCCAAAGTGGGGACCGGAGCGTTCGGAGCGACTCTGGACGGCGCGGGTGAATTTGGTGGAGATTAGTTCATCGCCCGCAGCTAGACTCGAGTCTTAAAGGTAAAGTGCGTGATTCTCTACCACAGTGAAGGCTGCATGTGCAGGACGGTTTGGGCCAACTTTGTCTCATGCGTGGTTGCTATCTAGAGCCAGAAAGGGGAAATATGTGAGGGTTACCTGTATCAGGTGTCCCAGGGCATTACCTGAGGGCCTCTCATGGCTCAGACAGCCCCCCCACCTTCCTCCAGGCTTTGAATGCTTCGAACAGAGGCCACTTTTTTAGCATGGCCATTATGTTGAGAGTGCAGATATTGTTACTGCACGCTATCAGACTCTGGCATCCTGGAGCTTTGACCCTGGGACGGGGGTGGGGGTGGGTTGGGGTAATTGCACACCTGACTGACAGAGGGAGCCATGTAGACACGTCTGTCTGAGGCTGGTGGGGGGGGTGACAGGTAGAATTTGTGCTTCCGTCCCACGACCAGCAGACCGTGACAATCTTTTGCTGCGATGAGGTTTGTGTGTGTGTGTGTGTGTGTGGGTGGGTGGAGCTGGCCCAGTCATGTGCCCTTGGGGCTGTGTTTACAGACAACAGCTTCACTATGTGGCCACAGCCAAGCCGAGCCTGACAGGCAGTCAACGAAATTGCTGCTGGAACCAAAACCAAGGCTCTTACACAAATGTTCACTGGAGCTGGAGCGAGTGTTAGAGGCAGAGATGAAGTGATCGTCACATAGAGCCAAAACAAAGTTAGTCCAAAGGAAAGGATGCGTGGGAGGGAGGAATGGGGGGGACATCCTTTAAAAGGGGGCCCCCGGTCTGGTACCTCTGACACCCTCTTGCACTGACGCTCTCATCGGCAGAACCCCCCCGTCGTCGAGGCCTGAAGGTCCAAGGGCCTCACTATGTGGGCATCAGAGTGCAAACGAGCGAGCGGGGGAAGCCTCCCCGTGCACGGCCAGAGGTTAACTGGCCCGAGCAATGAGTGTGGGGCGGCGAGTGAAAAGCCTCTTGTAATGACTTCCCCTCTTTTGTCGTAATGAGCACCTGCCTGAATGAGTTTCCACCGGTTCATTTCAGCTTAGCGAACTACCTAAAGCAGAACACCAGGAATCTGCGCAGTCATGCAACGTGACATCATCTACCTCAATCTCCCTCTTTTTTAAGTGTTTTTTGGTTTCGCAATCCGCGCTGTGGGACTTCAGCACATGACTAACATGTTGTTTTCCCTCCTGCAGAAGAAGCTGACGGCTGAATGTGTGTTCAGGGAGCAATTTGAGGAGAACTGGTACAACACCTACGCTTCCACGCTGTACAAGCACACAGACACGGGACGCTTTTACTATGTGGCCCTGAACAAGGACGGCTCGCCGAGGGAGGGCGGCAGGACTAAAAAACACCAGAAACTCACCCACTTCTTGCCCAGACCGGTGGAGATCGAGAAGATCCCGCAGGCCTACAGGGACCTTTTCCAGTACAGTTGACCGGTGCTTGCTTTTGGAGGACTGGTTTGAAGAACAGAAATTTAGGGGAAAAAAATAATAAATGAAAGAGGAGGTGGGGGTATTTGTGGACATTTTGATCCGGAACTGTTTACCCTAAACGTCCCTCTGAGGTCACCGTGCTCAACGCCTCAGCCCGCTGCCAAGCACTGACAAAGACAATGTGCGCGTTCCTGGATGTCACCTCTTTGCCCCCCGCAGCAGACCGGTGACCTCAGAGAAAAAGGAAAGTGACCTTGTTAAACCACCAAGTGCCGTCTCTCCTTAACCACTTTTTAAAGGCATTGAATCTGAAACGAGATGAAGTTGTGTCTCTGGGCGTTTTTGCGCAGCACTTGACTGGAGTGAGGGGAAAACATGGACACCGGGAAAAGACTTGTACGAGTTTCAACATTTATGGAAAGTACTGCAGACATCATCGCAAGCAACACACAATCCTGGTCAGAGGAAGCAGCAGAAACACACAAACTATGTGCCTCATGCATGTGGAGGAGGATGTCTGTGAGGCTGAGCTGCAGTTTTACGAATCTGTGGTCAAAATCAGAGACGAGAGAGCGCGAAATGAAATCTCCACGATGAATGTGTGACGGATCAAAGAGCACTTACTGCACATGTCCGGTCCCAGAGTAACAGGCTCGTTTATCGCACTGAGACGGAGCAGTGTATTGCAAAATTGTGTGAAACAAGTGATTACATTGGGGACAAAAGCACTTCTCTAACTGTGGTTGTAAAGAATAAGTGATGTTTTTGTTGTTTTGGTTTTTTTTTTTTACGGTTGGTGACTTGTAATGTTCAGAGTGTGAGGAACATTATTAAAAATGCAAGCAGCTGAGGTGTACATATGGGTGGTCCTATTTATGAGATGTACAATATATTTATTTTCTACATATAGTATAAATGTAAATCTATATATTTATTTATTGCAAAGACTTTATTTTGTAATGAACTTGAAGTTATCTGGACTGTAAATTCTACTGAAATTACAAAAGCAAAAACAAACAAAAAAAAAGAAGAAAAAAATTGCAAAGAATATGACAATAAAATTGTCCTGCTATCAAAAAGTCATTGTGAGAGACTATTTTTGCTTGGATAAAAATGTGACTTACCGATTAAAACCATATATTGAATCTATGTGACTCTTGCCGTTCTTTCTTGTTTTCAGCCATGCGGACAAGCATTCAGTCGGCCCGGACCGCAATGTTACCTCGACAACTGTTGGCTCGAGGCCCTCACCACTTTGTGCAGATGTTCATTGTCTCCACAGGATGGATTCTAATGACGCTGGATCATCTGATAAAAGAAACCTGACAAAAATGACTTGAGCTGGAATGCAAGTGCATTACTGTTTAGCACACATGAAAACATGTAGAAAATCTACAGCAAAGACAATGTGGCGTTTTCTCCCGTTGTCCTAAAGACGGTGAGGTCTTCCAGCAGATTTCTTCCCAGTGAGCACCAACACAATCCTGTGCCAATTTGCCCTCATAAACCCTATGCTAAGTAATGTGCACAGACCCTCTATGTCTCCCCGAGGTCTTAGTCAGCCTACATCCACCATACAAAATCAAATTCCTTATGCAACTGAATCCATGCAACTAATTGGCTTTACACATCAGCGTGGATTTAGAGCGGTGATTGGCTGTCTGTTGCGAGGGGCCTCACAGGCTCCGCCATGGTGCGGCCTGCAGCAGGTCCCCTCAACGGACAGAAACAGCTGCCTGCCGCGCTGAGAGCCAGCAGGGATGTGCTGCAGACCTGGAGTGGTGGTAAGCTGGGGCTGAGAGGGGATGGGATCAACATTTCAACATCTGCAATAGTTGTAATGTTTCTCCACTGGCAGATATCTGTAAGCTGCAAGAGCAAGCTCCCCCCAGGGGAGGAGGGAATGGAAAAGTCAAAGACATGCAGGGGAAAACCCTGGCAGACTGAGAAATGAAAACAATACCGGGAGAGGGAAAATAGATGAAAGCTCGAAGGGAGAAGAGTGGGACAAAAGGCACTTAGTGCTGTGGGTGTGAAATACAGGGACACTGCATTTGGATCTATCAGCTATCTGCTCTTCACCTTCTCAAGCGGGAAACGCTCTGAATTATTGGTTTGCTTTGTTGTCAAGAAGTACATTGGTAACATTCTCATGACTGTGCGGGAGTTAGGAGACGGCTAGCTTAGCATAAATACTGAAAGCAGGGGGAAACAGTTAGCCTGGCTAAACTTCTCCATTGGCTGTTGGGAAACCAGGAACAGGCTGTTAATCTATTTCTAGTCTGTATGCTAAGCTAGGCTAAACGTCTTCATGTATTTACCAGATAGAATAAAAGTGGCATCGCTGTAATCCATTCTGGCTCTTTCCAAGAAAGCAATCAAGCGTGCTCCATAAAATCTAAAACTATTCCTTTAATCTCAAACTACAATTTCCTGTTTTCATATTGTAGGACTCAGACTGTGCAGGAAACCTGAATATAAATCGCATGTGTAACCTTCAGAGTCTGACAGATATCAAAACATGTGGACAAAAAGGCAAAAAATCCAAATGTGTTTATTTAAAGTGTTAATGTCCCAAATTTTTAAATAAGACAGATCAAAACTTAAGAGATCAATATTTAAAACTCTTTTGGCTGCAGATTCTGAAGTTCTAGGAGTCTAAGTTGCTGCCCTATGAGCTGCACCTCTGCAGTAATTTCATTTTATTTTTTTTACCTGTCAACAAATGTTAAAAAAGCAACCTCCACACACACATTTTATTAACGTAATATTCTAAATATTATCATTATTAAAAATGACAAAAGACTCACTTATCCTTTTGGTCACTTTATTAAATGTTATATTAAATACTTATCAAGATAATAGCAGATCAAATTCATGGCAAATGTTGGTGTATTTGCTAACATAAGAACATTCTTAAAGGAGAGCCAAAAAGTTACTCTACAATTATGAAATACATCTTGTGCTAACACAGGAGCCAACTAGAGACAACAGGCATCTCTTCATGAGAAACGTACATGTTTCTCATGGTTAACAGCTACACCAGTTTAAGCATTGAGAAGCAAAAATGTGCCAAAGTAGAATACAGGTAGTCTGGGGGCCCGCCTGGTGAGACTACAGTATCCAGAAGGCATTTCTCACAAAGCAGAAGGCACAGATCAGCCAGACTGGGTAACATGTCCAGGCTTTTATCAGATCTAGCGTGAAGCGTGCATTTCAAACTTGAACAGGCAAGTAAAGGGAGACGTTTTGGGGCCCGCGAGACCCGGCCGAACTGGCGGTGCTTTGTGAGACCCAGTCATTCGCGCCCCAAGCTTGGACTCAACACGAGTGGAACATAAAAAATGAACAAGACGCACAGGCTATGCTAGACAACACGTGACGATGAGGATGAGGTTACAAAATAAAGGTCAGAGGAACCGGCAGGCAGTTTTTGAACAACACAAGCATTCCCATATCATGTTCAGCAACAACTAATGTAAACACTTAAAAGCGTAATAGAAAAGATTCTCAACAAATCTCAAATCTCAGAACTTTACAGAAGTTGTTATTTTAAGGAAATTAATAAGGCCATTTTTTATATACTTTTTTTTCCCTCTTTTTTGTTGAATCAATCTTATCTCCCAAAAAGAGCAGGACGATGCAGCACCACCAGTTGTCTGCTTGGCAAGATACTGGTGAAGGAATCTAGTGGGGAAAATTAGCATGTAGAGTAGTATATCACAGAAGCCTGACACCAACAAAACTGGTCCCAATCTGGTAAAGTTAGGCTTTTAAAACAGTATAAAAAAACTGAGACTAAATAACGAGGAAACTCTCTTTTAAGGGGAAAACAAAACAATGCTTAAAAACATTGGGGGTAGATCTTTTTTGTCTTTAAATACATGAAAACTGAAGATATAGAACTTGAATAACATTAAGGCGATATATACATTTTTTTTCTGTTCCGAAATTCATAATGGAGTCCTTTTACACAGTCATTTGTACATTATATTCAACCACCTCTCAGTGAACTACAGAATAAAGGACTGAGATTCTATTCCACTTGAGGCCTGAGTGGACAGCAGCCTAGTCTCAAAACTGCTCCACCCTCCAATTGGTGCATGAATTTGCTTTGAGCTGAGCGGTCTCACAGTGCGTTTGTTAAAGAGAACTGAGCCGCGCTCGGTCCAGGCTACTGGGAGCCGGTTCGATTAGCGGTTTGAGAGAGTCCCTCTGACTTAAAGGCCCTTGGAGGGCCCAGGATTCTTCCCCATGCCTTGGTGGGAGCCCAGGCCATGGATCTGCTGGTAAATCCCCAACAGGTCCATCTGGCTCAGCCCGCTGGCTCCAATCAAACCGTTCTGCAGGGCCAGCTGGTTCAAGTAGTTGGCCTGGTTAGCCATGGCCAGCTGCTGCTCCTGCATCTTCCTGTTGGTGATCAACTTCTGCACGAGCATCATCAGCTGGCCCAAAAATTAACACAGAGAGACAAATCAGATACTCACAAAATGAAAGCAACAGCAAACATGTCACATGTTAATGTGAAGAGAACAAATAAATTATTTCATACTTAAAAAAAAGGTTTAAATATGTATCTTTGTTTAACTAACTACTCACTAAGGTTCAATGTTGTGACTTACTTCCAGACCAAATACAGGAGAACAAATCCATGCACACAAAAACAGGTTATTGGAAGAAATCAGACAGGAAATAAAAGAAAAGTGTATATAAAACTGCAATAACCTGCTTTCTGTAAAAGTCATATTTAAACGCAGCTGTTCAAATTTTGGTTGGTGCCATATTTCTGAACTGTCTCTGTTAAATGTAACCATTGTAATGTGTTTCTAAATGTTAAAAAGGGCTCAAGCAAGGAATGGGTACCAACACCTGTTGTTAAACAGGCGCCAAGCCTAAACTTTCGAGATCATATCATCATAAACTTTGACATTACTGGTTGTTCAGTCGGTGTTTGTGTTTCTTGTCATATGTTGGAGGGGCGGGGGCAGCCCTCTCTGCCTCCCACACAAGTAAATATCCATCTTATTGACCGTGGCAGAAAGGGCTTCACACTCAAAAGTCGTTAGACTTTCCAGCAGCTAAAAAATATCCCACACAGACAGAAATCATCGTCTAGCTTGTAGCTCATCTTTCTTTGGCCTAGCCAACTTTTCAAAATAAAATAACCTAATTTGCTGGTAAAATGGCGAGCTACCAGCTCCTGTAGCCCTCACTGAGTGCAGTCTTACCGTCTGCTGTTTGTTGAGAACGTCTCTGTACACGACTTCCCTGTGTTTCACCTCCAGCTCCACAGCGGCCTGTCGACCGAGAGCTATCGACTGGACCTGACTCTCAGTGAGTGACGGGTTGTCTTTCCACTGTGGAGAGAGCGAGGACCGCTTACACATGTTGACCACAAACAAAACTGTAACACCCAAGTGACAGAAATGTCACGTCATTAATAACACTTCTTTTGACTACAAAAGTTGCGTTTCCGGCACTCACCACTTTGGCGATCGTATCTTCCACTGGCTCTCGTAGGATACTCTTCAGTGCATTTGTTGCTTCAATTACTTTCTGTCGGCCCTGGTTTATAAGGTTCTGATCACAAATGAGGGAGAGGAGAAACATCAAACGTAGTGAGCATTTTTTTAGCCATAAAAGGCTACAAATATCACTAAAACCTGGAGACGATGGCTGTTTACAGTATGATTATAAAATATCATCTGCTGTTCTCTGCAGTTTGTGCAGAGCAGAAAGGACATCAACTTGCATTTTCGATAGTGTCCCAATTTCAGGCCGTCTTTTAATTTGACATTTGTTGGATGTAACCATATAATGTGAGTATTTGAAAATAGTTATGGCGAATGACTTGTGAGTTCTGCTAACTTTACAGCTCAGACGAGGAAGACGTCATCCATATTAACATAGCGCCCCCTCGCCCTGAGTGCATGTGTGTTTCTGCTCAGTGACAGTTTATGTGGCAAAAAAAAAAACAAAACGTAGTTCCTACATGAAACTGCTCACAAGCTCTGTGGATTATCTGAGTAACTGGGTCATGAATGTTGAAGAGACATTGCTCATAAGTATTTTATTGGCACTTTGAGCCCCAAAAGTGCAGTTAAATTATTATGTTGGAGAAAAAGCAAAAATCTCGACAGATAATATTTTCAAAACAGAGAAACTCACAGCAAAGCAACCTGGATGGATAAATGACAATACTGGCAAAAGGAAAAATGTGTTTCTCATTTTGGGATCAACTGTCCCTTTAATGCAGCATAACGTTTTGGGGTTGTTTTTGTTTCACACTCATTTGATTTCATTATTGAGAAACTCAAATTGACCCTGGGGTCTTCTGTCCTCTCACTCCATCAGATGGGACGCCACATATAAATAGCCGCTGCCCCAGACGGTGAGTATTATCGAGGAGCGGGGCACAGCTGGGCATGACGACTATTAGACTGTTGTCACAATTTGCAGAGGGATTTTAGGAATGTGGGGCGCCATGCCGTGGGGGAAGAGAGAGGGAGGGAGGAAGGGGGCATGTGGAGCTCATTACCTACCTCCAGCTGCTGGTTGGTCATGGAGGCCAAAGCTGACACGTTGTAGGAGAAGTAGCCGGGCGATCCCATGTCCATCTGTGAATATTGAGACTGGTAGCTGGTCCTCATGGACAGGCCCTGAGGAATCAAAGAGCAAGGTGGGATTAGTGCACATCATTCAGGCAGGTTTGAAGAGCTACCAAAGGTTTGAGTGCAGAGAGTGTCCAAAGACAACAGATCAATCCACGCTCAGTCAGTAATCTTGGCAACAAAACACTCAACTCTTCACACATACAGTTTTGTTGAAGGGTAAAAGGCTGACAAGTTGTCCAGCTTGTTCCTCTTCTACAAGTGTGTGTGTGTGTGTGTGAGTGAGAGAGAGGTGACCTGAAACACTCGTCCCTGTAAAGGCAGACAGGATGCCGATGTTTGTGTATAATTGAGCCTGTTGCAGATGGTTTTCCTGTACTCTGTAATCTGGCCATCCGGTATGTAGGTGTGCGTGTGTGTATGTTGGGGGCCAGCGAGGGTCTTTGGACCTGGTCAGAGACAGGTGTGCAGGCTTAAGCAGTGCAAAACCTCAAAACAACCACAAAACCACAACACACAGGGTTCCAGGGTGCAGCCATTTTGGTCGCACAAGCGCCGCCCAAAAAATTTGTGATGCACAACTAAATATTTTCCCTGGGTGCACCAGCGTGCTTGAAATAACGAGAGGCGGATTTTGAAACTCTATAAAAAATCATTTCATATTTTGTAACAGACTTGGTATGAAAGGCTTGCCTTTGAACAGATAAAAAGATTAGAAAGATGTTTTCGGTATATTATTTTCTCAGCATGTAGCTGAGCTGTGCACATGTGCTGTGAATGTGTGCGAGACTGCACCTAGTCCTCCTGCATTCCTTAAAAGGTGAACGAGAGAAATCGAAAAAATTTACAACCATAAAACATCATTCTCAGCATATTTTTGTCAAGAAAAAAATGCTATGTTGGCACATTTGATTAGATTTTTTTTTTTTTTCAGCATGTTCTGTGATTATTATTCTTATTGTTTTATGAACACATTTGAATTTCACATAAATTAAATTAAAAATGGATGTGACAGAAACATGCTGGTGTACCTAAATGATAAAGACAGCAGTAGCTTCAGTGTAAAAGTTATTCTGGAGCCCTGACGCACATGAATGTTCCTCAATAAGAAGCCACTCTTGGATTTCAGCTGTATCCTCAGATGTTCTGCAGACATCTTCAGGCAGACACAAAATCTAGACTTGACCTCATTTTCAACAGTCAGCATCTGAAATCTAAATTTATTACAAGACTCTCTAAACTCAGTACCGAGCTGAAGTCATCCCAGTCGTCAGACTGAAGGTTCCTGGGTTCACTTTGGGTTTGGGTGCCGGATTTGTTCTCAGTTTTCCCCATTTCCTGAGCTGCAAATCTGATATTCATACACAGAGCTTTTCCTGGCCACCACCAGCCAAACCCTTAAGTTTTGAAGACATTAGCAGAGGCCAGGTTACATTCCAGTTGTTTCTTCTACAAAGCTCTGGGGTATACAATGTGATACTGGGATGAATGTGGAAACTAGTTCATCTTAAGTGTATGTCAAAGTGATGCAAACGCAAACAAAATCCACACACTGGAGGTCAGTGCCAAAAATGTTCCTGTGACTGGGAATCCTCTGTTCATTTGAAAAGCAGAGGAGCTCGGAGGGAAAGCCGCTTATGGCACACAGAGGGCAAAGGAGGGAGAGTGTGTTGGAAAAATAATCATTAGGGTGAATTAGAATCTAGGATTACCCATGTGTGTGTGTTCGTGTGTATGTGTGTAGGGGGGATTGTTCCCTCTCTTTCTTGTGGGACAAGAAAAGGAGGGGACAATGGGGGAGGTTCCAGAGCAAAAGAAAATAAAGTGAAGAATGTAAGACAGAGGAGTCCCAAACTCTTTCTGGATATATGTAGTCACAGTAAGTAGCACTGATGCTGTTTGGACAAACTTTCAGAGATTTGTGTTGGCAGCTCACAAGACTGATAGTAGCCCACCATTTTGGCCAATGAGGAGGCAGTGAGCTGCTTACCACTACAGTGTGGAAGGGACTGTACAGAGCTAACACTAACTCACACCTCCTGACAAACTAACATGGAGACTCTCTTATTTTACCTTGTACTCTCCCAACACATCAGCTGTGCTTGCCTTTGATATTGGAGCTTGTGGATATTACACCATTTATTCACTGAATTAAACCCTCATTAGGACCCTCATTAAGAGTACCTCCTATCTAAGGAGATAGGGAGTTATCTTCCTGAGGTCCAATCAAGTAAATATAATATCAGAAGAAGAAATATCTTATTTTGAGGTTATTTTTCTCTACAGCGCATAACTAAAATTGGATATCATCCTATCACTGATAGCAATAAAAATAATCAAAAATAATATTGAATCAATTCGTGAACACATAAATAACATTAAATCTATAAATTACTACAATAACAAAATGAAAAATATAAACAAATACAAAATGACATATACAACAAAATAACCAAATATCTTAGAATTCTGTAAAAATATTTGATACATATTAGATCTAGTTTAGCACAGGATATATCTGCAACACTTTAGGAAGATAATTGGTTTTAATATTAAACAAATATCTGCTAGGCAGCAGTATACAGTGAGGTCCGTCTACAGTTTTAGGGCATCTGACAATGCGTGATCTAATTACTCAAAAAATCTGAACAAACTAAAATCTTATAACACTGCCAACACTGTTATCGTTGATATTTTAAGCAACATCTCAAGTTGACTTAACGAGAGACATGCTTGACAAATCAATGAAAAACATTGTACTACATTGTTCACAAACCATCATCACAACCACCAATTTCAAAAGGATTTCATCAAGATTACCCATCCCTTCAGATTTGTCTGTCTTAAATGGTAACTACTGTTCTATAAAATTTCAAGCAGGATGTCAGCGTACCATGCATGTACCTACCTTTTTCTCTGCTTCATACTCGGCCCAAGCAGCCTTGCGTTCCTCCTCGCTCAGTTCTTCCTCCTCCTTGTGGTCCAGCAGGGAGTCATGCTCATGGTAACAGGCAATCTGGTCCTTATTGTTCTGCAGCATCTCAGCCAGGAAAGGATCCTATGACAAAAAAGACAGCAAAAAGACAGACGAGATCACAATGGGTTTAAAGACATCTGAGGAGGGGAAGAGGAAGGCCAAGTAAGTCACAAGTCACACAGGCCAAGTAATAGGTTAATCCACACAAGCTAGAGACTCAAAAAATTATTAAATTATAACCTGGCGGTCATAAGATTCCACATGGCATAAAAAGTGCACAGTGAAAGTTAAGTAGTGTGTAAAGAAGGGCTGGGGTAGTTTTTGTTGTAGTGTAATCTTATCTGATATATGTATATACACACACATACGTATATATATATTTATTCCCCAAAGGTTTAGATGCATGCTTTGCAAAAAAGGTTTTGATTAAAGAGCTAGAAACATGGATAGGGGTCTTTCATTGTCTTTGTATTTGGTAGCATTATAATCAGACACAAACACAGGAGTATTAAATGTTTAATAATTGTTTGAATTGGGTTTGTGTGGATGTTGCTGTTCAGCTGGAACAGAGTAGAGAGGCCTGACATGTACAAAAAAAAACCCCAAAATGAATGCATTTTTCAGGCTGTTAAACGTTAATATTGCACAAATTGTTGCCCGAAACTGATTGTGTTCAGGCCACTTACCCCCATTTCCTATCCAGGTGTTCATTCCAAAAGGGTCCCCCGGGCTAATGGCAGTGATTAAAAGGTTCCAGGCTATACCACTTTGTGAAAAGTGAAGGGGTGCTTGTAAACTGTGGGATTGCTGTCGAGGGGCTTTGTAAAAGTTCTTGTAACCTGTATAAAAAATAATGTGCAGGCCAATCATCTAGTGTAAGGGTGTATTATAATGGTATTTGTTATAATTGGTTGTGTGTGGTAGTTTTATGCTGGGGGTAGGAGTAAATTTTCCTATACTGTGGCTGGGGTTGAGTACATGAGTAGTGGCAGACTATATAAGGTTGGCAGTTTACATCAAGCCCTGCTGCTGTCAGGACTACATGCAGCTCGTGGGACAAGGTAGTTTGTATATGTGTTTGTGTTTTTGTTTGCATGGTGAGTGAAATAAAACGCCAGGTTGGTGTTTACCTTCACCCCTGCCTCATGCCTCCTGCTTCCAAAATCAAGCTGCTATGTGGTCTTCCTAACAGGGTCAAATTGTTGTCCATAATCAATAAAAGTAAATAAGGATATAGGAAACAGTAACAATTTTAATGGTAATAATTGAATTTGAATTTGAAAAATTGTCAAATGAAGAGAGCGAAGAGTGTCATATGATTCTTGGATAACTCCTGGATAACCTTTTAGTTCCTGACCTATCCTGAACATGAATATTGGTCTAACCAATTAGGTTGGGGCAGATTTTTATATTAAAAGTACTGAGTCATACAAATAGGTGCATATCAGCAAAAGGTTTGACTTTTGACCTCCAAAGGTCAGGGTCTAAGCCAATTGTCAGTGGTTTGTTTGGCCCACGTGAGGCCGCAGCGACCTTAACCTTTAACTTCCAAAATCTGATCAGTTAATCCTTGAGTCAGAATGGATATTTGTGCAAAGTCAGAAGAAATGACCAAAGAGTTCTTGAGATACTGTGTTCACAGGAATGGCTGGTCGGACGGTTAACCCAAGACTATAATGCCTCGGGCCCTGGCTGTCACCAGTGCGTAGGGATGAAAAACATTCACTGCCACTCAAATAACACTGAGGGTATATTTGACATGCAACGTTCTGCTCGGAAAAGTTGGGTCTTGATATTTTTGAAAAAGTTTTTTAGCATGTATGCAAATGGCTCAAATAACCTGACATGGTCTTCAAGGTGCTGGATCTGGACCTTAAAACGACTCAAATTCCAATATGAATGAACATCTCCAGGATGCGCTAGACCACTTGTTTCGAAACTGGGGTCCTGCAATCAAAAGATTACAGGAGGGTACACCAGGCTTTGTCCATTCTGAGGCGTATGCATCAAAAAACTTTAAAAATAGCATTAAAAAAAATGTTGGGAACCAGTGATGTTAGACCCAGTCGGATCTATCAGGAGCAAAGGTCCAAAGCAGCCAAACACAGAGCAGCAGAAGCACAGCAAGTCCTCTTCCCCCTACTCAAATATTCACACATTTGATTAAAATACAGTCAAATATAGTTGGTGACGGGACCAAGGATTTGGAGACAGTGGAGACAGAGGGTGCACCGTTCAGTGGCCATGAATGAAGATGAGTATCGTTGTTTAAAGAGCAATGCACCATCTGCACGTGCACCTCTGGTTGATTTCATTCATGTTATACCAAAACAGAAACATAATGATTACTTAAGACCAAATAAAAACCCTTTACCTCATCCACCCTATTTAGTTTTTTGACCATTTAGACAAAACATTAATGCAAGTGTGTGTTTAACACATCTACAGTGTAATGTCTGAGTTAGATAATAAAATAAACCTAAATGTACCTGTAACAAAGCAAGCATGCGCACATAAATAAACAGTAAAGTTGTTTTTGGGACTTTGGTTTCCATGACTACATTGTTACCGAAAACAATACCTGAGTAAAATTAATAGAGCTGGGCCATGTTTTTCTCACACAAACATGGATTACATTACTCTGTCTGCAGCATGTTTGCTTTTCTTTGTCTGGAATTCTCTTTACATTAAACTGAACTTTGTAATCTGGAAACAATGTCATACAGAAGTTACATCATTAACCTCCTCACTTCCACACGGGCCAATTCATTGGGGGGGGGGTGGGGCTCTACTCTCCTGAGCTGCCTCACTCGTTAACAGTGACAGTAAGTGTAAAGTTGCATGTGCACACATACACGCATGCACGCACAATATTAATCATAGATGTCATGAGTATTAAGTTGGAAAGAAAGAAAAAACAGAAAACTTAAACACTGAAATTAAGCAGTGATTGCAGACTTGTATTGAATAAACAGAATGGAGAATGGAACTGGATACCGAAAAAAAAAAGGGGGAAAATGAGCAGCAAGAAACGCTACACCTATTTTTAGGCCAGAGTGACAGATAAGGTGGCTGAAACAGGTAGGAGCAAACAGAGCCATTGAGTTAATTAGCCATCAACCTCCAAAACATAAGCCCTGGTGCTGACTGAGCTCTTCATTGACACATTTGTATGTTTCCCAGCCATCACATTTAATCTGGACAAAACCACGCCACCCCTCAACAACCAGACATTCTGCAGCAGTGCTCAGCCAGCGATTCAACAGCTGCTTTGCACTGTAATCACGATAAAAAAGCACAGAAGCGCCTGTCGGACTGAATCCCTTAAGAGGCATCCATTTTGGTTTGCTCTGCCAAAACAGGTGAGCACAAGGCACCACAACAGATACAGCATGGTTCTACAATAACCTCACTGTATAACAGTGTCTTTATAATTGTGTCAGTCATATTTACCCATAACAGAAGAGAAATCTATAAATTTTTATCTGTATAACAGTAATGTCCTGTACAAATAAATAAGTTTTGTTGAAGCATGTTATATATTCTAAAATTGCATTTTACAATCAGAATCAATGTTCTATGTGAATGGGAATTATGTAAATTGATATATCTTTTTTTTAATTTACCGACCCCTATAAATCATGTAAACTACATAAATGAGAGAAATGGCAATGACCCTGGCATTTGGATTTTACCTCAGAAATTAATTGTATAATTTTTTTCTTATTACATTTAAGTCTGTATGCAAAAAGAGCATCTAATACTGCTGTAGTGACAGCAATAAGTTAGTCAAATGTCAAATGAGAAGGCTAGCCAGGATCTAGTTAGATTATTTAAGTTGGTGACAAATACAACAAACAGGCACAGGTCCACAGAAAGAGCTCTTGCCTGTTTGTTGGCATGAACAAAAACTGATACTGTGAAAAATACATAGTTCACTTATCTCATCTAAAAGAATCTGGTTAAAACCAGACCAACAACACCAGAAATGGGAATTTTATTTTATTTTACTATTAATCATGTATTTTTATGGTTATACACTACAGTTTAAGTAATATATGGAGACAATTTTGCAATCTGTTGAGCATGTTAAAAGGTTTTGTTTAATTTTTATAGAAATGCATTAAGAAAAAGAACATTTCTGAATGGACAACAGGTCAGTGGAGCTGCAGGTCAAATGATAGGACAGATACCCCTATTGGAAACCACGGCATTCTGGGATACCTAATTAATCCCCAGCAGCAATGGCTCAGGGGTGGTCTGGTACACTCTTAAGTGTGTGCATCCTGAGCCAGCACTAATGATTTTAGGTAAACTCACCTGAGATATTGTCATCCTTTAAGAGTGCCTGGTGAGACCTATCTCTTTACAAATGGGGAAAAAGCTAAAGCCAGAGACACTGGGTGGGCAAATCTCAAACAGAACGAGGCAGATTACCCTTATTCAATTTTATTTGCCCCTCCAGGGAAAATGAAGAACAGGGTTAGCGGAGATATCCGGAAAGGAATTTGGCCATTTGGCATCACTGAGTGTTTGTTTGTGTTATGCCAGAATAGTTAAAGTGGCTGCCCACGTCTGAGGATAATCTCAAAAGATTCACTCTCAACAAGGCCCTGATGATGTGCTGCCTTGATTCTAATCAGCACTTTTGTGCATTTTATTCAGCAATAGGTCTTCAAATGAGCTCTTAATGTAAAGCAAGCTCTAAGCTTGAAGTTGTGGCTTTAGCTGACTGCATAACAAGCAAAGAGGTTAGAGGAGGGAAGAAATACATAAGAATTTACATAGTAAATCACACAATGCATCTAACATAAATATCTCAATTCAAGAACCACTCTCCATTATTTTTATTGAGAGAACAATTTAGTCCCTCTAAAATCCAAATTCTTGTATTCATGTATATGTCAATGGCTAACTCCACCAGAAGCCCATAAATGATGTAGAACAGGTTTTAAACTTTGCAGCTTTTACATCAGAAAGATGAAAAGCTGGGAGTCGACATAAGTGGGCCTCATGTAATCTTTACAACTTGGCACAAGCACTTACATGTACTTTATCACTAGACTTTAGGTGGCGCTTGACTGTAAAAGGTCTGATGCCATTTAACACCCACTTGCATTAACAGTTCTGGGTTTCCTGCAGGCAGAATGTTTGGCTACAATATTAGATATTTTCTCAAGCTGAGAACATTCTCAAACATGTTAATCCAATTTCCTGCATCTAAATGGCCACTTAAATTGTCAAAGATGCTTCAATAGTTGATGTTTCATTCAATTAATGTCAACGCCACAATAATAAAACTTACACAGAAAAAAAACACATAGGAAGAATTAAATTTGAAGAGGAAAGGTGGGAAAAATGAAAAAGACAGGAAGGAATAACAGACTGATAATTTCAGCGTAAAATAGTAAGGAAAACAAAGGAAAGAAAAACACGAATGAAGAAGACAAAGAACATTTAACTGGCAAAATGACAGAGACCCACAGTTGTCCTTCAACAGCAAACAAATTCTCAGATTGTTCAGGAGTTTTTGAGTCTGTTCAAGGTGGCTATCTGCCAGAAGCTGCTTGTGATGCACAGGTGCATTAACCATGGCAACAGAGGGGGGCCAAGACAGGATCCCGAAAGCAAGAATGCGAGTGGCTGACATATTTGTAATACCTAAACATAGCCACTCAAATTCCTTATTCCCCCAGCTGCATGCAAGTGATAGGCACATAATCTTGCGTGTCACAAAGGGGTAAACAAAGATAATAAACATACTACATTCCTATAGAAACGAGCCTCAGCCAGAAGCAGCAGGGGGTGGATTTCTACAATAGCTCTCTACCAAGAACCAGCCAACCAGTCAAGAAATGGAAACCGGCCCCTGAATACTCTTGAAATGAGAATCAGGTTGTGTACTTGTTGCAGTAGTTGATACCTAAGTGTGGCAGGGAGGGGTGTAAATATGGACAGTGGTGCAACATCAATTAGGAAACATTCATTCATAAAATAACCAATGTATTGAAGAATACATTGATTACCAGTTTCTACAGGTTATTTCTCATTTAGATATATCAATTACATTTCATTCTCCACCATAGTTCTGTGCTTACTCACATACTCTGTATGAATTACCCACCTACACGTGGACTAAGCCTTAGAAAACACACCTCATGTTTTGGAAGTTCCGCCCACAATACAGTTGTCAAAAGCACGTGGCCTGTTGGAAACTGAGTTTTTCAAGACCAATGCCGTTATGAATGAAATTGCATCCCCATTACTTAATTGCTTAAAGCAAGAGCACAAGTAGCTTTTTAGGGTCAGTGCATTCAGGCTTTAATGTGGTCTATGACTACTCTCTGCAAGCATGGCCAATAGAAGGGTAGCACAAGGCTCGCTCTTCAAAAAAAAAAAAAAAAAAAAAAAAAAAAAAAAAAAAATCACCACCTGAATTTAACTAAGCACATAGGTAAGCGCCATCCATTGTGTAATTACTGCAGTCAATATGTTTCAGCTGGTTATTTACCCTAAATGATGATGAAGTAAGTAGCTTCTCATTTCTTAAAACATATTGGAAAATATATCCTATGATTGTGGAAAAGATCTTGCTCTGTTTCAGAGAGCTCAAATTATTTGCCTGCATCAAGCAACAAAAGGAACTTAGAATATTGCTGAAACTACTTAAAGTGGATTAAGAACCATCTCACGTTATTTTTGAAACCTGGGAGGATAGTGGCAAATCATCATCTTTGCGGAGGTAATAGGCATTTCTTAATGTTTTGTGTATTGCTTGGCTTTAATTATCGGGTGCTGCATTTCACCCTTCCTCAAACATCACACATTACAACCTACTGTGTCCAATCGTGACAAATGGTTGTTCAACATTGTTCAAGTTCAACAAACAATACAGACTTCCATCACACAAGCAGTAAATAGCACTACAGACCGTAGACTCAACAGACCAGAATGCAGTGAATGGTGGCATTGGCTCTCCCTTTTCCTTACTTGTAACAACTTTGTCTTTTGCTATCATTCTCTCCACCTGCAACGCAACAAGCTCAGGCATGTTTTTTAAAAGCTGACAAAAAGCACTCTGGAGAGTTTGAGACACCACTTACCCTAGTGGGGGTTATGTTTTCAATACAGACAAAATAACCCCAGTTATCTACTGAACATCACCGACTGGTGTTATGTAATGCTTACAGGAGAATTTTCCTCTAAGGCCTTCTGCTAATGGGACAAACTCGGTGAGGCTTTTCATTTCGGTCTACTTTTATCTATACTGTGGCTCGAGCACAGCTGTAGGAACAGCCTTTCAGTGTTCCTGACCAAATGAGCCTAATGATCACCGCAGCCATTACCTGCTGAGAGCAATACAGTGTGGTGAACCCACAGCCCTCCAGTTTGACTAACAGTTCACAATGCAGCAATCATTACAGAGAATGCTGCGGAGTTGTATAGCAACAACCATGTTCATTTCCCACTGTGCATGTAGTCACATGTTAGATTGAAGAGATGTGCATGATGAGGGGAGGAAATACGTGAGGGTGTCTGAGGGTGGGTGAGTGGAGAGTCTCATGTCTGAGCTGCAGACCCTTCTTTGTCATTAGGGGGAAGTGTTCCTGTTTCCTTTGTCTCCAATTAGTTTCTCTGAAGAGCGCAGAGACATCTTTAAGAGAAGGGTTTAAGTAATGACCCTTCATCATGCAGGTCAGGCCATGGATAGAAGAGGAAAAACAACTTTACCGAACTTGCTTTGAACATTCAGAGGCAGAAGAGCGAGTCAGGGCAACAGATGGTCATGATGATGGTGATATGGGGTGGGTTAATGGGGGAAGGGGAAGACAATAGGGGGAGGAAAGTGGAAATAAACGTAGGATACACAGTGAGGGTGTAGCAAAAAAAACCCCCCCCCCAAAAAAACATAGGATATAAGCAGATAGAGGACATAAAAAGGAACTAAAAAGAAAAAGGTGGAAGCAGAAGTAGGTGGGTATGCTCGAAGAAGTTTACAACAAAGATTCATTAGTGGCAAAGACAAACACGTACGGTGCCGCCTGCTCATCATGAGCAGTAATCAACTCACCGATTTAAGGAGCAATTGAGGATTTGGTATCTTGCCCAAGCAACCAAGTATGATATGCTGACTATAGGGGTTGGGATCAAACCACTGATCAGCGGCCTATCCTCCTGCACCACTGTGGTCTGTGTGACTTACATTTTAAAGCTATATGCCCTCTATGGCTGTGCAAACTGCACTTTCCAGCTTGAAGAGCTAAGGACAATAAGTGTTAAACTCCCTCTACCATGGCTCAGATCACTTTATCTTTTGCAGAGCGTTGCTGGCTGCAAGTGATGGAGGGTGTCTGACTCATCTTCACATCATTCCAGATGGCAAATTCCTTCCGTAATACTGCAAGTCCTGCTGCCACATCAGAGTTAACCTCCTGGCCAAAACAGTCAGTCCGTTACAGAACTTGTCGGCTTCTCCATCTTTAATATTGTGTCACGCAAATGTCACTGGGCTCATCAAAGATCAAATACTGTACATCCAACATGCAGGGGTTCAATGAACACATCTTTCCTCTTCAGAACTCAAGCTGTGATTTGCTGTATTGTGAGTAGACTACTCCTGGTTTTGAATAAGGGGAAAGGTGAGAGCAATGATATCAGCTGATGGCCGTGTTGATTCATGCAGTGCTCACACCTGCTAATACCCATGGGATAGCATTTAAAATTTTTCAACAGCATAAATGGTAAAAAGATCGTTTAGCAAGATGCAATGAAAGGTCTTGACTGTCCAGTCAAAAAGAGAGTGAGTTGAATATACAGTGTTTCTTTTATCGGTTGTGTTTACAGATTTCTGAGGAGTAAGGCTGGTCAAACCAAAACAAAGAAGTAAAACCACTCAAGATGATCTAAAAAAAAAAAAAAAACAACCGAGAGACTCCAAAAAAAAAAAAAAAGGAGTGGGAGAGGATGGGAGCAATTCAAACAACAGCGAAGGGATTGTGAAAAAAAGGAATGCAGGTTTATAAATGGGCAGCAGTAGTGAAGACTATTTAGTAAATAGCAGTAAACAGACAAATCTGTGCAGCTGTGCGGGGTTGGATGGCGCATGTAACGGCTGTGTGTTCTTATTAAGCCCAGGAGGCCCAAATAGTGACACGGCACCTGCATTTAGGAGAGAAGAGGCGAGTGCAGGATTACGAAAGGAAACAAGAAGAAATAGAAAGATCCCACAAAGCCCAACAGGATATAAGCTGGAATTGAAATTAAGTAACAGTGATAAACTTTAAAAAAAAAAAAGAAAAATATACTATTCATGCATGTTTGAAGAGACAATCTTGTTGAATGGATAAAGTATTTTACCACAGCACAATTGGTTGCTGTTCGCTTTTCTTTATGCCTTTAGGCAGTCTCAGGAAAAGCTATGAAATCAGTCAATGGTTTGCCTAAATTCTTTAACGTTCATTCATTATTTATGAATGCTAGGGGCCATAATGGAAAGTTTCTGGTGTGTGGTTCATACGGATTGCCCCCTTATGTTTCCAGACACATGTGATCCACAGATTTAACTGCAAAATGTAACCATTATAATGTGTTATATGGCCACACTTTTTATTACCCTTATTATCAAATTTTTGATGTTGATGTAGAGCTACAGGGAAAAGATATAGCCCAACACTGTGCTGCAGCATGATGAGTTACTTCAGCGTTTCCCATATGTTAATCTATATGTGGCAGCCCACCATTACATCAGCACTGGCTACTGTACATTTTTAGTTTGTGGGGTTGGTGCAAGGTCATCCAGCATCATGTTGGTTTTCAATGTTTTGACAAGCTCCAACAACAAGCCTCCTTCATACAGGGCTCCACTGCTGTTGAGAAAACTGAATAGCAAGTGAAAAAAATCCAAAATATATTTTGTATTTTGGGGCTTTATAATTGGGATTTAAAACATATGCTGGAATAAAACACGGGCGCGGACGCTGGGAGGGATGGAGTAAAGGGCAGGACAAGCCAGTGTAGTGCAGCCAAAATTAGTTTCTGAGAAAATAAGGAGATATAGCAATTGAATTGTTGAAATTAAACATAATCTACAGACACAGCTGATCATTTATATATTTTTTTTTGTGATCTGTTGCATTCCTAATGACATCATATCCTTGCAGGGTCACAGGGGGCTGGAGCTGATCCCAGCTGACACTAGGTAAGCAGCAGGGTAGACACTGAACAGGTCATCAGTTAGTCACTGGGCCACAACTTGATGAAATATTGACCAGTCAATGGTCCATTAACACATAATTGATTCAAAGTAGACTTTAAAAAAATATATATACTTGGTCCAACATAGAGGCACGTGTACTGTATGTATTTTTACCTTAGGGAGCAAGGGCGTGGCTGCTTTTCTCTTCTTCCCTGAGGGGTCATCCAGCAAGTCTGGCTCAAAGGTGTAGAGCTCGGCGAGCTCATTTGTGGTAAAGTGCCTCTCAATCTGCTGCTGATCCACCACCCGGAATGACAGCGACTGTTTGGTTACCTGCCGGTCATAAATTTTCTCCTCCATTGTTCCCTGAAAAAGACAATGAAGAAAGTTTAATATATATAAATATGGATCTCTTGAAACCATGTTTCATGCGAAGATCGTAATCTCAGAAAAATGGTCATCGCAGATGACCTGTTTCGATTTATCTCTTGACTTATGATTTTTATCACACAGCAGATTCACATCAACAGATATTATAAAAGCATTTTTTTAAGTTCACCTGAGCTAGGAACCTGTACACATAGACGGTCCTGATCTGACCGAAGCGGTAGACCCTGAAGATACTCTGAACGTCATAGGAGGGGTTCCAGGAGGCATCAAAGATGATGACCCTGTTGGCAGCCACCAGGTTGATGCCAAGAGAGCCAGCTCGTGTTGAAATGAGGAACAAGCGACCTCTGGGAAAGTGTAGTAGCGCCAGAGAGACAAGTGAGATAATACTTAAAAATGCAAAATGGAACTGTTTATATTATAGGTATCCCTACCTTGTGTTACTGGTGTCGTTAAATTCCTCAGCCCATTTCTTCCTGGTGGTGGCACTGGTGGAGCCATCCAGACGGTAGTAGTCAATGTTCCTGAACCACTTGCCTTCACCTTTATGGACACATTACAGTTAAAAAGTTTGCTATGACTATTCAACATCTAGATCTAGGCAGCACAGAACCCACCACAACAAGTGTTGCCATCAATTGTGACTTTTGCTTGTCAGAAAGGCTTGGTTTCGGTATAAGCAGGCGGCAGATAGATGGATATGTGTCTGAGGCCAGCCGTGTTTAGCCTTTGTGATGGCAACGCCCCTACCACCACCATCAGCCTTCACAACCAGCATTTCAGTATGTTTTCAATTATGGCACTGTGATCTTTTCATTACAAATTACAAAGCCATGAGCAAACATTTTTTTGTGGAATAAAAAGTCAAGGTCTAATCATTTTCAAAATTAAAGTAAAAACAGCTGCTCAAGTTTAATTAGGAACATGACCTTACACCAGAGGCGGTTCATGTGTGTGTCTGTGTGTGTGTGTGTGTTAAAGCACGATAAGCACAACAGTGTGTACAAGAATACATGTTTCTCGTCTTACGAGTGTGAAACCTGCATGAGCATATGAAAATACTTGAGCCTTCTTCAACAAGGATTAGTCAGTTCAAAGACTACAGTGTAAAACCACAAAAATGAAGCCTGTGACAACCAACTGGGCTCTTTGAGCTCCATAAATCAGTAGCTGGCTTACAAGACTAAACATCACTGAGATTTCAGCACGTTTAGTCATGTAGCAACTGATTTTTCTGTTATTACTATTTTGTACCGAAAAAAAAAAAAAAAACAGAAACATAAAGCACATTGTAATAATTATAATAATAGCTGATATTTTTAAATGCTCAGTTTTTAAAACACATAAACATGTAGCCTAAGAGTAGAAGATCAATTACTACAAATTACACATGTTGATAATGCTAATAATATATGATGCTCTGGCGAGGACAGAGAGCAAACACGATCTAATATATGCACACTGGTGTGTCTGAGTTGCACATTTCCAGTGTTACTTTCTGCTTTAACACACATCACACCAGCCGCTCCGGCTCACAGTTGACACACTAGATGAGGCAGAGTGGACATACTGGATGCGGTAGAGCTCCCCCCCCACGCACACCTGGTTTCCAACAAAATGGTGTTTGACAACAGGCTGGAAGGTCAGCTGCTTCCTCAGACATCTAACTTGCATACTCCACCCTGCACACAGACGCTCCAGCAGACGAGAGCAGGTCTGAAAAAATGCTGTGTTTACATATTCAAGACTCGTCGATATACATTATGCACATCGATGTGTTTTTGTATCGGATGACCTTGATAACGTCGACCCAACCTTACCTATCTTAGGTAAGGTAAGGATTAACACAAAGACAGGCAGGTCAATTTAACAATTTGACACTGCACTAGAAATGTACCTTTATATGGAGAGATTTTGTCTTCTTCTTTAGCTCTGGTTGATAGCTCCAGGAAATCCTCAATCAGATCCAGGGAGATGAGAGACTGACTGAAAACCAGGCTGAGGACAAGAAATAAACCAGTCATTTTACCAGTGCCTCATGTCAGTGCGATTACCTCCAATATTTTCTAGTAACACTGCAAATCAAGGCTATATATTTGACCGTCACGTACAAACACACTTACACTTTCTCTTCTACTTCCTCTGCCATGCGCATGATTTCAAAGAGGAGCGCCATCTTTCCAGAGTGCTCCAGAATCTCGGCATCAGCCTCAGTGACAAACTCCTTGTACCAGTCAGCAGAGGGACTTCCTGGTGTAGAGGTAGTGCTCACTATTTGGGCTGTTCGATACACAAGTAAAAAAAAACACAACAATTCGTTCATGGGGTTAATACAATCAAACATGGGGCAACAAACACAATTTCATTACTACACGTTTATAGTTTTATTTATAGTTTTTGTTTCCTTATACCGCACTTAGAAAGGTACTTGCTTGGCTGGATCACCAGTCAAACCCCAAAAAGCTGAACGCAGTATGTGTTTTAAAATTTTAAAACACCACTGTTTATTACTGTCATAAAACTGGTCTATACAGTCTACCGATTCTGTCAAACTTCTGGCAGCAAGGCTCTAATAGTTTTTCAAACTTTCAAGGAACAAAAATTGATTACGTGATAATTTGGCTGGTTTGTTTAAATTTACTATCGACTACGTCCACAGTTTTCCACGAGGAAATTCATTAGCCTGGCAGAAGAAAAAGTATCCACCTAGGGAGATCTTAAAGTGATGACATAACATAAAGTGAAAGATCAGATTGCAAAATTGGGAATAGACCAGATCACTTCAAGTTGAAACACACTGTAAAACCGAACAAGCCTACCACCAGAGCACCACTGCAGAGGTCATGCACTTTAAACTGAGCCAACTCAACACACAGTAACATTAATGTTAGCATTTAATGCACCAGTAAATCAACATAATTGATGCTTTGAGATGAAAGAAAGTATGTTAATTGGCTTACTGCTGACAATGAAATGCTAGTCAAAATGTGACTGTAAGCACTTATAAATGTATCATGGTTGCAACACACACACTCCCCTCACAATGATGTATAAAATATAGCAAAGTGCAAAATATAAGGTATTCTAAACAACTGAAGTTTAAAATACACTTAACCTCAGTGAACATGCATAATATAGTTATAAATCCACACTGAGCCAAAACTGTCTGTCGGCTTTAACTTACAATAGTCTCCAAGCAGAAACAATTCCAATGGCATAATTACAAAAAAATATTCAACAAAATCTAATTAATGTAAAAGGACAAAAAAATTCCAAGGCATTATCTTTAAATGGTTAAAATGCCATTGTTTTATCAAGTCTTACATGACCATGCTGTGACAATAAAGGCACTTTAACTGTTTAAAGAAGAGTGCCTTAGAAATTTCTTGTCCTTTTACATCCACATGTATCCCTATCCAAAGAGCACCTCTGACAAAAATTTTTTAAAAACCTAATTAACATTCTGATCCAAACTAACTGTCAGGCAGCAACTAATCATCTTCTTTGTTGACATGAGAAGTTGATCTATTTAAGAAAAAGGCCCAGAAATATCCACACAGCACATCAAATAAACAAAACTAACAGCAAAATATGTAAAACTACTCAACAACTAATAGGTAACACAACAAAATATGTCAATGATTTTAGTTCTGGTTCTTACATTCTGAACTTAGAACTGTTGTTAGTTCTTAACTGGCAAATGTACATTTACTGCTCATGGTTGCTGACAAAGGCTTGCTGGTGTTCATAAGGCTATAGTTTTAAATGTTCTTCGTAATGCAAAAGTACCTTACTTATAATTACATAATAAACTCTGGAATAATTAGTAAATTAGAGAGAATAGAAATGTAGTTATTAAAAAATTGTAATTTGAAATCAAATATATAAATATAGCCCAGCAAAATGTAGCAAATCTGACTTAAACAGGCAGGTTCACCAGCACCTGGGCCCAGTAACACTGCGACAAACTTACGTTCTTCTACAGACGCTTGTCTTTTCCGACCCTCTCCATTTCCATTTCTGCCCCGTGAGCTGGTGTTCCACTCCTTGATTACCTCCACGTCATCACTGTCTGAATCCTCAGATCCCTTATTTTTCCCTTTCCCTTTCTTCTTTTTTCTTTTAAGAAGCAGGGATGGTGGAGGAGACAGGTTCGAGGAGAAAAACAGATGCAAGAGAGACAGGCAGTTAAATGAAGTCACCTCTATTAAAATATACAACAAAAGTCATTAGAAGTGAAATATTTTACTTTTTCGACCTCTCATCCTCAGAGGTCAGACTCATGGAGGATTCTTCTGTTTCTGAAGCAATAAACTCATCCATACTATCTTCATCAAAGAAACCCTGCACAAGGGGGAATACGTAAGTCTTGAATGCATGATGACACAGATCAGCTAAACATTGCTCACGCTGAGACCAGGTAAGCAAAAATGATGGAAAAATCTTGCAGTGGTAATACGTGTTGTCCACACTACTGTTGTTTTTCTGCAGTGTGTGCGATTTGTATCAATGTATTCCCAGTTTTTAAGTTGCTGGTATAGTTTCATCTCTCCGTCAGCAACCCTACCCTGTTTTCTTTACTGATGTAGTCCAGCTGAAGGCACCAGGGATGGGTCCAGATTCTGCTGAGAATCTGAAAATCCTGGAAGAGTTTGGTCCCTGCACGGCCCCGGCCCCCTTCCAAAGCATTTCCTACACCTGCAGTCAGGGAAGAGAGTTTGTTGTGGAAGATAGATGTGTGTTTGCATTATGTAGTTGAATGTGCACTCTTAATCTTTTTGTACATACTGACTAGTGCGGAAAATACAGTGCAACATTAAAAAAAGACAGCCTGATGTCCATTCTTAATACTTTTTTACAGAGAGGGTGAGAAAAATCAGTATTTCTAATTAGCTCCAACAAACTTACTTTGTTTAATTCAGTTCAGATTCCAAGTAATTATATAAGAACCAGATTATTTGGTGACAGCTACCCCTAATCACCTGACAATAGACAAATTAAATTGTAGTTAACTGTCGCTATAATGTGGCCCAAATATATCTGTCTAATCTGATCTGATCTGTTCAGACAGTGAATTTATGAACTGGTGATTACTGGCGTAACTGCTCAATATGTTGCCCTGCATTGAGCCTGGGAGGCAACAAGTTATGGTACCATGTGCCACACACAGAGCCCATATTTTGTGTTTGGACCATAGTCACAACATCAGCCTTGTGCCCTGTGGACAACCCAGCCTAATAGGCCCCAGCACACACCACAAATCCCCCTCATTACTCCTCTTCTTACATACCTGCTCTCCTGTTCTTTGTTTTCAAATTGGTGTAAAACTCTGGCTCCTCTTCCCTCAAATTTTTTTTCCTTTCCTTTATGCCCCTACATTCGCCCCTTGTACCTCCCCCCACCCTCTGTTCCCTTTCTCTCAGAGCTCTTCATTAGGGAGACGTGGGAAAATGGGCTTAAACCATGCCTGCGGCTCTCTGCCAGCTGCCACCCTTAAACACACACACACACACACACACACACACACACACGTCCATAAATCTAGAGGGAGTCCACTTAATGACTTAGCGATGGAGCGTGAAAAGTAAAAGCCTTTCTATTTATCTATTAGCTTGTTTGAATAAATTTTAACAGAATATGTTTTGAAGAAGATACACAGCAGGATATATGTCAGGCCCTGGATTACCAGTGGAATTTTCAACTGAATTTTGTTTAGTCTATATGCAGGGAAAATCCCTCTCTGAATGTTCAGACTTGACACTGTAGAAAATCTTGGAGCAGCCCCTAGAGGCTCTGCTGCTCCTAACAGCTGGGAAGATAAGAGTAGTTTGAACCAGCACCTTTTACTTCAGTCCAAAATAAATAAATAAAAATACATAAAGTACAATTTCAAAAAATGCTGTATCAGAGCATGATTCTCACCAGTGAAGTGCTCCAGGTAGTATCTGTAGAGTTTACACTGGATTGGGGTCACTCTGATAGACAACACATACTCGTGTTTGGGAGGCAGGAACTTGGTAAGCGCAGTGTAATCTTTCCTCTGTTGGAAGCAAGCAAATTATTCTGTTAAGGAGGCAATAAGGAGAACTAAGAGAAGAAATGTTTGAATAATTTTAGCAATTTAGTACTTAAATATAGTACCTGTACACAGCCAGCCAGCATCTCATACAGGATGTGAGCCCGCTTCTTCATGATCCGGACGTCATGTAATGTGGAGTCGGCGCACTGGCCATTCTGGATGGGGTTAATGAAGCGGTTCCTGAACTCCTTAACTGACCCCAACAGGTTCTCCTTGATGAAGTTCACCATGCAGTGATCTGATAAAAGTGACAAAAGATCACAAGTTTTAGATATATCCAACCCAAACTACATCAGTTTTCTTCCAACACTGTTTAGATAACCAGGCAGTCTCACATTCCACGAGGTTGTTCTGCAGAGGCGTTCCAGTCAGAACAATCCTCCTCCTTGTCCTGATGGAATTCATCGCTTTGGACACCGCAGACGCTTCGTTTTTCAGGATGTGACCTTCATCGCAGATCACTAAGTCAGGACCTGGTGGACAGAATATATTTGGATAAAAGGAGATTTGTTTAGATGTATATGAGCTACTCAGTGGTGTCACAAAAGGAGCAATGCTTTTGTTTTATGTTTTTCTTTCCACACTATTTGAAGCCTAATGGCTATTGGTTACGATTTTAAGCTAATCCAAATGTTTCCAATTTCTTAAGAGATCATACACATGGAAAAAGAACATTAAAACCATTAGCCCGCTAAAACAGGTGCAAACATTTCAAAACACAACACCACATATGGTATCATTAGTATATGAATGCATAATGGGAGCCACGTGTGAATTTTCAAAACAGGTTCAACAAAATATTTTTACACCAATGGACCACACTTAAATGAATCATCAATGTAAAATCTTTAACCCCTCCATCACAGCCACTGAACCAACAGTATTCTACTTGCTGCCCCAAAAACTTGTCATAAGTATAACGTCATAGTGACTAAACACGCTCAATTAAAGATATGATGGTTCAGATTGAGACCACTCTGCCACAAGAGAAAATTGAGAAACACACACCAATGCAGGAGAGGTACTGACCACAATATTAGACCATGTGACAGCAAAAGACTTCAAAGTCAGGATTTTCGCCGTTTCTGCTTACCCTCAAAATTTCAAAACGCTACAATTTGATAATTAATTAATAGCTTTTGCATCTTAGCTGTGAGTGTATGACATTCTTTATAATTAATGTAAGGACGCACCAGTATGGAAATTTTTGGCAGATAGTGATGCGGGTATTCAAATTAATAATTTGGCCAATAATCTATACTGATACCCTTTTGTATCAAGGACCGCGGATTAGCCAGTAGAAAATGAATCAGACAAAACTGATTATTTTCAGCCACTGGTATCGGTGAAGATGACCTTACCTGTCGATACACTGATATCAGCTGAACACATCCATATCAGCCAGTACCGATATTGAACCAATAAATCTGTGCCTTCCGAAATTAAGCATTTTTGATTAGAAAAACAATCTCAAGGTTTCACACATCAAAAAAAGAGCTCACATATCAGGAAGGACTTCCGAATTCAATTTAAATTCCAGTTTAAACACAGTTCTGTACCTGGATCCACCAGTGACTTCTGAAAAGTCTCTTTGAGCTTCTTGCTCTTGATGTTCCTGCCTTGCGTCAGGTTTCGGTACATTTCGTAACCCATGATCATAACGCCCCCCGTCTCTTGCCATTGCTGAAGGGCATATGCTCGCTCCTGTGGCCTCTTTACTGTGGCCAACTCAGTTACCTGGTAAACAAAAACATATTGAAATAAAATTAAAATAAAAGAGAATATATTAAAAGACAAAAATTAATATACTGTAAAAATAAATCAAGAGTGTGAGCAGCACTACTATCAAATAGAAAAAACTTGCAACAAAATTGTAAAATTAACTTACTTCCAAACTTTCATCATCTTTCAATCCATATTGCCATTTCTCAAACTCGTTGAGCCAATTGAGGACAGTGTTCAGGGGACAAACCACTAGGGCTGTGCTGAAATTCAGCTTCTCACAAAGAAGCAAAGTGTGAAGAAATGTCACCACCTAAAGGGCATAAACATAAATACAATTACACATAAAGAGCCACCCACAAACATGTCTGCTAGGCACAGACCACATTTGCATGCACAGAAGATAGATGTTCTGGTTAAGGCAATATTATAAGTAAGGTGTTTAGAGCACAGTAGCTACAGGAATATTCCTGTTTACATGTTAATCATATTTTCTAAATAAACCAAAGGCACACTTGCCGTGGTAGCAGCGTCCCAACGTCATGCATGCACCCTTAAGTCAACAATTCCAACTCTCTTTTTCTTGCTTTGTTTTTTAAACTATTCTACATCACAGCTTAATGACAACACTCACTCTTATTCACATTATCTGTGACAAATGAGATCACAAGGAATTAACAGCTGTAAACTAGAGCATGCATCGCAAACTGCCAGCAGCTGAAGAAGAGAGCTGTGAGCTGCAGTAGGAATATTTAGTGCAATTTCCTTTTTTACATTTCTTTGTGTTCAATTTAAGTTATAAAACCTCAAACTTTAAAATGGAAAAAAAAAATAAGAGTAAGAAGTGAAGTTTGTCAATTAGGTTAACTAGTCATTCCTGTTTCCAAATGTAGGACCTCAGATTAATGTTTTGCTTTTTTCCACAGATTTAGTGTAATTTTAATGCTGCGCTCTCGTCCGTACTTGCAGGGTTTTTCCCAGTCCCATACAGTGAGCAAGGATGCAGCCGGAGCCAACAGACTTCTCAATCTTCTTCATAGATTCACAGCAGCAGTCCCACATAAACTGCACTCCTGGAGCAAAGATTTAAAAAAAACAAACCAAAAAAAAAAAAAAAAAAGCATCTCAGTGTCTTCTCATTCATAATGCTGCTTTTTTTTCTGTGACCAAATTTACTTTGTCCTTACCGTCAACCTGGTGAGGTTTGAGTTTTGTGACAAGGTTCCTGTGCACCTGCACCAGTGGCTCCTTGGTTTCATCATCATCATCGAGCACCAGCTTAGTGGTGATAGGACAGGTCACCTGGGAAGACTCCTTCACCACAATCACCTGAAACAGCATTAGAAGCAGAGAGGTGTCCTCTGAAAAACATGTCCATTTCATTTTAAAAGCAGAATTAAATATAATAATTAAAAAAAAAAATGTTAGATTGTTTTTAATATCTTAAAGGATGTAGTTTCTTGGGGTTTTTTTGTTTTGTTACACAAAACTGTAATTCTGCAAGTGCATCATAATTGCAATCTTTCATCCATTTTGCATCAGTTCACACAATCTCCTTCACCATACCTTCATGAAGAAGCAGATGTGACAAAATAGAGATTGATGCAGTGCAACAAAATGTTGTATTAACACTTCACGCTGAAGAACAATAGAAGGCCAATGAGATGTTTTCAATATGGTCTCTTCTTCAGCGGAAATCGGAGGTGACATTAAGATTCTGTAGTTAATTTACTAACATTAGCCTCATTAGCTACAATGTTTCCAGTTGCCTAGAAGCGCTGTATAATAGAGAGCTATGAATTTTCTAAAAAAATACATATATTACAGCAAAAAGCAGTGGGGGTTCCTGGATGTAAAGCATGAGGGAGCAGCGTAAGAAAATTGATGATTGTGAAAACTCAAAATTTTTATATTTCACCACTAAACTTACTCTAAAGTCTGTCATTTTATTTCTAATGTGACAGCTGCACGTTGTATCAGACTTTAAACTGATGTAGGAGATTCAATCATTACAGTGCAATTAGGTCCGTCCCATGATACGCATGAAAATCAAAAT
>KV751330.1:2379079-2409332 GCA_001698575.1 Mola mola | reverse complement strand
AGCCCCAGCCCCCACCCCCCCCCCCGCGTGACCCCTAACAGGATAACCGGTAGAAAAGGGATGGATGGATGGATCAAATATTATCAAGAGATGTTCCAAAACCTTTTTTCCTTCCCCTTACAAATTGCGATACCTGACTGGGATTTGGGTATCATCCAATACTGATTATTGATCCGATACCATTTTTTTTTTCTTTACAGCTACACAGTACCCAAACCAAAGCGACACGTTTTGCTGTGCTTTAACTTTTATAAATGTAATATAAATGGACACAACAGCCAATCACCAACGAAAGAACCATCCAAAGTGGGGGGTAGCTGCTGCATTTTCATGATTCCTTTAGTGTGTGGTTGACGTGCTGTGAAAAGGGTTTAATACAATCTGAAGAGGTAAAAAAACACCAGATGCATATTTGTACTATTGCAGCTAATTAGGCCTAGAGTCCTTCTTTTGAAGGCATTACTGTACGGCTCTGCAAGTTTGTAGCCTATTTAACGTATTTCCTCTGCCCAGAATCAATTTCTCTCATAGAGAATTATCGTAAGGGATAGAATTATTGAAAAGGGAAACTCTGTTACTAGTCAATTTTAAGCCAAAACTCAGAACATAACCTGATTCTGACCTGGTTATGTTAGCAGCATGAGAGCCACCTTCGTGACACTTACAACCCTGGCTTTTTCATTCAAAATACCCCCCTTAGACATAATTCCCCTTCGTAGTACACCCCTCAGAAAATGTGGGCCAAATGTCAGAACAAACTAAGATATCAGAGCAGATTTATTCTTTGAATTATGAATCGTGTTTACACCAGTTCAATTCTCCAGCGGTCAGAGCCTGAGGTCAGTCTCAGTGGTTATCCACTTGCACCAATTATTTAGTTTCGTATGGGATACATTAGCTATGTTTACATGGACACAAATATTCGGAAGAAAGTGCTGATCAGAATAAAAATGCTTCATGTAAACATGTCAATTGGAAGATTCTGATCCGATTCGGCTAATTCGGAAAGAAATATATTCCGATCGAGAGGGGTGGTTTATGCCGATGCTTATTCCGAACCGCGTCCACTTATTCCAATCGCAACTTCCTGTTTGGGTAAAAGTACCCTCACCGCGCATGTGTACCCTATGCCAAAATGACGTGACAGCAGCTCCAAACTTGGAGGGATGTTCATGTCCTCCCGCTCTCCCCTCCTGTAACGCAGGATCATTAAGCATTGCTGAGTCCGTAGCTTGATAACGGAGAACAGTAGAAACAACAGTAGGGCTTTCGGAACCTGGCACAGGTCCGTTCTTTAAGAGTTGCCGAGTTTAAATTGCAGGGAAAAGCACAAAAGGGCAAAGTGAAGCCACATCGGCGTTTGTTTACAGCACAGGCGGAAGTACTTCTTCTTCCGTGGTTATTTTAGGGTAATCAGACAAATCTGCGCATGTCAAAATGCTGCTATTCTGATTAAAGCTTGGCGCATGTTTACACACGTCATGATCGAATTATTTGATTTAGCGTCCATATAAACAGCGGATTCAGAATTTCCAATACCTTAAATTTCTAATCTGATTAAGACATTTTGCCCATGTAAACATATCTATTGATGTTGGGCAAGTCATTGCCTCCTTTTACACATGGCACAGTTAAAGGATTTCACTTGGCAAGTAGCATTAACAGGAAACTTCCCAACCACAGTTTTGAGAACAGCTCAGGGCTGACACAACCCGTTTCAGTTTCATTTTTACCTCTCGAAGTTTCTTCCTGAGGGCCTCTCTCTCAGCTATGCGTTTCCTCCTCTCCTCCTCTTCTTTCAGAGCATCTCTCGTTTCTGTCCGCAGCTTGTCGTCCTTCAGGATTTTGCGGATCTTTTTGCGTCCTTTGCGTTCGTCTCCATCTTGCTCCTCACCATCTTCCTCTCCACTCTGTGGAAATTAACATGAAGTTCAACCCTCTGATCTTCAGCCTTCAGGCAATGACTCACTTCCTATGATTAAATGTACCCCCAATCATCTTCACAACATGCTCCAGGGGTAGTTTCAAGTAAAATTTCATGTGACATGCATGACTTGAAAAGTAAACACTCTGCAGGTACATGCCCTCTACCTGGCACACCCTGCCATGGAAAAAACACTTCACTAACAAAGTGCTCTGCAATTTAAAGACCTTCTCATTGCTGGAAGAGGATTCCTGAACTTTGATCCTGCGACGCTTCTTCTTCTGTTTGTAGCTTCTCTGTTTCTCTCCATCCTTTTTCATAGCAGCTCTACAGACAGAAATCACAAAAGCAAGCAGAAGATCAATCCAAACACAGTTGGAGTGAAAACATCACTGCTACTCACTGATTGAAGAACTCTTCACCCACCTTGTCTTTCGCTGTTTCCCATCGTTCTCGGATTCACTGAGCTCCTCACTTATTCCGGACTCTGCACTGGAATCTGATTTCTCAAAATCTGAATCCTCGGAATCATCACTGCCCACTGACAGGCGGACAAAAGACAGGGAAACAGAGGTCACATGCCAATCTCTGAGGTCAGAAAAGGTATTAAAACATGACACAAAGGTCTAATAAAAAATTCAGAAGCAACCTTTCTGCCCTGACTTCTTCTTGCCCCCCCCTTTCTTTTCTTTAGTGGCTTTTTCCTCTCCTGATTCGCCCTCACTCAATGAGAGTTTATGACGAAGCAATTTGTGGCGTCCGCCGCGCTTCTTTACTTCAACATCCGAACTTGAGTCTTCTGAATCCTCATCTAGGAGAGGAGCAAACAGTCTGAGACAATATGTAATAAAAGAATCTCATTCAACAAAATTTCAATATATGTAAGTTACCTTGCTGCTCTTCTTGGAGTTCTTCCTTCTTCTTAACTCTATCGGAGGACTTTGTGTCCTTATCTGTCCCTTCATTTTCTGAGGAGCTCTCTGCTCCAGAAGAGTAATTTGATTTAATTTGGGCGAGAAGCATTTTCTTTGCAATCCTTTGGGATAAAAGGGGAAAAATACACAGAAACTGAGAAATTAATTTTAAATAATTCATGTTATTTAATAATGTGATTTATTGACTAACATTCACAAAATCAGGGAAAATGGAAAATCTAAATCTCTTAACAGCAGTTTAGCACTGGAATATTACAGGGATGTGTTAGCATTTTGGATACCCTGAGAGGTAAAATGATAGAAACAAGGGCAGCCTATAGATGTACCTTGACTATTGCTGGGTATTGGGGAAAAATACAGGGTTAGAGTCACTGGTATAAACCAGAGAGAAGCCCTGAGGACAAACAGTATTAACAACAACTTTCTTCATTGAGGGCAAGACTGAACAGCTGCACTGGCAAGCAACTTCATGTGACAAATTAATCTAACACATCCATCTGCAATAATTTTGTTGTTGACTTTGAATGATGTTTATATAGCTCTTTGTAAATTACCTTCATCCCCATACAAGACGGTTTTTCAATGTACCTGTTTTCAGGATCGTCATCGTCTTCACAAACCTGAGAAACGTTCTCTTTGTCATCCACTTCGTCACCTACACAACAAGAGTATACACAATGCTAATGGAAGATCGTGTCAAATTAATGAAGACGCATTTGTCGTTTGGAGCATTATGCCGATTTGCTTTTGCCAGAGCTGTCTAGCATACATATGACTCTTTTTCCTTTACTATATCTTTGCAAGAAATGATATACTAACACACTGATAACTCAAGGTTATGAACAATCAGGCTGACTAGATAAATACATTGTATAATTGTGTGTTAGTTACACAGATGCTGGGCAAGTTGCCACTAAACTCTCTTCATTCCAGATCTGATTACCTGAAGATTGATGGAAAGGTCTGCCACTTCCCATCACATCATCCTCCACAATAGGTTTGATCTTCTGCACATCGCTGTCCTCTCCAGATTCACCTTCAGCCTCAGGCACGTCCTCATCCTCACTAGAGGACGACTGCAGCTTAGAGGCTGCTTTGGAGCTCTTTGCCTTGTGCTTCCTTTCATAAGACCTTTTCCGATCAGCCGTCCTTTTCTCCGGTGACTTTTCCTCTTTCGATCCATCTTGTTTCTTCCGGCCAGATCTCCTCTTGGCTGTGCCCACCTTACTCTTCGCCTCCTGGTCAGTGTCGGAGCTGGAAGAGTCTGAACCATTCTGTTTCTTTTTCTTGGACAGTTTTTTACCTTTGTTTTCAAGGTCCGAGTCAGAGCTTTCAGACTTTCTTTTGCGTTTGGATGCTCTGTCTGTACCCTGTGTGGATGCGTTGTTTAATTTGAATAAACACTTCTTACCACTCGAGTTTTGCTGCTCCTCGTCTGAGCTACGGCCCGCTGCAGCTTTCTCTAACAGTATATTAGGAACTTCGTCAGAGTCCGAATCAACCGTCCTTGACTGATTTCCATCCTCTTTTTTGGGGTTAATGGATTTCTTGGAGAATTTGGGCTGGCCCTTAGTGTCTTCCTCCAACTCTGATTCAGAGGACTCTTCCTGGCCCATATTTTCAGTCTGCTTCCTCAAGGGAGTGGTCTTAACTCTACTAGAGTGACGGGTGGGTGGTGGGCTGCTCGTCTCCTCCTCAGATTCTTCTTTACACTTTTCTTGCATCTCTTTTTCTTCTCTGTTTTTGGCCCTGGACAACCTTGACCCACAAGTAGTCACAACTGGCACAGGAGTTAGTTTGACAATGAGGTTCTTCACCTTGGGCTGAGGACGCTGACTGTCTGGAGAATTTCCATCTGACTTGGTGTTTTCTGTTTTTTTTTCAGAGTCTGAGATTGTGTCAGTCTGTAAGAGCATGGAGGAATCCGCAAGACTCTCCACCATCTGAAAAAGCTCCTCTGGAACCGAAGGAGGCACAGACATAATGTCGTGATCCAGGGACATTTCACCAGCAGACAGAAGTCCGTCATCACAGACTTCAGTTTTAATCGTCTTTTTGGTTTCAGCAGTTTCTGTTTGGCTGTCTTTCATAACAGTGTCTGACACGTGATCACTGTTCAAGTCCTGCTCATTATCCTCATTGTGCTGCCCATCCGGCAGCTCAAACGACTCCTCGCGCCGTTCATCGTCCAGCTTCACACGTTGCTCCTCATCTATCTCCTCGTGCTGCTCCTTGTCCAGCTCCTCTACTTCATCAGCTGCATCCACCATATTATCCACATGGTCATTTTCTACAGGGGAAACAACATCGGGGCTCTCTCTCTTAATATGCTGCCCTTCATTACCGTTCTGCACCTCCATATTTCTGAACTCAGGCACCAAAGCTGCCTCCAGAGCAATGTGGGCTTTTTTCAAATCCGCAAGCACGGCCTTAAAGGCTTTCAAATGCCGATACCTGATAGATTTGTCTCCCTGCTCCTCTGCTGACTGCTGGATAAACTGAATAAATGTATTATTCAAACCAGTTGTAGTTTCAACGAGCTTTTTTGCTTTTTTAATATTTTCTTTGGGTATCTGCAGTTTTTTATAGGAGAACGTCATGGTCCCTGAGCCATCAGTATGTTCCTTGCCATTGACAACTGCTTTGTGCTCTTTGACTGCTTTGTTTCTGTGACTCTTGCTCTCGCGTTCCTCAGCTTTTTCTGTTTTTCGTTGCTTGAGTTGCTCAAGTTCCTGTTTTTCCATGATTCCGTGGCATTTAGAGACCAGATCCTGAAGGGGATCTGACCGGCAGACATAGCAGTGCCACTTTGAATTCTCATCAGTAATGAGTGACAGCTCCTTCCTGCCCAGGTTGCGTAGGATGCATTTGTTGCAGAAGGCATTGTTGCAGTAGTCACAGCAGATGAGCTTGCCCCCTTCAGCACACCACCTAGGAGAAAAGTTTTTTAAAAAGTTTTACGGCATATAATTAATGTGATTTTTATAAAAGTTTACAAAATGACAGGCATTTGAATAAAGACTGCACCTGAATAGGTCTGAAAACAAAAATACGAAAGATTGACATAAAAAAAAAAGTACAATAATAAAGGGGTCAGAAGAATCTTTCAAATTTTTTATTAATTGTTGCTCTCAAAGGTACATTAAAATTATTAGCTGCGTACCTCATGTATCCAACCACAACAAAAAACAAGCTGTTGTGTGAATTGCTGTGTCAAACAAAAAAACCATGGTCAAATCAGAGGACTCGCATGTTTTCTGAGATGCTCAACAACTCTTAACATCTAACTTTTGTGTTTGTGACTTCGGTTTAACAAATGAACCCCTATATTTTAACGGTATTGTTTAATGTACTGTTACCTGCACTGCTCATCCATCCCATCAGAGTCTCTGTTGATGTCATCACTTGTGTAGTACTTGTAGCATGACTAGAGAAAGAGGAAGCAAAGTGATCATTAATATGTCACGGATGGAAAGACTTGAAAATGATGGTGTGAAACCACATAGCAATGGCAGGGAAAAGGAAATATCTGAAAATACATTTGAACTCTCCTACCTTGCAAATCAGCACTTTGAGAACAGGATGCTCATAAACAGAGTTGCGCTGAAACTGATTTACTTGTTTTCCACAGGCAGTGCAACTTATTTTCTTCTGCAGAGTATCATCTGTCAGAGAGAGAAAAATAAATCCTAACTGGTCAAATTCTCCCGTTTGTTCTTTTTCCCCTCTCGCTCACTAAATGATCTATAGTATCGTTTTTATGCTATCCAGATCAGTTACGTTAAAATGCTGCACGACTGCTCACTTTTAACAACAGAAAACATATTTATAGTTACCAAATAAGTTCACCTGTATGTTTCTTTTTGAAATCCACTCTGAGCTTCATTGCACCCTTACTTTCATTTCCTGCTGGTCTCATCACTAAAGTGCCTAATTAGACGAAACAGCAAAAATAAACATCTTATCTCAGTCAGCATCAATAATATACAGAGCAAGAACATATAGTAACTCCATTCCTAATACCTTTAGATGCGCTGCCTGTGTTACTGTCTGATGGATTGTCGGAAGTGGAACCTTCATTTTCACTCTCAGCTGAGACATCGGATTCATTCGTTCCAGTGTGCTTAACTACAGTTGTGCACTTCCTAAAATGAGATAGCAGAGAGCATAACCATTGTAATTAATTTTAGGCTGCATCAAGAGAGAACTCTTGAGAAGACACAAATACAAACAAGACCGGCCACATCTAAGAAAATTGTCCCTCACCTCTTGTTGCGAGAAGAGGACAGCTTCAAAGTTTCAGTTGAGCTGCCAGGCTATTGGGAATACAAGATAATTTATTGACAGCTTGATATTAAAGAACAAAACCAGACACAGCAAATCGTGCATATTTTGTAACATACAGAGGACAAAACACAGTGACTGCAATAGAGGCTGCATACTCACCTCCTCTGCTTTTTGTGCCATTTGCTCTAGGTTTGATTGGGGAAATGGCAGACTCATTTTACCTGGAGACAAAGGATTCAGAGAGAACAGGCTAGTATTAGCAGGTCTAACTACAAAGCAAGGAATCTTTATCCTCTTAAAACCTGGACAACTGTTCTCCCGATAAACTTCCCACTTGATGTGGGGACCAAATGACATGCGCTGTCAAATTTGGTCCAGCGCACAATCAATATTTGTAAACTTTGAATAACCAGTGAAACCACAACTGCACAGCACTGAGGACTGGATTTCAACCCAACTCAGTGAGTGGCATTCATACAGAGAAACAAGACAAGGATGAAATAGTCAGTGGATTAAGAGTCCAAGAATGCACGCTATGTCATAACATAATTTCACATGGAATACTTTAAAAGCAATCAAAATTATGTATTGCTGCTCACAATTTAATAGCACAACATATGTTATTTAACATAATTATTCAACCGTTTACTTGAAAGTCTGTAACTGTCAGTAAACCGCTTGAGTTGATGATGCAAAAGACGCTAAACAAACACATTACAGGGATCATCTGCACTGCAGCAATAAAATACATCCATGCTATACTACGCTTTCGCTTTATATCAACTTAAAATGCTGACGCTTTAAAGAGCATGTGTTGGGAGAACACCGCTGGTGAGGCAAGAACAGCGATGCTTATTTTGCCGTTTTGAGTCATCACAATGTGCTGATTAGATCGCTATGACCTGTGATGAGCTAACACTCAGTCCTGACAGCAGCAACCAGGCCTACAGGGAACCCAACATCCTGTGTCAGTGCAAGAAACAAGCCCACTCACCCACCAAACAAGCTTGTGCATTTTGTAGCCGTGTGCTGCTTCGTTCTCTGCGCAGCCATTGTACGTTTGACAAAACAGGAACTCCACTCCATGCTCAGGACCGTCCGGGATGACGAGTTAAGACTTGCTAACAGTGGCGGATTTAGCGACCACCGTTAATGCAAAACTCCTTCCCCACGTTGCCCTGGCAACATTGCATCTCAGCAGTGCATACCAGGTGCAGTGCATGGGCATGCAACGAAAAATGCATCCAAGGGCCTTTCTTCTCTCTGGCGGCACCATGGCATGAACCAGCGCTCGCTAACCACAGAATGGCACTACTTAGCACCCCAAGAACCAATGCAGCGTCAAGCTAGTACACAGCAACAATACAATTGAAGAGTCATTGCATTTTTTACACTAATAAGCGCGTTTATTGGTGCTAATTCGTCTGGCAAACATCCTGGAACAAGCACATGCACACACGAATCTGCGTCTATACGAACTTAAATATTGCCGGCTGCGTAGCTATTAGCTACGATTCAGCTAGCCTTGTTGGCTAGCTCACAATTTGGCAGTCGGCACTCACGAGCAGGCTCGCTGCTAGCTAAGGTAGCACAGCAATCAATGCAAAATCGACTCGTCCACACAAAAAGGCTAAGTAGAGTTCCTACCGGCTTTTCATCGTCGAAATTTCTTGACTGACAGAGACACGTTGTGTTTGTGGTACGGTTGGCCAACTACAATCCAACATGCAGATTTTCGACGGTACGAAAGTGAGAATAGCCACAGAATTTTGGAACAACTCCGGTCAGGGTGGACAAAGCAAGGGGACCATCTTGCTGGATGGCTGTAAACGCAGTAAAATGGCGCATATACCCTAAATCCAGCGCGCTCTCCCATTGGCTGACCGCGTTCCTGATGTGAGTGGTCCAGGCTCACCGGAGCTCATTGATTCGCCTGGCCGGGACAAGAGCGATCTCCCTCGGAAGTGAACGGCTGCTGGCTCGTATTATCATCTCATTCATTTGCTGATACAGTCATGTAGAGTCCTGTGCTCGATAATTGGCATCAACAAAATGCACTCAATGTGTCAAAGTGAAAAAAAAACAAACAAACAACAACAACAAAAAAAGAACAGCCTGTTCATGCAAGAAACCACAGTATTGCAAAGTGTATGTAAAAGTCATACTTGAGTAAAATTGAAACTATTGCAAGGCCGTAAACATGGATTCAACACTAGAGGGCACCAGAGTGGTTCGATTGGTTCGATCTTGAACGATGTATTTCCTAAGCTCTCGTGCTTTTATTGAAAACGTGATCACTGAAGCTTTCTTTTGCGTTTGGATGCTCTGTCTGTACCCTGTGTGGATGCGTTGATGCGATGCGTCTGTGAGCTGCTGCCTGTCCAGTTGCCCAGGGGCCTCTGAATAAACTGCACCAGCGTTGTTGTTGGGGCTCTTGGGAGTTAAAAAGATTACCTGTAGATGGGGCTGTTTATCAATGGTTGTCATTGGGAGGCCAATATTGCACACTACAGTATTAAAAGCATATTGAAGATGGGGAGATTTGAACGAGTGTGCATAGATAAGCGATAACACTTCGATCAGATAAAACAGAGCTCTGCTCCTCTTCTGCTTCTCTCTATTAAGAGCTGCTCTTAGAACCATGCTTTCAAGTGACAAATTTACCCGATGACCTTTTTTACCTGTCAAATTTTCCACTCCATAATGTGTGGAATAAATTTGAAATGTTAAGCCATTATTTCCCATTTACCTATCCAGCATATTCATTCCGATATGTCGTAACTGTCAAGCTCCCTCACTGTCATGCAACAGGCTTATCAATCATTTCACTCTTGTCTGCCATGAAAGGTCTAAATGTGGTGTGAAAAGGTTTCAGTGGGTCTCAACAAATTTACTATGAGTGGTCAATGAAATCCTGACATCACCTAATAACCACAGGTCATGATGTTGCCGAAACATTGGGTAATTTGTTGACGGTAATTCCTATAGATAACTAGAGGTCTAAAGCACCCACTGGAACATTTGATAGTCAAACAGATCCATATCATTCTTTTGGTCCTTATTTGGTGTCTTCCTGCTCTGACGGATGTATACGTGGTGTCGAGAGCATAACCACGATGACAATATAAATACAACAGCATGTGTAAGTTCAGTAGGATATTAGACTAACTCTGCTCGACCTAGTGGCACCTGCTCCTTCACAGCCATGAAGAACTTCACTATCCAACATCTTGCACTGACAGTGCTGATTGTGATGGTCAGTGTAGGTTCACCCAAGTGCATCTTATGTCCTGAGAAGAAACATATCTTGGAGGAGTTAATTTGTGAAAAAGTAGAGAATCTACAAAGAACGGTAAGAATATTACAGACACGTGTGTTTTTTTTTTGTTTTACTATTTACTGACATCATTTTTATCTTTGAAGCTACCAGAGGAGGTGCTAAAAGAAATGATTCCAAGGCCACGTGAACTAAAGCATGTATGTGTGGTATGTTAATAGATTGTTAAATTCTGATTATTGCATGCATGTGTTCAGGTGTGTCAGATGTATCTCAGGTTAAGATGTATCTCAGATGTAGCATTTTTTAGTTGCCATAGTGTGCATGAAAAATTAAGTTTTGCAGGTTTCTCAAGGCTAATTGAGTCCCATCTCCAGTTTGTTGGGTTGTAACTAAGCCTGTATCTTCACAGGAGGTGTTCTTCTGTATGGCTGAAAAAGCCCTGAATATGTCAAAAAAGTTATCACAATACGATAATAGTCTTGTCAAATGGCTGAGTGAGTACAACAAGGTAAAGACAAATTCAGTTTGACTAAACAAAGTTTCAGTGACTCTAAAAGACATTTTCTGGACCACTGAATTTGCTCAGTGTTCACCTGGACTTCTGTGCACATTGAACTAACGTTGTCAAAATGTTTTTGTTTCAGTGTATGAATAATACGCCTTGCCAGCTGAATGAAGGCTCGAAATGTGGAATACAACTTCTGTTGAGCAAGATCCTTCAATGCCCCACTTGCTCAAAAAAATCATCAATGTCTTAAGTAGCACACGTAATGTATCTATTATTTTCTAATGTTATTTTTATTTATTGTAAGAGGGTATATTTATTTTGTTACAATTCATATTTAAACCTGTCATTTATTTACACATCAATTTTGTTGTGCAATAAAGCAATTCAAAGCGAACCCTTTTCTTAATGTGTCGCGCATCCATTCAGTCAACTAATAGCTTGTTTTACTCTGAAGAAACATCCATCCATCCATTTTCTATCGCTTCATTGCAGGGCTGACATATAGAGACAAACAACCATCCACACTGACATTCCCACATACGGACAATTTAGAGTGACCAATTAGCCTAACCCCAGGTTTTTGTAGGTCTTGGGACTGTGGGGGGAAGCTGGAGAGAACCCACGTACAGGAAGAACATGCAAACACCACACAGACCCGGGAATCAAACCCAGGACCTTCTTTCTTGCTGTGAGGCGACAGTGCCAAGAAACACACAACTGTTAAATAGGAGACTATGTTGCAACGGACTGGGTTTACAGATTCTCTTACAGTTGGGACTGTGTTTCAAACTAAGCAGTTTATGACAACGCACAAAAGAATTTGGCATAGAAATGATTTCATAATAAAAAAGTCTATGAGCTACAAGATAAAGAGACAAACAATAATTTAATTAAAAAAAATATCCAGAGGTGGTGGATGTAAACATTCGACATACATTACAACACAAATAAGCCAATTTCTCTCAACTACAATAGATAATAAAATAAACCATCTCCACAAAAATCTCATACTAGTGCATTATAAGCCAAACAGCATGTGTAGGATATTTCCATATAATAAAGCATTCTGACAAAATAAATAAAAACATGACTTGCTTAGCAAATGGCACTAACAAGAACTGGCTTGCATGCATACTCCTATGCTTCTGACCTAAAGGAAAGAAGTATAAAACACATTTTTCACGACCACTTGATAATACACAACCTCCTCTCCTTGTTCTCGCCACATTAGTGTTTATTTTTGTGTCTCACCATGTTCATGAGTTGTTACATTCAAAAAGAGGAAACACTGAGGCTACATCTTGTGCTCAGAGATTATTTTAGTTCAATTTAAATGAAAATGCATTCTCAGTAATAATGTATTCATACAGGAATGGATCGTTTGACAAACAACGCAGTTTTTTCGCATAGCACAGAATTAGTAAAACAAAGCTTCAGATTAATCTGTGTAGTGTTCATTGTAAAACACTTTGCAGAGTCCTGGCGGTACGCATGAACCCCAATGTTGCAACTGAAATAAGTTAATTGTAGTTTTTTCTGTAACTCTAGAGGTTGCTAGGTAAAAGAACTTAATTCAAGCAAGGCTATCACTGTAGAAATGTATTCCAAAGCCACATTAAAATGTTTACCTCCCTCAAACAAGTCTGATACTATTATAACAATAACTGGCCCTCTTGGCAAAGAGGTCTTTATCCTATCAAAGGTGCAGCTTACACATTTACAACCTGATGAGCTATACAGTGTATTCAGATACTCATTTAAATAATATTTAACAATAAATTCTTCAGAATGAACTAATGACTTTTCCTAATACAACATAAAAATTACAGTGATGTCTAAGCTTGTCTCGCTGTCTTCATTGTAGGAGGGATTCGATCACAGCTTCTGGCTTTGCAGATCTTTTCCTGTGTAGAGATTGGTACACGATATATTTTATCAGCTTCAGCATTATTTCTCAGAATAACAGTTTATCATGATACCAACAGATACCCTGGTGTTAACACTTCCTAATAACGTGACCTAATTGGAAAGCTCGGTTTATTCAAAGGATGTAGTCAAGCTAGAATACAGATGACAAACAGTGTTAACTCACAAGTTAATCTGAAAGAGTGAGGGGTTAGCTCTAACTACTCGTAGTGAGAGCCTATTCACTTATTCAGTCAATTTTCTGAATATTAAATAAATCAACTGCTGTTAAAAAAAAATGTCAATGCAACCCAGACGCATTGGAGATGGACTGAAATCAAATTGTTCAAATCAGCTCTCCAGGTAGAGATGCTTGCAACATTTGTCTTGTTATATTGTCTTGTGTTGTTTTAACTAAACGGTGAAACTGTTCCAAGAAATGGTCGCTCTAGCAGTTCTTGAAAGTTACAGCCCCAGGTGCACACACAGGAGACTGGAATTGGAGCATAGACATTAAATCTACTCACTTTGCATAAAACACAAAATAGATTCTTTGAAAGCGAAAGTGAAGTGAAAAATGGTGGAAGAAAATAGCAATGAGAGACAACACAGAGTACTGGTGCATCAGCAATCCTCAACAGGATGTGGAACCTCCGGGTGTTTTTTGTGGTCTGTGTGGACAGTAGATTACCTTCGCCCCGTCTTTGGCCGACCACTCTTGCCACTTTTAGATGTCCTGGGTCTCTCTAGTTTCATCAGTGACTGTCGCATGCTCTCCTCTGTGTAGGCCAAGTACACATGTGAGAGATCCACCTCAAACGGCTAAAAGGGGACGAGAACAGGGACAGAAGAGTGACGTCACTCAAACATCACCAGTGAGGGAAAAGAGGTAAAGATCAGGGATATCTCTAGCACTAAGACTTTCAGGCAGAGAACAAAGAACTCACATCTTTCTCTTTTTTGTCTGGAGCAGGTGCCTGCTTTCTCATGTTGTTCCCAGTGTATGCCACACATTTCTGAAAGGCAAAATATTTAAGCACTGAAAGGTACACCTTGACTGAGGCTCCTACTTGAAATACAAGTAAATTATATCACAGTGAGTTATGCAAAGTGAGTTTACCAGCTGCCATTCACCAATGTCTTCATTCCAATGAACATAGTTCTCTATCATCTCCTGCAAAGGAATACATGACAAAGTATAGACACTAGAAACAAAAACGGTCAGATATAGCAGTGCTATATCGCCAGCAGGTTTATTCAGCCAAAGACAGGCTGCAGATGTACGCTACATTAGGAAAGTGACAGCTCCTGCAATTTTTACAGCTGTGTCCCCCTCTGGACATCCGTGTTGCAAATGCTTCACAAACCTATGCAAATAGTTTAGCAGTAGTTTTGGTGTTTTGAGGTTGCATTATTTAGATGCAAAAAGGCTTGGAAAAATGTTGGTAACTGAAGCATATTCTCTAAATAAGGTTCTCTCTCTCCGTTTTGTGTGCACCTTGCTACATGTGTCTGATTTGACAGGTTTGAGATGAGCCGCATACAAGCCAGTCCATCTAGTCGTGCATATTTTGCCTGCAATCAGCCTTCCACCTCAGTCTACTTGATGGAGTAGATTTAATGGTCTTTACCCTTTAAAAAAATGCAATTATTAAAATAACATTAATTTTGAATTAAATGCCAAATCGTTGTTTAAAGATCTAAAGGAAAATGCAAGTTATTTCTATTGCTAATATGTCAAATCTCAAAAATCTGACAGAGTCATGTTGCTACAAATGTGAATGCAAGTACACACCTGGTATTCCTGGGGAATAAAGTTATCTATAATGAGCATCTGGAGCCGCAGCTCTCGGCTCAGCTGGCGGATGTTCTCCAGAAGACCCTCGATCTCTCTGTGATGCTCTTGCTGCAGATCGGCCATCTAACAGAGAAAACACAATAATGCCAGGGATTTGATATGTTGTTGTTTGCTGATGTTTACAAATGCTCTATAACCATGGATCGAGCATTGTAACTTGTCAGTTTAAGTTCTGAATGATTAAATAAAAGAATTAGAGGAAGTCAGTCCCTCAAAAGAGTCCAGGAAGAAAGCGAGACCCTACATGCTGTAAGACTGTCCCTGCACACTACACCACCTTGTTTACCTGAAGGGGCTGTTCAGTGTAAGACCAGGGTTTTCCTAAAAAATGAAAAATTAATGTACAGACAAAAATAATTTGTTCACTCATCTTTGATGGCCCTGTAAAAGTGAGTGGTGGTGTGTTCACTTGCAGAGACGCTGCTCTCTGCTGTATTTTCTCATTTGCTCATGTGTTCAGGACAATTCTGGGAAGATACCTTTGGCCAGAGTATGTGTTGCTGAACATCATAATATGGTAACCAACGGGCAGATATCAGAACCAATGGAAATGACAGAAACAGCACAGAGAAAAACAAACAAAAAAAGTGAGGCTAATCGCCTACCAGAGTGAATTTGAGGTTGGCTTTCACTGGTGACCATTGAAAGAAGAATCGATACGAACAGCAACACAGGGTTGGCCTGTTCTCTGTTGGCCAGGTAAGAAAATTATGCTTACTTCTGATTTGGCAGCCATCAGCATGGTCCACACTTTCTTTAGTTTCTTGGTTTTTCCTTGGGCCTCCTCCTGCAGGCTAGTGTATTTCTCTTCTATGTCCAGGCGTTCTTGCTGTTTGAAGGAAAGGGATCAGTGATTAAACGAGATCATTCTGTAAGCAAGCTGATGTCTAGGAAGAAGCCATGTAAAGAAAGGATAGAAGTCAAAATTAGTTTTTACTACAAGTGGACCAAGTGACAAATGAAGCTGAAGTTACTGTGCTGCTTCTTTACCCATTGCCAGAAAATGGTTAAAAATCACTAAGAATCAAGTTTATAGCCAACATTAAGATTTTATGGACTGCTTTATGTGTGAGTTAAATGTCTGTGCTATGATGGTGCTTTTAGTTCCTGCCTCACTGTGGACTTAAGTCTTAAGTATTGTAAAGTATTGTTTTGTAAGCAGTCAGAATGGCTTTTAGAGAGAAGATGTTTTGTGAATTTAGCTATTTCTTTTCTAATCTGTGTTTACCTCTTTCTCTTCAAGCTCCTTCCGCAGCTGCTCCGCTCTTTGGCGCCGTTCTTCCAGTTCATTGTTGGACTCCTGCAAAAGCTTCTCTTGCTCCTCAGCCTTGGCCAGGAGGTCCACACCACCCACGATCACCTTCTTCTCTAAGGCTGACAGTTTCTCCAGCAGAAGGTGATGCTCCTGCCTATAAGAGACCAGAAGTCAATAAGTTATCAAATGAATTGTACAACGTATCAACTTACAATTAAATAAACCATGTTATCACATATTTATTACATACATATTATTTCATGTGTACCACAAAGATCACATTTAAAAAGCTCAATAGAAGAACAAATATTTTTAGCTTTAACGAACTCACTGAGCTTTAAGAAGGTCCTTCTCCCTCTTCTCCAGCTCTGCTCTGGCCTTGTTCCTCTCCTCCTCTTCCATGTCCAATTTGGCCTCCAAGGCTTTTCTTTCCTCTTCAATCTTTGCCTGCATCTCCGCCATCTTGTCTGCAGAAACCTTCTTCCTCCCTAAAAAAAAACAAAAACACATGGTGCCTTTAATTTATAGTTACATTTTTAGACGCATCTTGCTTTACTAATTATTTGTCAGTGTATAGATTAGTATGCATATTAATACATTTCATTCAGCAGGTTTACCTCAGCATTAATATTATCTAATATGTGCAGTTTTAGTTTACACATTTGTTCTATGGAGGTGTCTGAAAGAAACTCTTACAGTGAGCGCCAGTGAATTCCAACTTTACAAACTGTAATTGCTCGTATGAAAATGAAGTACACGATGGAATCATGGGGTGAAGTTATATATGGACACAAAGGCTATCAGCAATTATAAAGTACATTTTTCAATATGTTATTGGTCAGAGTTTGTAAAATAGCTACAACACACATCTACCAACAGGGAAATTCATACTATTAGAGACAGCATTACTATAGGAGCGTAGGACTACAAAGATTCTTACACCAACCACTCTCTTCTTGAATTAAGAGGTGTATAGCAAGCCAAACAGGCATCATTTGCACCAGGATGACAATAGAGAAAGAGACAAAGAGTAACACATTACAGAGTCATTTTAAAATACTTAATAGAGTGGAAGGCCACATATGAGACAGCGATCGGGAGATAAAAAGTGAGGTTTCAGTTACAGTGACAAAATGCTGTATGCAGCAGTGATAGTGAATGTACATGAGATTAAAAAAAACCCGGAACAAAACAAAAAAAAAAACATCATGTCACCTATTTAAACATGATGTCTTTGAAATCGTCATGCAGAGGTAAGATCATGCATATAAAAGGAGCAGATGTAGGTCAGACAGTGTCGTTGTTCCATTTCAATTAAGAAATATTTATCAGTAGATTTTGGTCAACACTTGCAATAATTTTTAATAAAAACTTAATATTTTGGGAATTAATTCAGAAGTGTGGTCAGTAGCAAGGGTGGGCAGGGGGCAGGGGTTTCTGTGAGTCTACACGAGTGGAAAACAAGGGAAATTATCAAACTCCCTTCACACAAGCAATACAATTCAATCTATGAATTTAAAGCAATTTGTCTATTAAGAACCTTAAATTGCTAACGTTTTGATTAAATTAACATAATTTAAGGGATAAATATTTGGTTGCAAAGAAAAAAAATATATAGCAATTTAAATCTGCATTTAGGCCCAGATCTGTATTAATACACACAGCTTCAGATAATCATAAAATTCATGTACTATAAAGAACAGATGTTAAAAAACCCTTACAAGGAGAGCTCTGTTTGTCTAGTGGTTAGGGTGTTGACTGTGAACCACAACATATATACAGTAAATATAAATGTCACTGATGTCGGTACGGGAGACTGGGGTTCAAATCCCAGTCGGGGCGTGAATCCAGAATCAAGGCCCTTAGTGCTACCTACCATACCTCGATATGAGTGCCACCACGATTAAGAGAGCCATACCGGCTTGGACGTCGCTTGGGTCAAGCGTCAGGTGTTGGGGAACAAGGGCAACCAGATTAGAAGTGGGCTACGGGAACAAGACATACATGGAGCAGGCATGACAATTTGGGATTAATGGAATGCTACTACACCAGCAACCCCAATCAGGGGGTTACATGCAACAGATATGGGACCTATGGATGCTTCGACACCCTACATTCAGACTAACGAAGAAACAGCTCGTAACTCAGTGTTCCAATGTCCGCAATAGACAACTGCTATCGCAACTAGAGATCGATGAGCTATAACAACGATGCTATGGCAATGGGGAGCCAGGACACCAGGTCACTGGGGGGATTTCAACATCCCCCCAACACTTAGAGATTGGGTTCCAAACCCAAATAAGAAGCCCAGAAGACATTAGCACAAGGGCAGCTGACCTGAGAAGGCAGATAATGGCTAACATGGATACCTGGAACCCCCCGGAAACGGTTACCAAGACTTAGTGGCCGAATACCCTCAGAGGGTCTGCTAGAAGATGTGAATGCGGCACTACAAACTATCCCTACCGTGACCATCACTGAGACCAACAGGCTTATATATGTTTACTACTGAACCATCCAAAGTGTACTCTCCTGAAGCCCCTGTCAGGCATCATTGCGGCCAAGATGAGTAGGCATGTGGCTCAATACATGAGCAGGGCCCAGAAAGGGGTTGGTAGTGACACCAGAGGAGCCAAACATCAGCTACTGGTGGACAGGTCAGTCTATAGAGAATGTAAGACCAGGAAGACCAACCTGTGCACTGCCTGGATTGATTACAAAAAAGACTACGACTCAAGGCCGCATACACTTGATACTAGAGTGCTTGGAACTATATAAGATCAACAGGACCCTAAGAGCCTTCATCAAGACATCAATTTGCCTGTGGAAGACTACCCTGGAAGCCAATTCAAAGCCAATTGGCCAGGTTAACATCAAGTGCGGCATATACCAAGGAGATGCCCTATCACTCCTGCTGTTCTGTATTGGCCTGAACCCCCTCAGCCAGATCATCAGAAAGAGTAGCCTCGGATACCGGTTCAGAAATGGAACAACGATCAGCCACCTCCTCTACATGGATGACATCAAGCTGTATGTGAAGAGTGAGCGAGACATCGAATCACTGATCCACATCACCAGGATCTACAGCAATGATATTGACATGTCAATCGGGCTAGATAAGTGTAGCCAAATGATATCAAAGAGAGGTAAGATGATCACAACTGAAGGGGTTGAACTACCAGAACGTACCATAGCCGATGTTCAGGACAGCTATAAATACTTAGGGATCCCACAGGCAAATGGGAATCATGAAGAGGCTGCAAGGAAGTCAGCCACAGCCAAATACCTACGTGGAGTAAGGCAGGTCCTGAGCAGTCAGCTGAATGGTCAGAACAAGATCCAAGCCATCAACACCTATATCCTGCCCGTCATCTGATATCCTGCTAGTATAATAACCTGGCCAAAGGAGGAGATAGAAGCCACTGATATCAAGGCAAGGACGCTGCTCACTATGCATGGAGGGTTTCACCCCAAGTCCAGCACCCTGAGACTATACACAAAGCGGAAAGAGGGAGGCCGAGGATTAGTGAGTGTCAGAGCCACTATCCAAGATGAATCAACCAAGATCCAGGATTACATCAGAAAGATGGCCCCCAATGATTACCTGCTAAGTGAATGCCTCAGTTAGCAGAAACCCAGTGAGGAGAAGGAAGAAGAAGAGAGACCATCATGGAGGGACAAGGTACAGACTGTGCAAAGATGCCCCTGAGACAGTGCAGCACATAACAGCGGGGTGCAAGATTCAGGCAGGTAAGGCAAAATTGGAGCGTCACAACCAAGTGGCCGGCATAGTATACAGAAACATCTGCGCCGAGTATGGGCTGGAGGTTCCAGTATCAAAGTGGTCAACACCTCCTAAGGTAATTGAGAATGACCGAGCTAAGATCCTGTGGGACTTCCACATCCAGATGAATAAGATGGTGGTGGCCAATCAACCGGATATCGTGGTGGTCAGCAAGCAGAATAAGAAGGCGGTAGTGGTAGATGTCGCACACCACAGTGATAGCAACATCAGGAAGAAGGAACATGAGAAGCTCGAGAAATACCAAAAGCTGAAAGAGGAGCTGGAAAAGATGCGGGGAGTAAAGGCATCAGTGGTACCACCAGTGTTGATAAGAGCACTCGGGGCTGTAACCCCCAGGCTGGGAGAGTGGCTCCGACAAATCCCAGGAATAACACCTGAGACCTCAGTCCAGAAGAGCGCAATCCTAGGATGGTAGAGGACCCAAGTTTGAAGGAGACACAAGACCGCCCACAGATATATATATATATCGAGAGAGAGAGAGAGAGAGTTCAAAAGTACTGGATAAATTCATTAATTTGCCAAAGATTAATAGATGATTTCTGCAAAGGTAAAGATTTCATTACTGCAGTTGAGTTAAAATTAATCTAAAGGCCTCCTGTATTATAATTAAATCATGTGCACTCCTCTTCCGACAGCTCACCACTTTCTCAGACTATATAAAAGTCAAGGGGAACAAATAATGAAGCCCACCAATTTTAAATAGAAATATTACAAATGACTCAAGCTGTAGACGATGTGTCGGGTTATCAGGAAACCGCCCCACCCAACTAAGAAAACCACTTGCCTACACACACAAGAATAATAACTAAAAAAAAAATGCACCTTAAAATCTGATTACGTCTTGACTGACTTGACAGTAACTGTGCTGTGAGCTCTGAGGTCTGTCCTCAGTGGGCAGTGGTAGTATGGAGGAACAGGCAAAGCCTGAGCTACTGCTGCTGCTGCCACTGTCTGAAAAAGAAGCAGAGGAAGCCCTGCTCCCACCAAAGCCTGCTGTGAGAAAGAGGTAGAGGTATACATCGAGAGCTCCAGGACTTGCCACTTGTTTGCAGGGCTTAAAACAAAATGGCCCAACAAATTAGGCAGCGTGTGGGTCCATGCATGCCAGGTGCAGACAAAGCAGTACACAAACACGGACTGGTTATTATCAATTCAAAGTAACTTAATCTTGAATTTCATTAGTGTGACCACTGCAAAAAATGTGATGGCTTCATAATGATGTCACTTTCCACATAAAAGCACAGGAACAGAAGGTGAGAACACAAGGGGAAGTACTAAATAACTACAGTGCTGTTAATGGAAGTCAGTTAATAATAATTACAGCCTAGCCCACACCTTCAGCTTGAAAGTTATGAGAAATGGAATGCTGACTCACATTACAGTTAACAAGAGATTAAATTAAATACACACAACTTAAACAGATGTATAATCAACCATTTAATAAAACTGTGTATGAAACCACCGTGATGAAAAAAAGGTGTCTGAAGATTGCAGCAGCAGATTTTAAGAATTTTTTTCTATATATTCAATTATTTATACCTCTTTTTCTCCTGTGGCCTTCTCCTGCCTCTGCTCCTTCATCATCACCTTCATCCATCTCTTCTGATCCGCTGCCCTCTGAGCCTGAGATCTCTTCACCTAGAATTACACAAAAGAACATTTTAAAAAGACACAAGTCAATATTTCGACATACACGCAATTCAAACGGCAAGATTATGGTTGTTCTGTCTGATTTGTTACCTTCCCCCAGTTTCTTTTTCAGCTCCTCAATCTCCTTCTGAAATTGGCGCAATAAGGCATCCTTAGGATCTTCATTGATCCTGGCTTTGTTCTTGATGTTTTTAGCCCGATTAGCGTAGCGTAGGGTACTGATAGTTTCGTCATAGTTATAATCTGCAGGGCCAATGTTTGCACACTGTGGGGAGAAGTTTATGACTTAGAAAGTGAAGCAAAAACTGAAAATAGAAAATGTCAATTGACATCTATTACTATCTGAAATGAAGGATTTGAATTGTTAAAGAACACCTTAATTTAAAAGATTTTTTTTGCCTGCACTGTTTCCAAATTTTTACCATCATGGTCTTAGAGTTTCCTCCCAATGAATCTTGCAGCAAACGGGTCAGTTTAGAGTTCCTGTAAGGCACGTGTGTGCTCTTGCCGTCCACCAAGGCAGAGATGACATTACCCAGTGTGGAGAGAGAGAGATTGATCTTTGTCGCTTCTTTTAAACGTTGCCCTGTGGCTCCAGTCTTGCCCTGTCTCTCCGAGCCCTGCAGGGGTAGGGTGACACATTAATTAGGGATGGTCAGATAGAAGGCCTATATCCTTGTTTAAGTTTAAGTTTAACTAGATATTTCTGGCAATACTGGTAAGATACTTACTGCAAGATCAACCAGATGGAGTTTGCCCATGCGCACATGCTGGTTTCCATCCACACCTTTCTCACTGCACTCGATGGTGATGGTGAAGATAGCGTGAGAACGGGAGCTGTGTTCATTCATGTTTGTGGCACCAACAGACCCTAAAAAAATTGAAATAAATTTTGGTCAGGCAACATGACTTATATTAACAGACAAATGAAAAACTTTCATGATTATTTGATCTAAATCTTTTTTTTTTTTTTTTTTTACTCATTATCTTTCCCCATTGGACCTTGCAGTTAATATCATGGATTTTCTTTTTAAAATGCGACTGAAAACGTTATCAAATTCATTGGACCTTGTAAACTCCTGCAGCTCTCCACCAAACATTTTATTAGTTATTAATTGCTCAAGTTTGTCAGCGCTAAACTTCATATTTGTGATTCTTCGCTTGTGTATACTAAGTTTCACCAATTGCATGTTTTCACTAGATTGGGTTGAAAGTTGCAATATTCATGTTAACCCAAGAATAATTTGCAACTTTATTTTTGGGCCGAATTGTTTAAGAATGCTATTTGATAATCCAATGTAGAAACAGAGATTTCTTTTTACCAAACAAAGAATATTTGTTTTTCAAAAAGTAATATCTCCTCTAGAGCTCGCTTTCTTGCAACCAAATGTCTTTGTAGTATAAATATAGCTGTGTCACATGTGGAAGTTATTTGACTGAATTAAAAAATATAAAAATAAAAATATTTCCTACAGGTCTGGTTAAATATCGGATCTGAAAAAACCCATTTTTAGAATATTCTGTGCTTTTTTTCCCTAGTAATTATTTCCATTTTCTGTGACTTTTTATTTTCTAGGGCAGAGCACCAACATTCATTGCATGATTTAAGATGTTACCTTATCTCTGTTATGGTACCAGGCAATTCCCTAGTGTTTCCCTGTGTTTCCAGTGCTCCCCTGTCTGTCTCTCTCTGTGTTTGTTTTGTTTGTGTGGGTGTGTGTGTTATCCTGGACGTGGCTCTCCTGGCTCCCGGCTCTACACTCCTGTCTGCAATCAGCTAATCACCTCTCCCAGTCTGATCACCTGCCTCTCATCCATTCATCAGCCTGCAGTATATATAATATCTACCCCGGCTGTTCACCCACTCATCTCCAGATCGTTGAATCCACTTCAGTGTACTCCTGGATCACTACTCGCCTGCCTGCCTGCTTGCCAGCTCTACAACCTGCTTCCTCCTGCCAGCCCTCGCCCTTCTCAGCGCTCCAGTCCTCTGCTTTGGCCTGCTTCATCCCCACGTCATCCACCTCCATTCACCTCCATTCCCCACCTTCCAAGCAATACCTGCTTCATTCATCTCCACGTTGGTCTGTGTCTGCGTTTGGGTCCACATTGCTAATCACAACAATCTCTTCATCATTGAATATATTTGATAATTATAATCTTTTAAACTTCTGACTTTTATATGGTATAAAATGTGTTTAATTCTAAATTTTATTCATAGTGTGTTAAAGCTTTTCTTTTAGTGTGAGGCTGTACTGCGGCTGTTTATTGAGTTTTGTATACGTTCGAGCTTGTGATGGCTTTCCTCAATGAATGCCAGATGATGTCACGTTGTCCATTGTTTAACATAATCATAACTCTTTTTTTAGGTGTAATTCATATAATGTATATAGCAATACTACTACTGATACAACTAATAATAATTTGTGACAACTCAATTTTTCCATAATGCAGGAAGGCTTCCTGCAGGAAGACAGAGACTTCCTTCCTTTTCAAGGTTTCTTCCTGCAACACTTGACACCTGCAGGGCTCCAGGACTTCACTGTCACATCAAACTATGTCATAAAATTAATCACATGCCATGATATGTTACAATCCATTTTGTATTAATGCTGCCAAAGCAGTTTTAGGTTGGCCAGAGGTGCTTTATTTTTTACTATTACTATGAATTTCAATCTCAAAAAACCGTTTAGGAAAGTTAGAAATTAATTAACATGTGTTTATTGATTTTTAACAAAGATTTATTAAGAATTTTATCCAGAGACACAGGACAACATAGCATTGTCCAAAAGGCAACAAAAATACTAGTAATGACTTACCAATTTTCTTTAACACAATGAAAAATAATTGTAGAATTATAATTTATCGTTGTTTTAAATTATCCTAGGGTATCTTAGATGTTTAATGAAAATTTAGACTCAGTCCAGTGAAAACTAGGCTATTAGTGCAGCAGAGCAGAAGCACAGAATCAGAAAATGATGAAAATCAGCTCAGAGAAATAAAATGAAGAAATTTTTTTACCCAAAAGTTGTTTGAACTAAAACCATAGAATTGTAAAGGTTTCCAATGTAATGTTTAATATTAAACATATAATGTAATATGCCAATATTTAATATAACCAAAGTCAGTCAGTTTTAGTGTAATTATGTGTACGTCAGCATGGAATAAATTTTAAAAGAAAATTCTCAGTAAAAACAAAGGGTCAAGGTTTTTTAGGCTTTCCCATACATCTAATTATTTGTGGTGGCCTGCCACAATATCAACAGTGTCTGTTTGCAATTAAATAGTGGCCATCAACACTTCTCTCTGTTGTTACCCTTCCCATATGATGCAAATCCGCCACATTAGTTAAGATTCTTGAGATAAACTTAGAAACTTACAGGTGACATTGGGCGCATATGAAAATGGAATCAAACACCCTGCTGATGAATTGAACCAGAGCAAAGACAGGGACAGACTAACAGAAAGAGGAGAGGCGGGGAGCCCCTTATTCTTCTTACGGTTTTTGTGGCCCAGGGTCATAATCCTGTCCATGTCATCAGCATTGTTCACAACATAACCAGAGAGGTCTTTGATATACACGCCAACATCTGGTCTTTCTTTCACCTGTGATGACAAATAAGAACTTTATCAGAGAAATTTTTTCAAGAAACAAAATAAGCACATCCATTCAATCATCTTCTACAAGGTCCCTTATTTATTAAAAATTACTGCAGTAGAATTTGTGATAGATCATCCAAGACATTTGTGTCACTAATCACTGGTGTTTTATCCTTTTACCTCTAGCCTCTGCAACTGGTCCTTGCCCAACAAGTCCCGCACCTCCTCATTGTAAATCTCCAAGTATGAAACACGTACCAAAAACCTGTACAGTTAAATGTTTTCAAAGTCAGATAAGTGTTGAAACGTAAAACAAAGTTTTCCCTTTATCTGGAGATGAAACACTTGCAATCATAAAATTGTAGAAGAAAACAAAATTGTTTGTGGACATTTAGATAATCGATTACTTTCTGACCTTGTGTCACCCTCTGCTTTGGCAATATGACCAAAGATATGAGCAAAAGAGTTTGGAATTATCCCTCGGAGTTCCGGCACGGCTCTAACACCCTCCATAGTGAATGTTTTACCGGTGCCGGTTTGTCCATAGGCAAAAATGGTGCCTGAAATAAACAGCAGAGCATAAACTTAGACCATCACTGGCACTGTGGAATAAGTAAGGAAAAACTAGAACAAACAAATGATCATAATCATATTACACAGGGAGAAGACTTTAATTCAGAGGCTATAAAGTCAATGTTTGAGTGTCTATGTATCAAAATAATATATCAGACAGTATACGCAATCATACAACAAATATGGACCAGCAATTCTTTTAAATAAAAATTACAGGCAATAGCACATTCATTTTACCATTGTATCCCTCTAATACAGAGTCAACGATGGGGCGGGCAGTTAGATTGTAGACATCCAGCTGTTTGCTGTCTGGTCCAAACACAGTGTCAAAGGTGAAGGTCTTGGGAGGCTCATGAGGAGTCTCGAGCTTGTTCACTGTTATGGTCCCACGGATCTCGTCCACGTTGACGGACTGTTTGTGGCCCATCATCTTTTCTTTCTGGTTGAGGGGACGACATCTCACCACCACCTTAACGTTATCATTGGCCTCCTGCTTGTCAGGTTTCTCAAGCCTATTGCTCTAAAAGAACAGGAGAAAGACATGGTGTGGGATACAAGCTAATAAAGTGTTCTGTTTAAAGGTAGTAACGACGAACAGTGACTGTGCAGCTAGCTTGTTTAGTTGTGGTGGTTAAAACGATGTCCGCAGCCAGCTAATGTTAGCCACCTTAATGTTATTTTGTGCGGTTGCTATGCAGGTGAACGCTAACGTTACCCCCCTGATGGACAGCAACTATTCGGGATTTATTTAATCTATAACATTGTTAGCATTTCATGTTGACTGATTTGCTGTGATTACCAAAACCCAACATTGAAACCCGGAAGCGACATAAGTTTCTTTATATCCAGGGATGCTAGTGCTGAATGGAATGCTAACCGGCTAGCATCACATCATTGACTGAGCTCAGAGGAGGGGAGGAAGAGTCAATGGGAGGAACCCGTTTGCAAACAGAAGAAAAACGCTGGCGTAGCGACTCACCGGCATGGCGAGAACGCAGAAAGGCGATGACAGGACGCGTGTAAAGACAATTAAACGCTTGCAGGGCTTTGTTCACTTGACTCTAGCTTATCCGGAAAATTTAAATGCCAACGCAGTGACCATATCGTTGAAGGTTCTGATCCATTAGCTTGTTGTCGTCTGAGTCGAAGTGCGCATGCGCGGCGGAGGAAGTTAGGGAGCGGTTCTCAGGCTGGTTGCAAATCCTGCTGTAATGTGCTCAGTGGCCTTATTGCATGCATATTATTATGGACAGGGGACGTGCATGGGCAGAATTTATCAACATAAATTCAGTGGAGTGGAATTCAATGCAGGGAGGTCGGATAGAATTACAGAAATCCCAATTATAGCCAACTAGATATACGTTCCTGATAGACTTGACTGGATTAACCTACAGTCCCCCACTAAAATTCCTGGGTCCCATTAACCCCGAGTTACCCCCACTTTCCGTGCAATGTGCAAAACATGCTGAACTCCTACCTGGCCTCAAATTTATCTCTGTGTTTGATTATGAGTTACACACATTAGTTTGACATTTTGAAGCTATTCTGTGTTGACAGTAATAAAAATGGTCTTCTAAACTAGATATTGACTCGTGATAGTAAAATAAGTTGTTATTAGCTTACATGTATGTGTTTACAAAATAGTGAAGAAATCCTTAAGAAACGTAGAGATTATAGGAACGGTGTCTTCACAACCGTGTTTTCCAATTGCATGGTTTTCCCCACAGAGAGCAATTTATCAATGAATCTACACAGTGAATTAATCAAACGCCATAGGGCTGACGCAGCATAAATAGTTAAGTCAGCAAAAGTCTTAAATATGTTGTATACTAAAACAAATGTTGACACTTTGTTTTCATTTTGCTGTGGCTTCCTACTGTATTTCCATTTTATGCAACTTTTTTTCTTGTTACTACACTTTATTTCACTTGCAGATATTGCTCTGTATACTCCACAACACATGTCTTGACAGCTTTAGTTTTGTATTACTTTTAAGATTGCAATTTCTCTTCCCTTCCTGTCCAATCATGTAGTGAAAACCCACCAATTTGGTGATTTGAATATTTCCAACAAATAGAAGGACTCTTCTACTTTGTTGAGAAAATCCTCCTCTAAATGGACAATTTAAAAGCATTCTAATTGAGAGTATGCAATTTTGAGTTAATCAAAAAATGTGTTTGAATGCCACATGTGATTTTTTTTAAAGTTACAACAAACTATCTTTTAACACCAAAGGATCAAACTTTAATGAATCAGCAGTTTAAAAAAAAAACCCATCCATACAGCCAATGTATTTTGTTGTAACAAGAACTGCCCTTATTTTATAAGCTGCAGCAAAAACATGTTTAACCTTTAAATTAAAAGATGCTTAATTAAACATAAGGTTCAGACTGAGACCATTTTGCCACATGAGAAAATTGACAAACAAACACTAATGTGGAAGAGGCACTAATCACGAAATAAGTCCAATCTGACATTGAAAGACTTGACTTCAGGCAAAGTGTAGTGGATTTTCATTGTTTCTCATTACCTTAAAGATGTAAAAACATTACAATTTGATAATTTATGAGCAACTTTTGCATCCTAGTGTGTGTGACAATCTTAAAAATTAATCATTTTTGATTTAAAAAGAGTTAATGTTTCCACATCAATTGTGACATACTAAAGGCTAAAAACATAACTACAATTAATTCAGCTATTAACAGCACAATTAATTGAAAGCAGGCACACATGAATGTTTGTCGTATAAAGTTTCAAAATACTCAAAACTTTAATGGGATGCCATGCCATGTCTTGGGGTGTGAAGGTCCTGAGCTGAAAAGACTCGGTAATTTAGATTACCCTAAACTTCCGGTTTTTTAAATTTATTAGTGGTCCATATAAATTGTAAGTGTGATAGAAAAAAAAAAACTAATCAAGTGTGAATAGATAATTTTCTTAATTAGCTTAAGAGTGCACTCACTCTATGCCATCCATATCATGCCCAAGTATGTTTGACCCACAAAGTCCAGTTTGTTTGACCAGTGTGAGTTTGTCCTACTATGCTCAAGTGGTACACTCCCTTGGCCCTGGCATGATTGAAAGAGGTGCAGTTTGGCATGGTACCATTGCTCATGCCCGACAACAAGCCCAGGTGAACAATGTGGAGACTACAAGTAAATGCCTCCCTCATTACTGCAGGTCATCAGGTGACTGGTAAGGGGGGGGCCATATGCGCTTTTGCATGTTATGAAACAACTGGGCCAAGTGTGAGTGTGTCCTAACTACTTATTGTTATTTACACATGTCTAGCATTAGAATAATATTTAGCTTTTCTTTTGTTGGTTTGTTTGTCTGTTCATTTTTTAGCGCAGGGTTACAGAAAAAATACTTGACCGATTTCGATAACAGTTTCGTCAAAGGTCTATCTTAGCCCAGCATAGAACTGATAAAAGTCGAAACATGTGTTTCTTAGCCATAACTCTGGAAAGAATTGAAATCGTGAAGTCCAACTGGTTACATTTTGTAGCTGATGACAGTACTGGCTACAGATGATTAACTTTTGGCTTTAGAAGGTCTACGTCACTGACAGTCAAAAAATACAAGTACACGTTTGACACGTATCCAGAAAGAATTGACAGAGAGAGGTCTAACCGGTGTCATTTGGCACCAGCTACAGACGATAAATTTAGGGCATTCTAGGTCAAAAATCAAGGTCACTGAAAAGTCCAGCACGATTTGTGTAATTTTTATTTAGATTGTAAAATTAGATACAATAACAAAACCAAAAAGTACTTGCTGGTAGTTTTATGCCTCCAAGAATAGCAGGGTGCATCTTAGCAAAAAGTTTAACTGAATTTATCTACATCTCTTTGTTTCTTCCTGTGTGTCTCTCTATCAGCTATGCGTTTCCTCCCCTCCTCTTTTTCTTTCAGAGCATCTCTCACTTCAGCTTCTCATCCTTCAAGATCCTTGCAGATCTTTTTGTGTCCTTTGCATTGTCTCCATCTTTCTCCTCACCATCTTCCTCTCCACTCTGTGGAAATGAAGAACATGAAGTTCAACCCTCTGATCTTCAGCCTTCAGGCAATGACTCACTTCCTATGATTAAATGTACCCCCAGTTATCTTCACAACATGCTCCAGGGGTAGTTCAAGTAAAATTTTATGTGACATGCATGACTTGAAAAGTAAACGCTCTGCAGGTACATCCCCTCTACCTGGCACACCCTGCCATGGAAAAAACACTTTACTAACAAGTGCTCTGCATTTTAAACACCTTTTCTTTGCTGGAAGAGGATTCCTGAACTTTGATCCTGCAATGCTTCTTCTTCTGTTTGTAGCTTCTCTGTTTCTCCTCATCCTTTTTCATAGCAGCTTTAAAGACAGAAATCACAAAAACAATTTCTTTAATGAGCTGAACATTTCAATATATCTAATGTACCATATCATTATATATTCAATAATAAACTTACAATTTGAAAGAAGACTGTCAGAGAGCGCAAATCTCCAGCAAAGCAACTAATTACCCTACACCGTGTGCTTAAAAAGCGTGCTAGTGCCATCTCATGGATTAGATTTATTTCACATTATATTCTTCCCTTTTCCTCTTGTTTTTCCTCCATGGCTCTACTGTGACCTGTGAATTTCATTGATAAAGTAATTTTCTGGCAATAAATGTAATACAAGTAAAAG